>JANHFL010004583.1:364972-387639 GCA_032468155.1 Oxyrhabdium leporinum | reverse complement strand
GGGTGGGCATGGCCAGCTTGATGTCACTCGTGTCGGGAGTGCCTATGGTGGCCCGAGTGTTCTGCCAGCAAAAACAGGCTCCCGAGCTCCGTTTTTGGCTGTAATGGCCTCCTGCAGAGTGCTCTGCCAGCAAAAGCAGGCGGCCCTCCCAAGCTCCATTTTTACTGGGAAAGGCACCTCCAGCCAGTCCTTCGTTGTTTCCAGGGTGGCCCCGTGGGCCAGATCTAAACACCCGGCGGGCCAGATCTGGCCCCCAAGCCTTGAGTTTGACACCCCTGCACTAACAGCTATCGAGTTAGCCAATCCAGGTTTCAGTGTTGGCCACAGTTTGTTATTATTTCATTTTTCGGATATGCGTGCTGCAGAGCTGGCTAGGGGAGGAAGGCCAGCATGTTATATAGCAATAGCTGCAATTCCCACCACTATAGCTGGTCGGCTTCAATTGTACAGATGCTGGAGATGAGCAGGATGCAGTGGCAGGGTTCAGGCGGGGTGGCCAGAGGCAGTTAGCTTTGTGTGCACTGATCCTTTTTTTCACTATTCTATTTGGCCCTGGGTTGGGTCCTCAGAGGGATCATGCTGGGATGAGAAATAAGCAGAAACGAAGGACAATAAAGTAGTTAAAAACGTTCTCAATCAGCAAAATTATTGGCTTCAAGAACATTTTTCACCTCTGTTCTGACAACAAGGGACAGGCTTCTCAAATATGTATGAAGGTGCTTTGAAAACAAGACAGCTACCAGCTGAACTTTATATCTCTCCAGCAAATGTTGTACACCGGGGGCATTCCTCTCTTCATTCCTTCATTGACTTATTCCTGATGCTAGGATTTCTGAAAGTGGGCAGCATAATCAGAGTGGACTGTGAGCTGACCTTCTTGCGAAAAAGAAATGATATTGCTGGGATGAGTTAGGGTTTTGCCAGAAAGCCTATCTGACCTCTCTTGAGAAAGAAAAGAGAAAGAAATTAGTTATTCTAACTTGGTGGAATTGTATATGTCTTTCCTAGACTTATCTGTGCATCATGTCAGGGAAGGCTGAGTCACACACAATAATGCTGATGCAAAGAACCAGATGCTGACCAGTCAGTCCTAGGTGTAGCTCTTTTGGCAGCAAAACCTGCAGAACTAACAGGCAGGAGCAACCCAAATTAGCCTTGACAGCAAGATAGTACACTGTGTCTGCTGTTTACAAGTACACTGACAAGTGCTAAGTATGCACAGAAAATTGCTTAATGTGTGTTCTTTTTTTACCTTCTCGCTGGATTCAGAAAAGAATACATACATTACTTTGTTCGTATATTTCTTTAGAAATTGCAATGCACCCATGCCAGTTTTGTACGTAAACATTTATTTCAGATAGGTTAATTTTCAGAAACAGGTATGTGTTATTTGTGCACATGGAGATGACACAGCATTTTCTGTCACACATCTATACGCATGCACATACATGAGAGTATTAGATTAAAAAATAAATAAAAAACCAGAAAATAGCTGGTTTTTTTTGAAAAAGGAAGCACTTACAGTAATATTATTAGCTACTTTAGTAAAGATGCAGAATTTGCAAAACCTTAATTTAATGTTAAACTAAAGCTGGACTTCTTTTCAGTAGAAACTCTTGGTGAGGTAGTTATGCAAACATGGTGTTGGATAGCCGATATATTTAAATTAATAAAAACCATGACCTGCTGATCATTTGATGACTGACAGGGCTGTTGGCTTGTAAGTGAATGACCATCCCATCCTCTCAAATTTTAATCATCTAATGCAGCCAATTTGGATGCAGTTTCTTTAGCATCTCCTACAAGTGAGGAAGTAATGCTCCTTAAATATGATAACTTTTTAGTAATAAATATCATTAGTACAATTTAATGAATAAAAACCCCAAGGGAAATAAAGTATTTGCTTGGCACCAAAACGATGCTTTGAGGTCCCTGAGCTAAAATGTCCTATGTTTGTTTGTTTGTTTGTCTGTTTATTTTAAACAGAATTTGCATTTTGTTGCTCTAAGCAGATTATAAACAAATGAAATGCATTTTTAAATTGTACACTATATGTCTAAAGGATGCACACAAAGAGAGACATACTTCTTTAACTATACACATCTCCATACATGCATGCACATACACGTAATGTTAAATATGTGCAGTCCACATTTCTAGGCAGTTCTCTAACTGAGACTCCCCAAGGTAGAACATCCTTTCAACAACAAAGGGGCAAAAAACAGTAAATGCAAGCTGCTCAGAGTCATCTCTAGGCAAGATGGGTGCCAAACAAGTCTAATAAATAAATCAAACAGAAGAGCATATAATCTTTTGAGCCTGGCTTAATGTTTTTATTAGCTGTAGAGGACAGAGGGAATAGCCTTGAAGAACTGGGGAAGAACTGCTACCAAAGTAATGGTCAGATAAAGGAGGCCTGAACCCAGGCTAAGAAAATGATTTGAGGAAATGTTTCAGACAAGATGCTCCTTAGTTCATACAAAGGGAAGGAGGAGGGAGCATATTCAGACTTGCAAGATTCTGTTGCTAGAGCTGTTGCAATAAATGTAGTACTGACTACATGTATTGGTTTCTTCGTCTGGTTTATCTTGTAGGGTTTATATTAATATCTAGAAAACTAGTCAGAAATATGTTGTTGCTTTAGGTTAATTTAATTTAATGTCACTGAGGACGTTTTAGACAATTCATTGGTGATAATTTTTTTTTACTTGTTTAGGGCTTTTTATGTTGTGCTGTTGTTTTTAACTTTGCCATATCCAGAAAATGAGTCCATTTGGATTTGGGTAGGCTATAAATATTATTAAACAAACAAATGAACAAGCAAAACTGGTTTGCCAGCTTCTGTGAAAGCTATATGAAGTACAGTTCTACATTTGTTCTTTCAAATGTAAATCCAGTAGTGCTTGATTTTCTGTTAAAGATTGTCTATTTATTCCATCGTTAACAGCTGATAGAAATAGTATTCGCAAATGCCAATTCCTTGTTATACTGCCCCCCCCCCCGCCAAGATCAAGATAAATTCTGCTTTCACACTTGCACCGTTGATGGTGTTACATATAAATTGTCCCCTGGTACCATCATTTTATTGCCAGGTGCCCTGAATAGCTAAGTCTCGATACCCCCTCTGACACACTGCTGCTTCAGTATTTCAAGCTTTGCCACCTGTACTGCTGTAATATCATGTTCAGGCATTACTGATTGCAAACTGATGCTGTTAATCGCCAATCCTGGCCTTTACGTGTCCCAAGCATGTTATCACCATTTAGGTTTGTGTTCTCCTGACACAAGACCCAGGATGCTGCTGTCAGAAGAGCCCTATTAAAACACTCTTAAGTGTGTGAGGAAGAATCTCAATTGCAGCCATATGTTCACATATCCCATCAAACAACAGCTAAAACCGAGCCGTCGGTTCATATCAGACTTGTTTTTAGTAGGTTCCGTGTGATTGTACTGGTAATTGTTACATTAGTCCTCTCTGTTACAACTATGGATGAAATTCATGTTTGTCCATTTTCATTGGAAGTCCTCAATATTCAGAAATACCCTTTGTTTACAAGCCAGGTTGATGATGCTTGTTTTCTTAATAGAACTTGTTTGTCATTTGTGAACATGTTGGCCATTTCAAATGCGTATTGATAGGTGTCCTTGCACTTTTTCCACAATATAGATCCACTGTGGAGGCAAATCTGCTCAAAACTACTATGAATATGGTGATGTCTAAATATGATGCTCTTAAACAGTCTGGGAAATAAGCAGCTATCACATGGATGATCCTATCAAATTAGATCCAGAGAATGAACTGACAAGGACACTGCACGCACACACATGCACACACACGCACACGCACGCACACACACACACAAACACAAAAGCTTATTCAGGGCAATGTTTTCTATACTTGAAACAACTTTTAAAACTTTCCTCCATCGGGAAAAAAAAAATCAAACTTGATGCTCTTTATCGCTAACTGTAAACGTCCTTTTTCAGATCAACCTTATTTATTCCATGTTACAATTTGTTACATTTTGAATCAAGATTTATAACAAGGTGCTTCAGGGTAATATAGCAATTAATTATTACATTACCATTTGCAAAAGATAGTTCCTGAATGAAGTTTAAAATTAAGTTCAACCACTATCTAACATAAGGGTGTCAAAGTTGATTTCATTGAGGGCCGCATCAGGATTGTGTTTGACCTGGGGGGAGGGGTGGCAGGGTGTGTGTGGCCCGCTCGACGACACTCGTGTTGTGGGTGCTTGTGGTGGTCCAAGTGCTCTGCCAGCAAAAACAGGCTCCGAAACTCTGTTTTCGGTTGCAATGGCCTCCTGCAACCTTCTGCCAGCGAAAATGGAACTTGGGAAGACCGCTGTTTCTAGGGCAGCCCCATGGGCCAGATCTAAGCACCCTGCAGGCCAGATCTGGTCTGTGGGCCTTGACTTTGACACCCCTGATTTAACAGATGTCATTCTACTATATATCATATATGTCTACTGAAAAAGTCTTCTTTGATTTGATATTGACTTCTGCTGATGGGACATCTTATCATACATATAAAGATTATCACAGCATCCAATCTGGGTCCGTCATGGGGACCAGAGGTTTTGTCTTCCAAGGTTTCAGACTCATGCTGGAGCCCATCTTCAGGGAACACTTTGGCTAGTCCCAGTGACTGATCCAGATTTTATCCTACAATATTATCCTGGGACATATATATTCACGTTCATTCATTCATAAGGATTATCCATCCTAACAGGTATGATTTATCATTATAACCTGCACAATCTCTAAAAGGGCAGTCTATATACAGCAGGTAAGCTCTGCCATTAGTAGAAGCTCAAATAATTTCTGTGACAAGATGTATCAAATACCAGCTTTTATTTGGTAAAATCATCGTTTGATTACTGTAGTGACCTGTGCTAAAGTTCATTTGGATAAATGTTTCAAAAAGCAGCAGCAGCTTGAGTGGAATACAGGGGTTGAGATGATAAATGGAAGCCAAACACATATAGATTACATTAAGATTGAAACAATAGTTTTATTTGCTTATGAGCAGCTCTGCAAGGACCAGGTAATATGGTGTGTTGTGCTATCCAGTGCAGATTTGTGAGCTGGCAGTGAAAAATAAAGGGATCTTATTGATCCTCAATCAGTGGATTGTTATTTGTTGGTTGTTCAGAGCTACCTTTTGTCTTGAAGGAAGGATGGACTACTGATGTTCATGTGGCTGTCCTTCACCCAATTTCAAAAGTCCTCTGCCAAGGTAGGAGTTCAAGGATTTGGGTAGAGGTCTTTCAGGCTTTGCCCTAGCTTGTTAATGGAACCGGGGAGGGGGGGGAATGACACCAGAGACAAATTAAGAAGACTGTCAGAAAAAGAAGAGAACTGTCCCCACTTTGGGTTCTGTCCCACCTGCTTGTTGCTTCAGTCCTGTCCACCAGGAAAATGTAATGCTGACATCCCTGGTATATGGGATTACAAGTAGCCCTCGTTTTGTGATTGTCTCACATAGCAACCATTCATAATTTCAACTATGCTGAAAATTAACTTTACAGCCAATCCCCACAGCTAACTTCACAGGTCTGTAAAATGAAGGAAAGATCATAAGCAGAGTCTCAGTTTCACTTAGTGACTACTTGGCTTAACAATCAAGTTGTTTGGTCCCAGTTGTGGTCACTAAAAAAGAACTACTTGCACCAACTTTAGGAGTCAAAAATGCCTGGTGAGGCAACGTTTTGTTCTTAAATGTTTTAACTAATAAAATTATAGGTATGTAAATATCTGAGTATCTATCTGCGGTACATAAAAATGTATATACATGTAGTTGTGTGTGTGTGTGTGTGTGTGTTGTGATTTAATGTTGCTTTCATATTTTTTATATGTACTGTTTGAAAATGGTTCTATGTCTGATAGGATTGTGCATGAGCTAAGTTAATAAGAAAATTATTTTTGATTGTGCAGGAGCTGACTGTTAAAAGAGCTGCAGTATTGTTCATGTTGCTGCAGAAACTTGAAATATGACAGGCTCCTTTAACAAATGGCAAAGAGATGGCTTTGAATGAGCCCCAAAGCATTTATTCAGAATCATTTTCAAAACAGTCAGAGCTCTGATATCTGATAAATGGCACATACATCAAATGAACAAATGAATCAGTTGGTGCATATGTATTATTTTTCTGTGAGCAGAGGTCATGCATATATAGACATGCATTCATTCTGTTGTAAACAATATTTGAAGATTGCAGGAATTTGAAGATATATAGCAAGCTACCATGTTTTAGTAGGCTGATAAGAGGCAGCAGTAACAGAATTAAAATGATACAATTTTTTGAAATAGCTATCAGCTTGGAGAAACATCCTGGCTATTGTTATTGCTATTAAATAGTGACATCTTTATTATTAATAAAATTGTTCCATGAAATAACTAAGCATATATATTTATAACACAATTTCTGTATTTTACTTGTGACATATATACTGTTGCCTTGATAGCAGGCTTTTATTTCTCAATTTTTATCAGTTTCATCCTGTATTTCACCTCCACCCTGCTCTTTGCCATCAATTTCACAAATAGGTTTCTATTTTTTACACTCTTTATCCTTCTGAACTGCAAAGCAAGTGTGGAAGCTTGTTAACGGATCAGTGAACAAATAGGAGGGGAAGTATAGGAAAAGAAGTGTCAGAATCTGGGGGCAGAGTCAAAAGAGGAATCAGCCTAGAGTCTCTACTGTACATAGTCATAAATAGACTAAGTCCAACCCCACTTGAATTCCATTGGCACTTATCTAACACCAAGTACTAGCCGTTAGTTGAGTAGCTTCTTATGCATAAACATGATTAGTAATAAGTCAGTTTAATTGAAACTTCATATGTGATTTTGATCTTTCACACCTGACAGGAAGGGACTGGATCCCATGTAAGTGTGCAAATATTACATTGATCGTGTGTGACAGACTGGAGTCTTAAAATCATATTCAAACTTTTTTCTTCAATTTATACCAGCAAGTCTGCTTCATCTTCTGGAAGTAATGCTTCTCTTATTTTCCATTTTCAATATGAATGATTCATTGACTACATACTATGTGTTTGTCTACTTGCCTGAATGTTTTGCTTTTTCACTTGTTTGTGTGCTTGTGTATGTGTGTGTGTGTGTGTGTTGTTTGTTTGTTTGGCTTGCTTCATGCTTTTGTTTTATTTGAAATAATTCCCATTGTGTTAAAGTAGACACATCACATTTTAAAAAAGCTAATTTGAATGGATTTCTTAGTTTACCAGAAAATATCCAGATAATTAGGAAATGTCACCACCTATTTAGCCAAGGGATAAATCAAATTCTGAAATATTAGGCCAACAAGGATGAATGGAAGATTGACTAGATGTCCATTAAATTTGTTTGAATCTAAACCAAAATAGACTTAGTTATTAAATTACTAACATAAAAAATAAAAGGTGAAAATGAAGGCATACCTCTCTCTTTCCATCCCCCCTTTCCCTTGTTATTGTCTTATTAAAAAGAGGAATTTATTAGCAACAAAATCTGAGCTCCAGTTTCCCAGAAATTTTCTTCTCTCATTAGGTGCTGAGTGTGCATTTGTCTGCTTTCATTTGTAGAGTGTACAGAATGTGGTGGGGATTTTTTGGCTTTGGGAAATACTTCTCAGCTTTCTGTAAGCTTTTGAAATGGACAAAGGTGTTTTCCTCCTTTTTTAAAAAGAAATGTGACATTACTAACCCAGAAAAGAGAGCCATTCCAGATGATTTTTCAAAACAATTCAGATAGATTTTAGCTAGCTAAAGCATCTCTTGGAACTGCAAGAGATGGAAACTAATTTTAATAATATTATGAGAGCCAATTTGGTGTTGTGGCTAAATGTATCAGGCTAGAAAGCAGGAAAGCATGAGTTTCAGTTCTGCCTTTGGGGACTGTCTGGTTGACTTTGGGACAGTCTCTCCTATCTCAGTCCTAGGAAAGAAACACTGGCAAATCATTACAAAAATGCTGCCAAGAAAACTACAGGGAAGTTGTCCCTGTAAGTCACCAAGAGTGAAGAATGACTTGAAGGGATCAATAACAGCAAGATATACCTTCTCCTCTGGCCAGAAGATCTCTAATATGAGTATGAACTGTGAAATACATGACATTTTAAAACTACATGATGGAAAACAATTGTAAAAATAGAAATAAAGTAGATACATTCAGGATGCAAGCAGGTCAAAGAAATAATTTGGAATGCCATTCCACAAAAAATAAAATGGATTGATTTCTAAGGCGAGGGAATTTCACAGCATGAGTACTATTTTTATCTCAGTTAATGTACAAATAAGAGATATAGGAGATGTTCATTAAGGTGTCACGGCTGTTTACATTTTTACAGCAATTGAAACTGTGCCCAGAAACTGATGCAAAACCAGAAGACTGATGTGCTCCATATTTTTGCTTTTGCTCCAGATCCTGTTTCTGCATCTTGCAATTGCAGCATCTAAAATTCCAGAACACATTTTGGAACGATAGTTCTAATGTGTTCCATTAATTCAGCCTACTTGGAATGGGCAGGTTAAACTAAGTGCTGTTGATTTCTAATTGGAGATTCCAACATACTCAAAAAGTTCCACTCAGAAAATGAGGGAGGTATAGTGGTTTCACCTCTCTGACCTTTTGCTGGCTAATTGAGGTTTTAAGGGATGGACTATTTCTCTGCCAGGTTCAGGGCTTCTGAGATAACAGGATGGTATGATGGTACACTGGGAGGAAAGAACAACTTTCAATTATGTGCACCAACAAGCTGACTCCTGGTCACCCACAGAATGACTAACTTTGATTCTTTCTGGCATTAGAGTTCTAATTCAAGACAGAATCCATTCAAAATTGGGAGTAGCCCAGGAGAGGATTCTGTATCAGATTTCTTTCTTTTTCTCTCTCTGTCTGAAATATTCTATGGTTCTTAGGGTGTCGCCCTCAGAACCTAGATTTGCAATCTAAAGCATCGATCGCAAATTTTAAAAGTGGAATGAATTATTAGGTAGAATGGAAGGAGATCATACAAAGCAGCTATGGAGGTAGATGGTATATGACTACTGACTAGCTACAAATGTCTAAAGGTAGACTTAGCCTCCACAACAATCCGTATAGCAAGATTGTAGGGACACCTCTTCCCACAATCAATTCACCTGAAAGTTTTTATCCTTCATATCAGTCTCAGCCAAGGCACCGAAGATAGTAGTCTTACTCCAGTTTCATTGGCATCCATAGTATATTGCTGCTTTCATCAGCATGGCAGAAGTTGAATGTGATATTACACACCATATGCTCCTCTCCTTTCGCTTTGTCAATCTGCCCTTTTGTGCCCACCCCTCCCACCCAGTGGCTGTTCCTTGATATGTATATATAATTTTTCATGAGAGGTATGTTCATGCGAAGATTTCATAAATTATGTAAATTACATCTGTAACCCACTCCTCTGTGGGGACTGAGGCAGTAGATAAATTGCACAAATAAATTGTCCCATAAAGAAAATGCTGTCCTTCTGAGGTTCTTATCCATCTCCAAATATAGATATTGCTTACGTAAATTATACTGTGCATCAGTAACCCTTTGCCACTTTAAGGACCTATTTTGTGAAAATTACGCAAGTTAATCACCAGTAAAACATGAAGAAGCACCACACTTTGCAAATGGATCATTTAAATGGAGTGAATTCTAAAATAGAGTACCTGTCAAACAATGACAGCCAGGAATTAGTTCAGCTATTACTTTCAGATGTTTCCTTTACATACAGCTACTCCCTTTTTCTGCAGTTGTTCTAAACAGGAGTTTGTGGATTTTTTGTGCACTTTGTTTCCAACCAGCAAGGTCGTAAAATTTAATTGGGGAGATGGCAACATTCAACGTAGCCAAATCCCCACTCATATTTTATTCTATTCAACAACAGAAGGATATAATGAAGCTGATGAAAGTGGCTATCAGGGACTCTCTATGGATTAGCTTCAGGTTAAGATTTTTTTTTCCTGCCTCCTGAGTAAATATCCAGCTGAACAGGAAAATGAAGCAAAATAAAATAAAAAGTATTGATGTTTTCATTGTGCATATCAAACCCCTTGGTGGAGGTACTAACAGAATCTCAACATGCTCCTAGGTTAAGAGAATAATATTTGAGCCACAAATGGAGCCATAGTTATGAGCTGAATAATCTATTATTTCTATTCTGCCAAGGACTGAATGAGAGAACTGCCAATGCTTTGCCCTGATATTCGCTAGCATTCAATTTCACTTTGTCCTCTTTGATGATATTAATGTATTGATGTTTACATCACTATCATATAAAGATGCAGAAGCTGATAGTAGAAGCACAGTGCAATGCTGCTAATGTGAAAATTAGCAAGATAAAAATCCTTCAGCCAGAGATTTCTAGCCCCCAATTATTCTCTAATGCTTAGACAAATTTGTATCAGAGAAGTGAATCTTTTCTCCCACCCCACCACCCCATGTGAAAACATGTGATTTAAAAAGGCTGAGAGACAGACAAAAATAATCATAATTTTCTTTAAAAAAAAACAAAAAACCTACAAGGCTACATGCATAGGAAAAGCACCCTTTTCCATTGAAAGATGTCATCTGTAAATTAGAAATATGCTTTTCAAGATGATTGAGGAGGGACACAACCATTACAATTTAAGGGATGTCTTTTTTTTTTTAAACGGGACAGAGAATTCAATTGCTGGCACAAGCTGAAATCAAGCTGTCTCCTAGCAGCTCTCCACCTATAATGAAGTGTGATAGCTTCATCACAGCAGCTTTGCTTCCCTGGTGACAGCACTCGGTCTGTGAGATCCATTATATTTATGACCTTGAGATGAACTACAAGCCAGATCTTGCTAGTCAAAAACCAGCACTTTATTAATGCATAGCATTGATGAAGTCAATCCGGGAATTACACTGCCGGGAAAATGTTCCATATATTTGTGCCACCAAATTATAATAGATGACAACTCCCCATCATGTATAAAGGAAATGCATGCTGCCAGTTTGGTCTAATGGTTAAGGCACCAGGCTAAAATCAGGAGTTCTAGTTCTCCTTATCGATGTGTAGAAAGTTAGCACCCACCCCACTCCTAGAAGAATGAAATATTTTGAAAAAAAAATATTTAAAAAGCAGAATATTATATTTCCCTGGATGAGGAATGGAAAAACATGCTCTTGGAAAGCAGCTCCCACCTTTCTTAATAGCCCTCAGCAGATGTCAGCACTTAAAAG
This sequence comes from Oxyrhabdium leporinum, assembly GCA_032468155.1. Classification (NCBI taxonomy): domain Eukaryota; kingdom Metazoa; phylum Chordata; class Lepidosauria; order Squamata; family Cyclocoridae; genus Oxyrhabdium; species Oxyrhabdium leporinum. The sequence continues at coordinate 376,391 of JANHFL010004583.1, read as the reverse complement.
ATAAAGAGATAACTAGCTCTATTCATAAGCAAATACCCTCACCCAGGATCTAACAAAGGTAGGATTAGCCTTTAGTCACAATAGGAATTGCCCAACACTCTTTCAGAACACAAGCCCCTTCATTGCATCATGTCAGTTGCACCACCCCCAGCAAACTTCAACCAAATTTGGCTCAGACAAACTCCTAGGATTTGTACATGGCCCCATGGGAGTCTGACAACAGCCAATAGAATACATGTTCTCGCACAGGAACAGTTCAAGTGCAAAGCCCAAGAGAAGGTATAAATACCCCCCACTCTCAACTCCATGTGGTCAGCTGCCCAGAGTCACCCACGTGGTTGGTGGTTCTGCTTCACCATTAAAACATCTTTCCAATCGGCCTCCATGTTTCCAGTGTCTTTCTCCTCACTTGGAACTGAACCAGATGGATATTTCTTCCAACAGATGAAAACTGGCAGGGTAACCTTGGTCAATCACTCTTTCAGCCCAATCCATCTCACAGGGTTGTTGTTGTGGTGGGGAAAATAGAAGAAGAAGGTGTGTTAAATATGTTTGCCACCATGAGTTATTTGGAAAATTAATAAAGGTGGGAAAACAATAAAGAAATCAATAAATGCACATATCAAGTTGTCACAAAGCCAACCACTTCTGTAATGTGGTCTCAATGCAAAAGTATTATTCTGTGTTCCTAATGCAGATTTTTCAAACTTAGCAACAAAAGATGCGTGGATTTCTCAAAAGATGTTCATCCAAGTATACTGGAAAAAAAGAAATTATATATATAATTTGTAACCCACCCAGAGCTGAAATGAAATGAATGAATTTCAAAATGGCTTTATCTGGCTTCTGCTGGCCAGCTGTTTTCTTCTGATTTTCTGTATATATATACCTTTTTTTACACAATTTGAGTGTGTTTGTCCTCCTGCTTAGGAATAGCATGGGCATAGATAGTAGAAAAAGGCTGAGTCATTATATATATATATATATATATATATAAAATGACTCAAGCTTTCTCTACTATCTATGCCAAGGATAGATAGTCAAGGATGAAAAAAACATGAAAGGAGAAACAGGTATTCAAACTAGGAGGATACCACATTACAAGGACATGTAAATTATAGCGTAACCTTTACAGTTGGAATATAGCATCTGATAAGAACACGTGGGACCTTATATGACCTGATCCATATAAGATCCATTCTACATAACAATATAACAGAGTTGGAAGGGACCTTGAAGGTCTTCTAATCCAACCTGCTGCTCAAGCAAGAAACTCTATACTATTTCAGACAAATGTTTGTCCAATCTCTTCTTAAGAGAACCTCTTAAGAATTTCTTCCCATTTCTAAGGATCCCGCCAATCCTTCTCTACTGATTCTAGTACCCACTAAATATAAACATTGTTCCTTATTGTGAGTGTATATTGACTCATTTTACATCAAGGAAAAGACAAGAACCTAGTTTCTCTTACCTGACTCTTTCCCCTCCAAGGTCATCAAGCAGGTTCAGCTTACTTGCTCCTTCTGCTGTCATAGATTTAATAATTGTTCCCTAGCTTACAATTCATAAGACCCATTATTAAATTCAAGCATTAAAAAAAAACTACCAGAAGTCAGCTGCATGATAAAGTTACTTAAAAGTAGTTGCCTTCAAAGGCATACATTGATCTATACTAGTCTTTAAATGATGAGATTTTTTTCATTATTACCTACTACTATGCATCACAAATGAGGATGAATGGGACATTTGCATCAGTTTATAAATATGTTTATTCCATTTTCATTCTAGTCAGCTTCAATGGACTGCGTTGCAGTTTATTTAGAACTGCAGCCATAAAGACATTACAAAAGTATGCATATTCTCCATGCTTCTGCAGTGCACATTCCTAAGCTTCTATGGCTTTTTTAAAAAATTACTATAGAAAATCCTTTTTCTGTTACTTTAAAGATAGGAGCTTGATGCCAACCTATACAGTTAAGGGATGGATCACAAATCCAACAAGGGCACAGCCCCTCTTTTTAGACTCTGATTTTGTTAAATCTTTCATTAGCTATTCTTAAAATTAAAATACAGGGTATAAAGCAGGATATAAATATAGAGTATAATTTTTAATAAAATTAAAAAATACAGGGTGTACAACACAACCTGAAACACAGGCAAGAAGAAGGCAGGAGAAATTGAGAAGTTAAAATGGTGACTGCAATCACTTAAGCAAAGTTCTGAGCTTTGTAAATGCAGATGAAGTCAATGCACTTACAAGAGTCAGAGCCTTTATTGAAGTAGTAACAGCCAGCTCCTTCACTTTTTTAACGCTTCCCATTAGTTGCCTTTGCAGAATAACCAATAAAAAAGTTAGTGATAGAAATAGTGGGATACGAGGCTTACATTTAGTTCCATTGCTCTTTTTATTTTTTTTCTCCAGCTCCCCTTTTTTTGGAGTGCAACCACAAGCTAGGTGATATCCATGATCCAAAGCAGATTGGACACTCCTGATTTGTACAAGTCCTATCTTGGAAATAGAGTAGAGTATGTTGATAAGAACATCAAGCAGAATTCTTTTTAGAAAGTATGCTTTCTGGAAGATACTGAGACTAGTTCTTCTAATACGCAATAAGGAAACTATAATGAGCAACTCAACACTTTTCCCTAGCTAATATTTATCTGCAATAAAAAAAAATGAAAAAAAAATAGAGTTGAAGATGTTGTGCAGTACACTTTATTTATTTTCAGCCACAGGGGAAAATGTTCAAGGTCATCCTATTTTTATATTATAGTTTGCATATATGTAAGAATGTTGAAACTTGGATTAAAAAAAATATTGATCTCCTCCTTGTTTGTGAAATTAGGCAGTCTTTAAAAAGAAAAATCTGGTAGTCTTGGAAATTCAGAGGATAATCTGTATGCATTGTTCACATAGTCTCCCAATGCTAATCTAATTTCCAAGGAAATATTTTGTTTTTCCCAAAAAAGGAAAGAACCAATCTTCATTTAGTCTGGGTGCTTTGCTGAATTCCTACGTGTTTGCCAACAAAATAAGGCATTTGACTTACTGGCTTCATTAGTACCTCTGGTCATGAACTAATCCAGTCAAGTGAGAATTTTCCTGGCTAATGGGTAGACTTTTGAATACTGTAATAGTTTCTTTTCTTTGTTTCTCTTCCATCACTTTATTGGTTTTCTAGGTTGTCTCCTTGTTTTGTAAGGCCAAAGCCAATTCAATATGTTCACCTTGTCTACTATTTCTTTGGAGATCCATTAATTGAATCTGATAAGATGAGCCCACTGCAACTTATCTGAACAACTACACAGACTTGTAAGCTAAGCATTAAGCCCAAACAACAAGAATATAAAACTGAAGGAAAGTTTTCCAAGATCTATAGGATGAAAGTAGTCTATAATAATTTCTCCATAATGTCAACCCCCTCCGCCACAAAACAGGAAGGAAGTCCTCAAAATTATCCAAAATCTCAATAAAATCTGTTTTAATGTGTTTGTTTTCCTAGACACAAAAGTGTTTTTTGTTGTTGTTCTACTGTTATTCTATACTGATTTAATCAAATCCTTAAGAGAGATGATCTTAAAACCCACTCTATATTACAAGGGGAATTCTATCACTTGACACATTCCTATACTTTCTGCCCAGTCTCTGTAGCATGTTTTATGTTTACTTGGATTTTCCTCTTTTCTAGATTTTATTTTGAGTAAGAAAAGCCAGGCCAGAAAGTACAACTTTACCCCAGACTTGTTGGATTAAAAAGCTGACTCAAACCTTATTTATTATATTTTTCACCATGCCCCTCCAACAATTCCCATTCAATTCTATAATAAATATTTCATTTCAGCACAATTGTTTTTATAAATTCCTCTTGGTGGAGAAACTCAGTAAAACAAAATTTTATTTTTTTAAGAGAATTAGACTCAGCTATTAATTATTTTTTCCCTTTTCATTCTCCCCTCCATTATTTTAGTGATTGTGAGTTTGCTTCTTTTTCCACTAAATTCTGCCCAACACTAAATTCCCTTCTTTCTATCACATTTCTCAAAATCTCTTACATTGCAATTGGAGGATAGCATTTCCTTCCCACTGCTAATGAGTTTGGAAAGGCTAAAATAATAGAGGGCTGGCCTCCTGGGGTTCCAAAAATCATTCAAATCTTTCATTCTTTGCTCTATCCAAGCTTCACTTATAAATTCTTTTTTTGGTGTTCACTTGCTGCACTTCCATTGCCAACAGTGTTTTATTTTGTTGCTTTGTGTCTCTTCCTTTGTATGTTTTACTTTGCATTTGTAATGGAAGAATAACCACTAAAATACGTAGTGTTGTTCTTATCTTCTTTCATTTCCTAAGGAACTAACACAAATTCTTTGTACAAGTATATCAATAAAAACTCTCTTACCTGTAAAAGATAGTTATATGAGATTTGACAGGATTTATTTATTTATCAATACATACTTCAGCCTTGGGCAGATCTCAGTTCAAGAAGAGCAATTCACTTTCTTGGGGATCACAGGAGACCATGACGATGTCATAAAAAGGAGCAAAGTGAATTTCAGGTGGGAAAGAGGATTGTGTCTGGGAGAATTTAAAGAGCAAGAGTGGGAGCATAAGGCCACTTTCATTTCCACTCTTATCCTTTCCAGGATGTGAAAAACAGCCAAAATGTTGACATTTATTTTCAGTGTTAAATGACAATCTTGGGGGAAAGTAATTGCTTGGAGATGAAGGTAAGAGAGGAAATGGAAGCAGTTTGATTCCCATTTCCATTTGAACTTTATTTTTTGAAAAATGAATGAAAAGGAAAAAAACACATGTTGCTGAATACCAGGTCTCTTGCTATCATGTTCTGGCTTTGCGATCTTGGAGTATACTGGGAATTGCAGCATGGATTCTGGGGAGCCTCTTAGTGCCAGTAGTCATGGCCCATTCCTGACTTAGTTGTTAAGAATTTGGAGAACCTTTGAGTCAGACTCATGTTCATAAGCATCTTTTTAAAAAAAAATAGAAAAAAAGAGGCTTGGATTCTTGCATGAGTCCTAGTGGTGGGATTTAGCCAGTTCGCACTGGTGCAAGTGAATCGGTTGTTAAATTACCCCCCACTATCAAAGTGGATCCTGGGCACTGCGCTGCAATGGAGAAACAGGCAACGGAGCGGCTGGCCTGAAGGAAGGAGAAGGCCGCTTTCCCTCTTTCTTCTCCCTGCTCCTCCTTCTTCTCTCATGCTGGGCAGTCCATTGCCCATTTCTCCATTGCAGCATAGCGCAGCGCCCAGGATCCACTTTGAGAATGGAGGGGTAATAATTTGCCTGGCCAAACTAACCCTGCAGTCTTCCCTACATTGGGCCCAGCTTCGATCATGTTACTAACTTAATTCCTCGCCCCTCTCACTTTTGCTTGCAGACTGACCAACACACCCTGCATGCAGCTCAAAGGGGAGGGGGGAATCCCTACCTCCACTTTCTCCTAATTCTTCACCTTCCCACGCAAACTCTCAGGATTTATGGTATCTATGGTAACCCCCTCCTCGTTCCTCAGAAACCTCACCTCTTAAAGGAGCCGCATCCAGAAGGCTGAAACAGCTGTGAAACCAATGTGCAGACAAGCACCATCGGAAACAGCCCTTTGGCAAAGGGTGGAAATTTAACAACCAGTTTGCCCAGGGTCAGGTTAGCCATTGCGGGAGGGTCCTCCCGCATGTTTGGAGGAGCTGGAAGATGGGGATGGGCCATGCCTCCCACAACAGCCAACCTGACCCTGGGTGAACCAGTTGTTAAATTATTTGAATCCCACCATTGTTGAGTCCCTTTTCTTTGCCACAGGGAACAGGGAAGGAAACAAAGTGGAGGTTGAATGGATAAACAAAAATACATAATCATTTTACTCCCATTGCTTAGGCATGGTTTAGATCCCATTACAATTGGCTGACTTAATACATGGTATGTAATTATGAGTCATGATGACTCAGTGGTTAAAATGCAGTATTACAGGCTAATTCTACCAATTGCCAGCAATTTGATCCTGACCAGCTCAAGGTAAACTCATACTTCCATTCTTTCAAGGTCAATAAAATGAGGACCCAGATTGTTAGAGGCAATATGCTAACTCTGTAAACTGCTTAGAGAGGGCTGTCAAACTCCCGGGCTGCATGCGTCACATGCTGGCCACGCCTACATCCAGTTTAGCAAAGGGGGAATAGTCATGACAATGTGAGTTTGACACCCCTGGCTTAGAGAGAGCCATAAAGCACTATGAAGCAGTGTATAAGTCTAAGTGCTATTGCTATTGCTAATGCTATGTGCTATTAAGTTGGTGTTGAATTTTAGAAAGCACATAGGTAGAATTTCTCCAGAATAATCTGTCCCCTATCTGACACTTCATAAAGTCCCACAGTATAATCAAACATGTACTGAGTTTTTAATCATATTCCTCATTTGCCTTGATCATGAAGCATAATTTTCACCTGGTTTTTTCAAAAATATTGTTTTATGAGGAATCCAACTTTGAATGAATTCTCCACATAATTATTGCTTTAGAATGTTTTCCTTTAACCCACTGATGCTGTATTTTAGTTTGCTGCTGCTATTTTAGTTAAAGCAAGCTTGTAAATTCTATTTCCAAATCTCTAATGTGACTGTGCCCAAAGAACCTGAACAAATCCCTGTTAATCCTCCATTATCATTATCGTGTTCAGATACAAAGCTAGCTGCAAAATGTGGGACTACAGAATTCATGTTCCACTTTTTCAAAATGTCTGGTGCGTACTCTAATGGGAAAACCTTTGAATTTTCAAAGGACGTATCAACAAGAGACATGTTAAAAAGCCGTGGAGATCTCTAAAGTCTTCTAGCAATCTTGCATGAAGAAACATTATAAAATAGGGCTAGGCACACGTCAAAAATTATTCAGAAGTGCTCTGCTAAGCAATAGGTAGCTCAGCTTTATTCAGGCTTTGCTTGAGGGATCCACTCATTTAAGTTAATGTGAATCCTGAATCAGTGGCATTTGAAAATCCCTGGGATGCAGACCAGGCAGAAAAACAAAACCAAAATCTGCTGGGAACATCAGTAACCGATCCACTCCAAATTATTGCTATGGAAGCTATATGGATCTGTCCATGAAGTCAGTAGAAGTCAAGCTTGTCATTTAGAGGGCTTTATCTTACGTTTCATGCTTGTTCACATAAAGTCATGGTGGGGAGAATGTTATTTTACTATTTACTATAATAATTCAGGGACTGACAAGTCATTCTCAAACTAATTTTGCAATTGCAGTCTTGGGAGTGAGAGGCAAGACTGAAGGTAGGAAGTATAGACAACAATCAAATTTCTTTGCCACATGGTGTGTGTGTGAGTGTGTGTTCTTACTTTCTAGCCATCTCATTTTGTACTACAGAGGCAGTATTATCAGAGAGATTGAGACCAGGAGCTTCAACCAATGTATCCTGGCAAAGAATTATTAGGAACACTCCAGAAATGTTCCTGCTTTTAGTCATAGGAATCTGAAATCCTGTCTGTTGATTTTTATGCAGCTTGGCATGCTTCACAATGCCCTAGCTTTCAGTTAAGCCCCAATCCATCCTGGAGCAAAGTAAAATATGATGGACATTTTAATAATCTAGACTGTAAAAAAATATACAGTACCTAGAAAGCCATTGTAAGATTTTTATAACATGTGACATGTTCATTCCATTGTAATAGTCTAACATTCTTTCAAAACTCATCAAATTCCAAACAATGCTTTTATTGTTCACCTGACTCTGCTGCTAAATAATAGGAAGGCAGAACTCTGGTGTTCCCATGTAACTCTGGTGTTCCCATCAGAGAAGCCTTGGGGTGTGTTAGTCCCAGACCAACACAATATCCTGGGGAATCTGACTAGAAAGGGAGGTGGAAAATGCTTACTCAATCTTTATGATTGTAATCAAGTCCACAGATGGCAAAAGTTTCAGGTGCAGCCGACAACACGAGCAAATATAAATGCATTCAGTTTTGCTATCAGGTAGTTAGAACCTGTATTGAAAGTATAATAGGAACAGAAATGTGACCCTCTCTTTAGCAAAAAGCATAGGAGGAGAGATGAAAATTATAATATATTATTGAATTAAATGGTAGAAGGAATTAGAATTATTTTTTTAAACCATTTAATTCAAATGCCATACCTAAATACTGTAAAGGCAGATCAGTCAATTTTGGTTTCGCTGACTTTCTTTGTTTGATTGTGTTTCGTATTTCTATGTCAATCTGAGATATATTTAATTTTTAATCACCTGAAAAAAAATCATAAAAATTGCATTCTCATCTCTGAATTTATACACATTTCTATGTATTTTTATCTTAATTCTTTACCAAATGTATTTTAAACTATTTTCGCTATTAATTAATTCAGAAAAGTACACATTCTGAAATACAACCTAGTTTTCCCTTGACAGTTTGCAAATGTAAGATTATGTAAACTGTTATTAAAATTGACGTTGAATTAAGATTTCCTCTATTTCGACTTACACATAGTAGCATGTTTTTAGCACACAGAAATTGACCTGTTCCAGAGTTGCTACGGCGTTGTTCTATATGAGGCAATTTAATTCCATATTTGGATGAATATCAGTTATAAACTCCCTCTAACATTTTCATCTCACATGCCAGGTCTATACATAAATAGTCTTTGAACTGCTAAAAAGAAAAAAGAAAAAGACATCCATTTCTATCAGCCCATTTCTATAGTCCATCCAATTATAAATAAATCATGTACCATTGTAATGTCTGATTAATTTGGCTGAGAAAGCCTGCAGGTAATTTCCAAGCTTCTGAAATCATTTCCCATGCTTAATAACAACTCTGCTCTAGATGGTGTGACCAGTTAAGAATAGGTGACAGCTTAGAAGGAGCAATCAACAGCATTTGGAGTCCCTGCCCAACTGCCAAGGGACACACCGAATTATCTTTCTTGATATATTTTTCCCCTCTACATCTCCCAGCCCTTGTCAATCTTTCTTTTACTGACTTCTCTTGTCACATTCCACCCTATACTGTTCTATTTTTGGAGAGTTATCACACCGATGAACAGATCCTCTCTAAATAAATTATTTCACACATGCTTCTTGGTTGAAACAAATAATAAAAATCCTCAAACATGAAAAGGAACACTTTCAGGTATCTTTATGGACATGGATAAATATCATCCCCCACCTGCCTCCTGGAATAGAAACTGTCCAGTGGGGGACACGCTTTTACATCTTTACATTAGTTTATAATAGAAAATACAACAATACAAAAGCAAAGAGTAGGAAAAATAAGGGAGGGAAATGGGAAAGGAGAAGTGTAGAAAAGAAGGGGGGAAAAGGAAGAAAAGGCATTGACATCCAACTGCCTCTTGTACAGTAGAATAAAACACTAACATCAAACCACAACTTTTTCCTTTTACATAACAGTATAAACTAGTCATTTCTATAACCACAAATCTATCCAATCAGTAAAACCCAAAATCAATGTTTCATTTCCCCACCACCACCACCACCACCACAAGCACAAGAACAAAGTCCGCAGCCACGCTTTTCAACAAAAGTTCACTAAAGGAGTGATGGTAAGACAAGGACTACTTATACATTAGATAGGCATAGATCTGTTTCAGCCACACTTTTCAACAAAACAAACCTATGCCAGTCTAATGCATAGGTAGTCCTTGTCTTACCATCATTAGTGAACTTTCAAAGTTACAACACCATTGAATTAAATGACCTACAATTGGTTCTCACATTTAGGACCATCACAGCATCGCCATGGTCACATGATCAAAATTCAGGTGCTTGGCAAGTGGCATGTATTTATGATGGTTTAAAGTGTCCTGGGATCGCACAATCACCCTTTGTCACTTTCCTAGCTAGCTTCCCACAAGCAAAGTCAATGGGGGAGGCCAGATTTGCTCACATTCATGTCAGAAGCAAGGTGCTTCTGGGTTGAAAGGATTAGCTGGTGACATCACCACTGCCCAGGGGATGCCTGGTTGGGGGCTCCTTTCTTGTTAATGTGTCCTACTTGTCATTGCAAGCAGACAAATAGACACCTATCTATCTAACTTGCAATGACACGCTTTCGAACTGCTGGGTCAGCAGGAACTGGAGCAAATGATGGGAGCTCACCCCACTATGCAGCATTATCGGGGTCTCGAACACAGGCTTGCTGATTGTCAGTCCAGTGTCCTAACTACATGAGCCACTGTGCTCACTAGCTGGAGCTACGTAAGTTTACCTTTATTGATGGATATTATTTCCCTTTCTCCTCCAGTTCTTTCCAAGTTTTAAAGCCTTCCTTTAATGCAGACTTAGTCCTACCTGTATGACTTAGGGGTATGCTTGTTATGGGAAACTAAACTAGGCTTTACTCCCGGTTTCCCTTTCTCAGCGAAAATAGTGCAAAGCATTTGTTTGGGTTTCTGAAGAAAAGTCAGCAGGAAGCCACAGCTGAATGCAGGCTGTCATAGAAAAGAATTCAGCAAAAGACAACTTAAGTTCAAAAATAAGCTGGATTTGACCAGGAGCCTCAGAGAAGGAAAACATCATCCCTGTGTCCTTATGGTAGAAGCAGATGGGCACTGGCTTGGAATCGAGCTGACTGCTGTAGCCTTAAACCCTGTCTCTCCTCCCTTCTGTTCATAGGGTCTAAAATGGAGCTATTTTTAAGCTATGCATGCTTTCTCCCATCATATTAATTCCAAAAGTGTTTCTAAGCCCTAATAGTCCTCTGAAATTTTCTTTAAAAAAACAAAACAAAAGCATAAAGCCAGGGCTCTGCAATGCACACAACAGATGTGTTAGAGAAGGAAAGGCACAGAGCATTTTGGTAAATCAGTTTTTCACAACCATTCTCTCATTTTGCAACTGATAAAGGTCCCCAAACAGCCATTTTCTGAAAGCACTCACATTTTCTCAAAATGTGCCCAGCTGAACCAAAGTAAGTGAGCAGTGACTTAACATATGGATATGTTTGTATGACCATTATTTTCGGTGGGCAACATGGCACAGGGATTTTGGTTACACAAAAAAAAAAAATCCACAGAACCCGCAAGTCTAATTTTTCCAACAGGCCAACAGAATAGCATAATTGTTAGAAAATGAATTATTTCTCCATGTTCTCTGGCAGGAAATAAAGTAATATAGTCAGGGTGATTTGGAGACTGGATGCTAAAACATATGATGAACAGCTACAGGAACTGGGCCTGGCTAGTCTAGAGAAGAGAAGGACCAGGGGAGACATGATAGCAGTGTTCCAATATTTAAGGGGCTTCCACAGAGAGGAAGGGGTCAAGGGGTCCATATTTTCTAAAGCACCTGTAGGCCAGACAAGAAATTATGGATGGAAACTGAACAAGGAGAGATTTAACCTGGAAATAAGGAGAAATTTTCTGACGGTGAGAACAATCAACCAG
>JANHFL010004583.1:351364-362079 GCA_032468155.1 Oxyrhabdium leporinum | reverse complement strand
CCATGCCTCAGTTCGAGACCCCATCGCAAGGAGCGATGGACATCTCGTGCCGCTGCTTCGAGGCCCCGCCCCTTCTCTCCTCCTTATTGGTCCTTTTGGTTTCCTCTCTAGGAAGGAAGAAAATAATATAATACACATACTGGAAAACCTTAAGAAAACCTTGTTGATTACAATGGCGTAAGTGGAGCCACTTATTGACTGTATATCTCCAAACATTGACACGATTGCCCTGCCTTGGTAGACTATGGAATGACTGGATATCACCCTCCAAATAATATTTGTTCCAACCCTAATGGAACAAATTGGGAACCTGTTGGAGATTGCCAGGACATGCTAACTATTGAGGAGGAAATATTCTCCACATTAAGGATTTGTCGATAGTGAGAAATCATGGGCAGGAGAAGGAGCTCCTGGGGTCACCTTGAGCCCAGATGCTTTTGATAATGAAGAAGAAAACCATATGTGTATCCTAAAAGCATTTGTATATATCACAACATGATTCCGTGAAGAATTATCAAGATCCATTAACTCCACACCCAATGATACTGCCACAATGCAAGTACCATTGAATGATGCCAACTTTATCCTTAGAATGTTGGATTCCTCATGAACAGACAGAGGGAAGCCAGGCCTTGAAAAAGATTCTGCTGCCCTTCTCTGGTTGAGCATCCTAACATCATGTTCTTACAACATTGGCTTGCTAAATCCAACTCATATGATACTTCCTGGGTGATCTCTATTAAACTGGAATATTGCGGTCTGATCAAGACCCTCAAAATACCAACATTTCTTTTATTAGCTGTGGCAAATTGTCATTCTTTTTTTACAGGAAATCTGGGCTACATGAAAGGTTGAGTTAGATGGTTACTGGTTCAATTCAATCTTGGTTACCCCAAGCTACACTGGCATGGAGTGCATTGTTGTGAGACCTGCATGACTAATTATGGATAAATCATCATGGAGAACATCTATCTATGTAGGTTATAGGAGTTAGAAACCATTTGATGGTACATTATCAATCAATCAATCAATAATATTTAAATATTTTTCATGTCTCCCATCTTTGTTCTGAAATTCTAACAATTATTGGGAAAAATATTGATAGACAATATATTTTAAATAGTTGTTGTGAACCGCCCCGAGTCTTCGGAATGGGGCGGTATATAAATTAGATCAATAAATAAATAAATAAATAAATATAGATAGATGAATATAGATGGATATTAAATAGGAAACAAAGTATATTTTAGGCTCTGCCAAATTATGTACTGTATTTTTTACACTATAAGATGCTCCAGACTATAAGACACACATTAGCATTAGAGGAGGAAAGCAAGAAAAAAAAATCTGCCTCTGCCTCCCAGCATCCAACCGATATTCATCTGGCTAGCATCCTTGCAGCAAACAGCCTGGTTAGCTTCAGCATGTTATCGCAGCCCCAACACATGGCTCGTCAGGGCTCCACTCCGTTGTGCCCACCATTGATCAACTGAGCTGAGCTACTGACACTGCTGGGGAATGCTGGAGCCTTCCCTGCCAAGCAGCTGATTGGTGATTGGATTTGCCTCCCAGAATACCTCCGATCAGTTATTCTCAGTGGTGGGGATTGCCACCACCTATCGCTGCCCGTTCTCCACCACCCGTTCACCACCACCAATTGGCGGCAATAGGCGACGGCGAACAGGTGGCAGCAATCAGCAGTGACAGTGATTGGCAGCAAATGGGCGACTGTAAATGGGCAGTGGTGAACAGACAGTGATGAATGGGTGGCGGCGAACCGGTGGTGGCGATCAGCAGTGGCAAACGGACGGCGGCAAACAGACAGCAATAGGTGGTAATAGGCAGCGGGAATCCCCACTGCCTAGAACAGCTGATCGGCGGTATTCTGGGAGACAAATCCAATCACCAATCAGCTGGTCGGCAGCGAAAAGCTCCAGCGTTCCCCGCGGCCAGCGGCAGCAAATGCCACCGCCACACCAACCCCTCTCCCCCCCGGCAATATTTGCTCTATAATACACACAGACATTTCCACTCACTTTAAGGGTGGGGGAGTGAGTCTTGTAGTGAGAAAAATATGGTACTTTTTAGTAAAATAAGGTTTTTGAATTTGGAAAATGATTTTTTATTATTATGACTGGTGGTGAAGCTTTAGGGTTTTTTTTAATAACTAACATTTTTGTATTGTTCTCTTCATATTGTTTCATGCAAAGACCAGATATGGACAGTATTTTCAAAAATACTTGGGAAAGACTCAATGAGTTGATAAAAGTGCTAAATCTACTCTAAACATATGACTGACTGTGTGACCAACCATCATAATAAGTTCAGTTTCTCATGAAATTGATTCCATTTCTATAATATAATAACATAAATGTCTATGTATAGATTTGTTAAATTGCATCGAATTTTTAAAATAATTTTAACTATGTGTGTGTGTGTGTGAGAGTGTTCTTTACTTTCGGTTCACTAGTTGGACAGTTGACAATTTAACTAGATGAACAAACTTCAAACATATAATTCACTGATAAGGAGAAGATAGGAGTAAAATACATTTTAGTTTTTCAAAGGCAAGGTTCCCATAAGAGGAGGAAGTACTACCATGCAGATATTAGAGTCTCAAATTAGTTAAACCAACTCTAGGAAAAAGAATGGGAGGTAATGTTTAGCAACTATGATAGACCTATAAAGATCTAGCTGTTGAAAAGAACATATGAGCTGGTAAACTTAACTTGAACTAGGCAGCATTTACACTGCTAATTGCTGGCTAATTCAAAGAAAACAAGAAAAGATTTCTGAAGATAATTGTTGGACATAATTTAGAAAGGTATGCAATAGAAGAAAAGGAAGATGCACCATGGGACCTATCAGCCAAATACAGATTGCCCTAGTAGGTATAAAGATGATGAAAGATTAAAAAGTTCAGAATCAGAGAAAAGCCAGAGGCTAACCAGAAAAAAATGCCATTGGTATCTGTAAGCCCTTCCTTAACTCTAGATTACAAATGTAGATTGCATATAGAAATGAGCAATGCTTGTATTATATATCATAGTATTTATGTCAACATTGCAAAGTTCACACATATCCAGGTTGAAAACATTTATGCTACATAAGATTAAGGACTACAGGAGAAAAAAAAAGTATTTAGTCATTCCACTGAAGAAATTTCTTGAGTGATAAATATCTTCAAGGAAAAACAAGGTCCAAAGATGCTTTTGAAAAAGCATCTTTGGGACAACCATGACCTGGATGACTGAGAATCTCCAGAGTCTTCCACAGTTTGGAATCACAAGCTGCTATGGTTTTCTCTGAAAGGGGGAGAACCAGGTGGGAGAAGTTGGCATCTGTAGCCAATTTCCCAGCTAACAAATTTGGCTGGAAATTAAAAGTAAGGCAACCGCTTGCAGGCTTTTATGTCTGTTTCTTTAAATAAAAGAGGAAGAGGTCTGAAATATTTGCAGGGAGCTTCTTTAAAATTATGAGAATTCACATAAAGCTCCCATTTCAAGCCAGATGCCAAAAAAGGAAAGGCTACAATTATTTTAAGGAGAGAAAAGAAAGAATTTGATAGATACAGATGTGGCACCCCACCAATAAAGATGAACTGCTTAAAATATCCTAGAAGATTCAAAGCAAGCTGAATTCACCCTGAGTGGCAACAGGAGGAGGAATCAGACAGGGACTAGTGGCCCAGTAAACAAAATTGTTTCTATTCACCGATTCCATCTAAAAGATAGTATGTCAACCTAAAAGGAAGTGATATACCAGATGGGTTTATCAACCACATTCCAATGTTATGCTGTAATTTCCACTGGGTCCATCTTTTCCTTTTGTCTTGTCTTTGAAATGCAGCAGATTATATACTGTGGTTCTGCTTTTGCTCAGCAAGCTGCCAGTACTTTGCTGGGAGCTTAGCATATTCTGCATCTGTATGCATGTTAATAAATTTATATTGTATCTTCAAAGCATTTTGTTGCTTTACGTGAGTCAGGTTTTGGCCACAACATCATGCAGAGACAAGAAAAGCCATCCTGTTGTGAAACTTAGTATCTGTTCTCTCTGTTCTCTTGCATACTTTTCTCCAAAAATGTCTATATGATGTATATCAGGTCTGGGTATTCTTTGGTAAAAAATGGAAGGAGAGATGGAGCTGAGACAATTTGGCAGATGCCAACTCCAACCACATTGTCACTATAATCCATAGTAGGCTAGAAATGAATTGAAAGTCATGAGTCTATATACTCTAAAAATGCTTAAGAACCCTTTGTCTCTTGGAATTGCTATATTGATTGTCTCTTGGAATTGATATATATATAATATATATGCTCCCTGAAAACCTCCCTGTAGCCCAAAGATTAACCCTAGCCTTGATCAATCTAGTATAAAATTGTTTTGCAGATTCCTGACAACATGACTTTTATGACCTATGCAAAAGGACTGAACCATGACAATGGTTTAAAATGTCAAAGCCCAAGTCTGTGACTTTTCCTTTGTGCTAGGATTAACTAGGATTTGGAGAATTACATTCACACTCAATAGAACTGTCTCTTTTGGAGTTCTCTTTTGTTTCTTGTCTTTTGGCAAGATTGAACTCTTCGAAGGATTTACCTTCTCTCAGTGTTCAAAAGGGCCAATATGTTTGCTCAGCAGCAAACGATTAGTGCTTTTGCTATATTTTCACTCAGCAGCCTTGGAGATTAAACTCTTCTGTGAGGTGGCAAGCTTTAAAAAAACAACAAGAGAAATATTTCTGTACAGTCAGGGAACCAAAGTAAGAGGAAGAACTTTGCTGATTTAGAAAAGAAAATTTGCCTACTGGTTGAAAGTGGGACTTGGAACCAGCTAGTAGGAGAATGGATTTCAGGAAGATGAAAAAGTCATTTCAAATGGGCTACATGGGGCAGGTGTTCCCCAAAAAAGAAGGGTGACACATTTCCAAGATTAGGGTAAAGGTGAAGTATGTACTAATCATGTAAGAGCAAAACAACTTCCTAATAAATTAACAATTCACTAAGCAAGCCTAAACTGCAGTTCTGAAACCCTTGGAAGAAGATGAAAACATTGGAGGAGAAGGGAATAATTTCAATACAGGAATAAGGCTATACATGTGCATTCCATTTCTGAATGGTGAGATTTTTTTAAAGATGCCAGTGCTCAACCAAAGGTACAATCCATGGGAGCAGATTATTGGAAAATATTTTATTAGCAACTACAATAAGAAAGAGGTGAATAAAGTAAGAAAATCACAGCTCTGGCAGTCCAATATTGTCCTCTTTTTCTGTTAGACTCTGAAGCCAGTCCATAGCACTATGGTTTCTGCAGAGAGCCAAGACAGTCTCTGTTGTCTCTTCAGTGCCAGTTTTAGCACAGCTTGAGTTCTTGATCAAAACAGATGAATCATTATTATCCATCATGGATCTTGGGTCACCCTAGCTCTTGCTGAAAAGCACAATCTGCCCTTTTCACAGGTGCTAAGAGGCATTATTTTTGAGAAGTCTTAGCTCTTGAGAGTTACATGCTGTAAATCAGTTGTAAAAGCCTATATCATTAGCAAGTGTTGATGATTTGCAACCGTATTAAATGATTAAGGAAACATCAACACGCTTTGAAAAATGAAAATCCTGATGTATTGTGTGTCTGAAATCAGATAGGAATGGATACCGGACCATCAGCTCTTGAATCTGGGCAAGCAGACGATTCCTGAAGACTTGTCCTACAGTATTATTTTAATGTAACACTCGCAATAATAATGACAAAATTTTATTATAATCATCCATACACAACATACTTCACTCATAAGTCAAATCTTCAATCCATTGAGTAATTTTGGACCATAAATGTATCTTCTCAATCTTTTAGTATAGTTTATAGCAATAAGAATAGCATGGAAAATCTACGTCCATTGTCCATCCAACAATTTCAATATAGTAGAAGTGGATATTGCAAACATCAAAATCTGCCATAAAGTCAGATTATGAAAGGGTCCAGAATATAACAATTTTAGGCCATCCCTAATGCATATATTTGAGTGCAACAGTTGTAGTTGCATATCAAACGAGATAATTTACTTTTTTCTTGTTATACAAGCACATTGGGGCCCAAAGTAGCAATTTTGCCTAAACTATTATATTTTCAACCCCCTGTTCAAATTAACTCAACGTGCTGCAAATACACTATTCCTGTAGTGGAACACAGGAATACAACAGAGGAATACAGTATGTGAAATTTATATTAAGGGAACATCTATCATATTTGTTATTAGTCACCAAATGTCCATGGTGGAATAATTCAAGATTCAAAAAATCAGTTTCCCAGATTTAATTCACAATCGAATCTCTTTAAGAGTTACTTTCTGAACTGAAGAATTGTATAGAAAATTTACAAAACAATAGATTGAGGTTTTGAACATATTTTTCAGTCCTCCACATGGTATTCCACTCCAAATGTAAAATATCCTGGTACCTACATGCATTTTGAGAGTATTTATCCTAGGCCAAAGGAACAAACCTTTTCATATCTTACTCATATTTAATATAACTACCTGAGAAACATAATTTGGAATCAGAATACATGATCAATATGTTCAATGTATGCATGTGTGTATAAACATTGATAATTTTTGTTTGTTGTCATTGATTCAGACTGAAATCATTAACAGAATATCCTACAATTTGCTTAAAAGTAGTAACCAAGCAGATAAAAGCCAGAATCAAAATAAGAGATTCAGAAATAAACAATAAAATATCATTAATATTACAATATGTTATAAGCTACCTGGAATCACCTGTGTGTGGGTTGGGTGCCCATATAAGTTTGTTTAATATATTTATGAATGCATTAATAATAATTAATTAATTTTCTAATTAATTGTTAGAAAAGACACAAATATTGTCTAACATCACTGGCTAATGGTTCTTAACTTACAGTACATCAAAAAGAAAAAAAATCAAACAGAGAAAGCAGACAACTTTGTCTATACAATCCCTGTATAGAAGGAAAATTAAATGGGAAAACACATTTACATTAAATTTAGGGACACTTTTGATTTAGGAGTTTGAACAGTAACTGGACACATTTTCTAATTCCTTTGGGAAGTTCAAATATAACTAATGGGGTACTCTGCCTATATGTTTTTGAAAAAGTGTTGTGTATTCTGATCATATACAGTTTGTTTAGGTGCTGAAACAAATGTTAATTTATGTATTCATTTATGCTGTTCTGAGTCACCTTCTGTGAAGGTAAATAAATCCTGGCAAAAATCCAAAAGAATATAGAATGGAGCTGTGTTCTGCTAGACCCAACCAACAGCCCATGAAGTTAGTACATCTGACATTCACTGGACCTCACTTACACAAATGTGTAAAAAGTGAGTTGAAAACTTAGTTACCTATCAAAAATAGAATATTCTTTATTGGACACTGTACAAACAACAAAGAAACCTGTAGCATTATAAGATTCATATATTATTATTAAATAATACATCAATCAAGCTGGTCCTTTTTTATTAAAATATTATAATACATTGAAGATAATAAATGTGTTCTTTTGGAAAACTAATTTGGCTATTCCTTTGGAAACTCTCCAGATATGACACCTTATTTAAGATGTTTCTTTTCACCACACCTTCTGCATTTTGCATTCATTTATCCAATGACACCCTTGTCATCCACTGAGTTTGAAAACCAAGAATTACAAGAAAGGATGTTATTTATTTGATGGTTTGCAGTGGGGATGGTAGCTGTAAAAATTGTATTAATGATTAGAGATGGAAACATTTTTGGTAGGCAAGCCAGATTTTATAAACAAAATGCTTTTTAATCTTAGCTCTTTAACAACACAAAGATTGTAACAAAACAGGATGGAACTTACAAGTATTTTCTTAAGTTATATCCTAAACTTTTGACTATGATTGAGGTCAGAATTACTTAATTAAGTAGTCCTGACCATCATTAAACAGGTCACCATGTGATCAAACCCAATTTTATGACCTTTTTTTGTGATGCTTGCTAAGTAATTCCATTATATTCAATTGGACTTTCTTTTTTTTTTGCTGGAAACAACTAGACATAAATTGCAAAAACTGGCAAAAACCACTGAAAATTATTGTCCAATAATTTTGTTGTGGAATATTGCAAATGGCAGTAAAGCTGGTTCCCAAGCACCCGAAATGTGATCGTGTGACTGTGCTGCCATCTGAACTCCAGAACTGTGTTGTAATAACTTCAAAAGATCTAAGTGATCAGTCATTTAGCAGGCATCACTTGCACAGGATTTTTCTTTCTTGGCTTCCTGATTTCTTGCAATCTATGCTACTTACTGAAGCTTCCTGATTTTTCAGTCGAAGGTCATCTGACAGACAAAGGTTAGGGATAACAATAGAGGACTTTGCCATCTATTGAGAATCAGAAATTGGCAAATTCTTTTAAAATAGAACCATCTGGCTTGAAGCATCTGCAACAGCAGATCATCATTTCTGGTTCTGTCTCCCTGCATCACACATTATTGGCCCATTTTAAAGGTATCTCAGCAGGAAATAAAAGCAGAAGGAAGTGACTTCAGATTAGCAATCTCTAGATTTAGACAAAAACAAAGAAAGTCGTAGACAAAGAGGGGACATCAATTAATCCTTCACTCTAAATTCCTGCCACCTTAGGATCAGTAGGTCATGAGGTCCAGAATAGTTGGGTCTGCATTTCCAACAATAACTAAAAATGATGGACACAGAAGAGAACCTGGAAAACTTTCAGAAGAAGTCATTAGAGATATCTGGGAAAGTATCAGTTACTGTCCACCAGTGATTTGAAATCATTGCTGCAAGGTAGCTTCATTGAAATTGGTAAGATTACTTCGGAATAGGTAGACTGACCTCAGTCTCGTTCTTCATTGAGTTTTACTTGTTCTAATAAATGCTTGCTGCATAAGGAATA
The DNA here is from genome assembly GCA_032468155.1 of Oxyrhabdium leporinum. Taxonomy (NCBI): domain Eukaryota; kingdom Metazoa; phylum Chordata; class Lepidosauria; order Squamata; family Cyclocoridae; genus Oxyrhabdium; species Oxyrhabdium leporinum. The sequence goes on along the minus strand of JANHFL010004583.1, from coordinate 353,155 downwards.
CGATGACAAATAATGTGCAAATGGTTTGAGAGCACGCATATGATGCCTTTATCAGCCACAGCAGCTTCAGTATATCTGTTTTCAATTTGTTGCCTAATCAGTAAAATATCTTTTAAATTCTATCTGCGCATGAAAAAAAAATTGGAATGTTGGACTTTAAAAAAAAGACATCGTACATAAGCAACCATCTTGAATTCATCATCAAACATCACAGTTGATCACCATCTAATCAGCAGCAAAGAAGGAGTTGATCACTGAAGAATATAGCTGTCTCCCTCAATAACCTAGTGATTATTCAGCTGATGTGAAGGTTAGCCTCTCTTTGGCTCTTCTGATGCATGATCAGAATTCCCTACAAGAAGAATTCTACATGCAGAAGTAGAAAAAGTTCAGCAGAAGAGCATCAGAGAGAAATAATTCTGAATGTGAAAAAAAACCAAATCCATAAGTAGCATTTGCTCAAGGAAACTGTACAGCTGACTACTTGTTACATGACAAATATGCTACACCATGAGTTTTGCATTACTGAAGTGTCGATGCTACATAAAACCAACAAGTGGCAGACAGTAAGATACTTAACTGAACTTAGAGCAAGCTCATGGCTGTTTTCCCCCCTCTATGTCCCATACTGGCTCTGAAAGATTTTGAACCGTGTTTTTGTAATATTGATATAATGTTATTACTACTGATAATATGCATGCATGCATACATACATCATATATGGATGGGGTTCAAGACTGTGTGTGTTTGCTTTCAAGTCATTCTTGACTCCTGGTGGATTTAAGAGGAATCTTTCTTGGCAATGTTTTTGGAAGAGATTTTCCCCTGCCTTTCCCTAGGGTTGAGAGAGAATGACTGGCCCCAAATTCTCCAGTTGCCTTCATACCTTTGTATCCTGGTGCCTTAACTGTTATACCAAACTGGCTCTCTTTTTCCAGATGCACTTTTAAATATCTATATAAATATCTCAGGAGAGATCATCAAAGGATATGGACTGCAGTACCATCACTCTGCTTAGGTTCCCCAGTTATCTTTATCAAAAACAGGTGATAAAAACACCCAGATGAAGGATAAGAATACAAACAAGACAGAGATAATGCTCAGGAGTAGATCCTCTGTAGTTTTATCCTGCTGTGAAGGGTTGAAATCTTCCCCCCAAAAGGAGGGGGCCACAGCTCAGCCACTTGAGCTTCTGGTGCCGTTGCTGGAAGGGGGCTGGTAATTATTTATTTTCTTCTGGAGAAATGAGAACAGGAGGCCTTTGGGAGTTCACCATTTCTACCTCTGAAATTCCCCAAATATAGTTGAACCACTATATACATAGCTGCAGGCAAGCTTTTGTTAATATAGTGAAATACAACAAAGATGAAAACAAGGTAACATTGGTAATGCAGTTGCAGAAAAAAAATACATAGTTCTGATTAAAGTTATCTAAAGCTGAAAAAAAAGTGGAAAACATCCCTATTATTACTATAGAATTAGTTTAGTCCTTTGACATATTATTAAACCTATATATATACACACCTATGTTTTTACAATATAAAGATATTTCAAAAATCAATAGAGAACTTGTCTTCTCAAGCCACACTTTAACATCTGAAACACTGTTTTGTTTCAATCTATACAGCATAATTGCCTTTGCTAAGCCAAAGCTTGATAGAACCAGAATTCATGTTAAAATGTCATTTTGGAGGGTGGTTCAGCACCACATTTTTTTTCAACTTCCAAAATTCTCTCCTGGTTTATGTGTGCATCTCTCTCTCTCTCTCTCTCTCTCTCTCTCTCTCTCTC
>JANHFL010004583.1:321370-333344 GCA_032468155.1 Oxyrhabdium leporinum | reverse complement strand
TTTTATGTGAACCGCCCCGAGTCCTCGGAATGGGGCGGTATATAAATTTAATAAATAATAATAATAATAATAATTCTGCTAGTAACTGTCTTCAAAACAACATGTTACTAATATTTTTAAAGCAAACATAATGCTGGGCATTGGAAAAAGGAGGTAGGGTTAAGTAAAGTCAGAACAAATCCTGCCACTAGTAAAGCTTTCCCTCTTTATATGAAAACCTGAGAAAATGACTGTGCCTTGTTTCCACCTTTTCTACATTTTTTTCCATTGGTAAATACACACTTGGGGAAAACCCAAGAGTTGGTCTCAAAACTGATACTCCCCAATCATGTTTCCTGCAACAATTAGTATTGAAAGGCTGCAATAGCCACTGTGACTAACTTTGCTCAGTAGCCTTAGTTTCCACGAACTGGTTTTATTTCATGTTTAAACCGTCCCTTGTCCTATCAAAGGATGGCTTGCATGAAGTAGATTCAACACATGGAGAGTAGCATCTTCCCCTCTCCGAGTCACACTGTGATGTCTGCATTTACAATGTAATTTTCTGTAGCAGAGAGATTGCAGAAATACAAAAGCTTCCATACAAACTAGAACTTTAATCACACATCTTCTTTAAGTATGTAATTATTATGGTTTGGTACATTCATGCAGTGGCAAAGTTCTTATAAGGAAAGCTCATCCTGCAAGAGGCAGTGAATAAAGACAATGTGTAAGATGTATGTGCGCTCTTATGCATAATGCTGCATATGCATGCTCATTCACCCGTAATTGGCAGTAAAATGTATTTGCACATATATTTGCTCACTTAATGTCCTCCCTAATTTTTGGAGCTGTGTGATGCATTCTTATATACAAGTCTCTTTTATCTGATTCATTTTTTTTTATTAAAAGTAAGTATTTTTTAGATAAACAAAAATATTATTGAGCAGCATTGAACAGGCTTCAGTTTATCTATCTCACTTACCTTGGCTGCTATTGAGGAAACTCTGATTATAATCGCTGTTTCTAGTATGATGTTGATTAAATCATAGTTTTGTTGACTTTTCTCAGAGTTTGAGCAGTTTTCAGGAACAATTTTTCAGCACTTCCCTCCACCCAGAAAGGTTTGAGTTCTTGCAGAATAAGTTCAGCTTGGATCTTAAAATAAGTGAGGGCTGCAAAATGTTCACAAAAGAAATGTGCATAAACCAAGCATGTAGTGTGGTTGCATATACATGTGGGTCTAAGCAAGGTTGTCAGGAGCTGCAGGTTTGAACTGTGAAGGACCCACCCATTTTGAACTGTAACTCATTGCAATCATGCAGTGTTTAATATACTTGACTGGCAGATGCCAGTTGAGTCCTGAAACTGACAGTTGGGATCACTATGAGCCAGATCAACCTATGAATTGAGTTGATCTGAAGTAAAGTTGATCTGAGGTAAGCCAGTGACCTATATATTTCTCTAAAAGATGCATATGTGTTAAAACTGTAAGAATGGTCTATCATGTTTTGTGAGGGGTGAAATAAACACGCACAATCCATACTTTATCATTCCTAACATGTTCATCATATCCATATAAATTATTAGTGGAAAAAATGGAAGGAAACAATGGTACCACAATAGTTGAGACTCTCAGACACATCTAATTTTATTTGTCCTGTCAGAAAAAGTCAAGAACTACACCAAAAATACTTCAGTCTCTTCTACCTACTGACATACAACAACCACAAAATTATAAATTATCCAGTAGCTGTTCTGGAAATTGTTTACTTTTTTTTCCAATGACTTTTTTTTTACATTTTTAGATGAGAAATGGATTTACAGATGTAGTATGAAGAAAGAGATAAAGACAGGGATAAAAAGACAATGAGATTTGGCACTACAGTTTTGGCTACATTATACAACCATTTATCATTACTTCTTTTGTTTTCCATCTCCAGTAGAGTAGGCTTTCTTTTTTTCTTGCAGGTAAAATATAAATCAGAAATCTGATTTGGGGGCCCATCTTTAGGACTCTTAGTGACAATTTGACTAATTTTAAAACAGCTGTTGTTTGCTTAGTTTTTCTCTACATTCAGGTTAATTTAATTTGCATAATTTGGGCATAGCCAAGAATTCCCTCACTGACCACTCCCAAGCAGCCTCTATTAATACAAATTAAGATTTTGGTGGATCACACCCTTGGTTTCTTTTTTCTTCATGAAACTGAAGGTTAATTTGACACAAACCAGTTCTGCAAAACCAAGAATATTTAAATACATAATTCATTCAAACCTTTGTGTGTGTATATATAACAAAGCGAAACTTATATGAGATTACATTTTCCTAATATGATGTCTTAGATCAAACACATTCTTGAACTGCTTCCTCCTGTGCATTTATTCAGTAATTCTTATCATGCTAAATACCTCTACTGATTTCATGAAAGCCAATTTGTGGGGTTCTGAGAACTTCTATTAAAAATTCAGCATGTTTTATTTACTGAAGATGAACTCACCGTAGCTGTAATATAAATTTATGTAGCACATTTATGCCTATGATTGGACTCATGTGACTTGAGTCTTCCATCTAAGCACTGATCAGACCTTGAAGTGGTTGAATCATGTGACCTTAATCAGTACTATTTAGGAGACTATGAAGTGCCATTGCCTGTCAAGGTCACTAGTACTAATCCAGCTGCACTAGTAGCCTGTATATTTCTTTAACACAATTTGTATAACACAGTTTCTTAGATGATGCCAAGGACTTGGTACAAATGAACACAGGCATTATATTCCATTAAGAGTAATATATATGCTTGGTTTCTGAAACATATGTGGATTCTTTTCCTGGGAGGAAAAAATGGCTTCCGATGAGTAGCTCCATATCTCTTTACCACCTACACATTGACAGTGATATTAGACATTGGTTTCATTAGTACAAATGAACCCACAGAATCAGTTAGGGGAATCTTCTTAAAGAGTGAAGCTATGATCTGCAATAGGTGCATGGCATGATTACATGAGATTGTATAGAAATACACATGGGTTTTTTGGTGGTGGTAGTGGTTTATTCCACAGTTGCTCTGACATTATGTCATGGGTGACTTTTAAAATTATTTTGCATTTCTTTAAAAAAATGTTTAGTCATTGTATAGGGTGAAGGATAATTGAAGAGGGAAGAATTTAAAAATGCCAGCATGCAAATGTGGCATAAAACAGCAAGGTTATACTCCTAAAATCCTTTTTGTAACCTACTCATCATCTACACAATGTGCTAATTTGATTTGATATGTTTTGTCAAATACTGTCCAATACACAGGAGAACCAGTGCCTCCTTCATGATCCCTATTGCAGAAAATGTGAAGCTGAATAGCTAATATCACTGTTTCAGCTTGTGCTACTTCTAATCTAATTTCCACTTTAAAAAATTATTTGCTGCTTGCAAGTTCGTTTGTTTGTTTGCTCATTTTGGTTGGTTGGTTGGTTGGGTTTTGTTTTGTTTTTTTCTGTCTTTTACATGTTGAGGAGAGTACAGTATTATCCAACTCTTTCAGATTCTCAGGGGAAAAAAAATGGGCCTTGCCAATGAAGATGAGAATTTTCTGAAGCTATCTGCTACCCATTGGCATAAGGAGGGCAAGTGTTTAAATGTTGTCATAATATCACCAGGCAAAACCTATAACTTTTGTACCTGTATTTAATCTTGGGATATGAAAGGGCAGTCATATGCCTCGTGATGTCATAATGCATTATTTCATCATTTTTGGGTCATGGTGGCTAGTGGCAGACACCATTGCTATTCCACTTATGTATCTCTAGCTACATTTTATTTGTGTGATAACACACCTGCTTGGCTAACCATTTTTTATTTTTAATGTATTTTGGCAAACATACAGAAAACAGGTTATCTTTGTCTTACTTTGAATCTCTCTATTGTAAGAGTGGCTGGCCATGTGATGGGGCATTTGCAGTGGCATCTGTCTGTTGCCCTATTGAGCAAGATTCCCAGTAGCCAAGGGGATATAAGACTCTCATACTCCTTGAAGAATCAAAATAAAATCTGTTTCACTTCTACGTATATTTTTTGTGTGTGTCTATCTCAAATTCACCCTCACCCCCACCCCCAAAAACCCACCTGGGTCCTTCTGAGACAGCAGTTTACCCTCTTTCTCCAAGTCAAATTTTGATTTGTTCTTTTTGAACTTTGGCAGTCAGTTTTAGATTGTGGGAGGGCAGAATTGTTGTATTCAAAATTGGGTTGACAGTCAGGAGACACATAGGAACCTGCTTGCATTCACTCTCATGGCTAATATTTCCCTCTTAAGAAACAGCCAAAGATTAGTAGCCACAATCCAATAGTTTAATGCATGTGTTGGGCTTTTGGTAAAGAGACAGGAGTTTCCTTGTATGTAAGGTCTTTCCCATTCATTTTAATGCTAAGGACAGAATAATGCACATTGGAGCACCAATGGTGCTAAATTGCTTTAAAAGCATCCATATAACATCGCCATCCCTTGAAAACTCTTTGAGATGGATTTTTGCCCAGACAATTGTGTATTTTATTTGTATTTGATGGTTGTGCATTATAAAGTTCCTCCATCAATCTGAACTTTCCTTTCATGTCACACTGTGATAAACAAATTCCCCACCTTTGTTTGCCAAGTTTCAAGGCTGTTTTCTCAGCCAAGAAAGGCCTAATAAATTATGCTTACTATTTCTTTCACCTTCTTGTCAATGTTTTTGGGTTTGCTTTTTTTGTTTCATTTTTATTTTCTTAACAAATACTTAGCAATGGTTTTAAAAATATTTGTACATTGTGAGATATAGTCAACACCTAACATGCCTTTGTACAAGATCCTGACTTAGTTACAAATTAACGAGAACAATGCACTAAAGGGGAGGGTGAGAATGAATGAAAGAGAGAAAACTATCCATTAAGATGACACCTGCGCTTGGAGTTAGTGTATTCTCATCACCCCGATTAGCAAGGCGCCCTCTGTGAACTAGAGCAATGATTTAGAGACATGATGTGGTTTTCCCACTCCCTCCATCCCCGGGCCATCGCATGGCTTTAATGGCCTTCTGTCTTAGTGGCCTTATTTTCATGATTTACCGATCCTGAAGAAAGCCAGGGAGATACAGACCGCGAGCTGGTTTGCTTAGCCATGCTGTAGTGGCTGATGACGGTGTAGAATCTGCCCCGGGAGTTGGAATCCTGAGCTGAATAGTAAGCATCGAGAGAGGCGGGAATGCACCTCTTATGCTGGAGATCAAGGAGAAAAAGAGAATGAATACTAATTAAGCAAAAACACTTTTTTATTTAATTACCTACTTGCCATTAACTTAGCTCACCCTGAACCTCTTGCAAAAGTTTAAATATTTTGAGTGCAATTCTAGCTACCGATCCCAGCTCCAAGGCAGTTGACTATTGGCTGATCTCAAAAAGCGAAACCTAGAGTTGGGTCTCTGGCTATTACTTGAATGGGTAAAAGCCCAGGGCTGTAGTTCAGACTACAGGAAATAAGAAATAGGAAACTAGGGGAAAAAAAGGGGGGGGGAAGAGCAATGGGATAACATTTTGCATTGTTGCCAAAATAACTGCATGGATCTGTCCACAGAAAAAATCACCAGCAGTTGACTTTGACTCAAAAGAAAATTTTCTTTCCTGGATACAATTTATTCTTAGGATAGTCCTGCATATCTCAGCAGAACTACAAGTACACGTGTTCTCAATCCCAATTCTTTGTATGGTCTAGGCTGATGAACAGAATATTGTCCTTGGGTGTAAAGACATAGACATGAAATGTCTTTCAACAAGATGGTGAATTATGTTTGCCAATAGGTAATTTTTCCTCAGCTTTATTACTCCTACTTCTATTTCCCCTTTTATTCCATGACAATAAACTGAGGATCAATAAAGATGTCCCAAAACTTTCAAAATGCATGGTGCGTAACTGTATACCTCTTACATTTTTAATCTGATGCTGAGACTAAACTGAGTCAAAAACTTAGTTTTTGTCAGCCTGCTCAAAAATAGATGGGGGTGGCTGGCTGTAGTCTGCTTGAAGATTTATACCTGTCAGATTCAGAATAATTGAGGCTGTTGGAGGGTATTGCAGACCTTTATTTCCTAAAGCACTAACCACTTTTCAGCATGTTGTTGACAAATTATATCTTCAGTCCTGACAGAGAAAGTCAGGATTAAATTGTAGTCATGCAGTGAACTAGACTCTATCACTTAGCTGAGACAGTTCGTTCATCTCAGACTTCTTACCTTATAAACAAATCCATCTGGGCAACTGTGGTCGTAGGTAAATGCTTTGTATACCACAAGAAAGACTATGCAGGCAAGGAATGCAAGAGCCAGGCTTATGAGAATAGTGACCTGCAAAATAATTAACAATTAAATTAATCTCTTGTCATGAATGTTAGCTCCCTAGGGAATCATGTGTATTTATAGTCAGTTTAACAGATTTGTGGATGTGATTGCTTTTTAGCACAACATGCAGCACTTAACTCCCATCATCACAGATATTAAAATGAATACTGGTATATTTTCTGAAAGGTTATATTAACTCTAGGAAAGCAAATGAATAACTGTGGAGGAGCTATATCGAAGACAGAAAGCTAAATTAGAACAGACTGCAGCAAGTGTTCATGAAGTGATATTAGAGATATTAGTTTGATGTAGTGGTTAAGGTGCTGTCCTTGAAATCAGGAGACTGTTTCTAGAACTGCCTTAGGCATAAAAGCCACTGGGTGACTTTAAGTCAGTAATTCTCTCAACCCAACCCAACCCAACCCAACCCAACCCAACCCAACCCATTTAACAGGGATGCTGTTGCAAAGAAAATAGAAAGTAAGAATATAGAAAGCAAGAACAAGCAGGGCTGTCCAACTGGCGGCCCACAGGCCGGGTATGTCACGCACAGGCCATGCCTACTCTAGCTCCGCAAAGGGAAAAGGTCATGAAACGTCACGTGATGACAACTTGACACAATGAGTTTGACACCCAGGATCTAAAGCTTTAGAGAAAATCAGAAATTAAAGTCCAGTCATTGACAAACTCTATAAGAATTTTTAGCACAGATATAGTGATAGAATTTGGCCTAGGAAAACATGCCTCTGTAGCAATAAACCAGGATAAAATCACAAATAGTAATATTATTGAAATGCCAAATGGCCAAACTATAAAGGACCATCAGGATGAAGCCTACAAGTATCTGGGCATTATACAGTTGAATAACATCAAGCATAGATAAGTTAAAAGTATGATTAATAAACAAGACATCCAAAGAGTGAAAATATTACTAAGCACAAAAGTTAATAATCCTATCAATACCTGGGTCATACTTATGATATGACACACTGCTAGAATTATTAACTGGACACAAGCTGAGCTAGACCGTTTAGACCAAAACAAGAAAACTGACCACCATTCACTATGCATTACATATCTGTAGTGATACTGATGGATTATACCTGCCCCATAGAAAGGGAGGCAGAAGTTTCCTTCAAGTCAGACAAACTATTCAAGAAGAAAAGTGTGCATTCACTTGTTATGTAAAAGACAGTCAAGAACAAGCACCGATGCAAGTTAAAAATGAGAAAGTATTAAAGCTACAAATGATTATTGAAAAAAATGTAATAAAAACATGAACAAAAAGTTGTCAAGGAAAAGGATTGCGTGGTCAATTTTTATAAATGATCATGTGGAAGGTGGATAAAGGTAAAACCTGGGAATGGTTTACACCTGGAACATTAAAAAAAGAAAATGAAGATTTGCTTTTTGTTGCGCAAGAGCAAGGTATTTGAATGAAGGTGAGAATTGAAACATTATCAAATAATTCAAAGTGTAGTTTGTGTAAAGAAGCAGATGAAATATATATCATATATTCAGCTTGTAAGAGATGGTCATGCAAACTGATTATAAACAATGACATAACACACCAAAATGATTCACTGCAAAATCTGTAAAAATTATCATGTACCAGTAATGAATTAGTGGGAACATGTAGTTGAAAAAGTAGTTGAAAATGAGCAGGTTAAATTTTGTGGAATTCTGAATATAGATTAACATCTTGACTCATAACACATCAGATATAACTGTGGTTGAAAAGAAGAAAATGTGAATAGTGGATATGGCATAGTAGATAGTAGAATAAATAGTAGAATAGAAGACAAAGAATCGGAGAGGATCACAAAGTATCAAGATCTGAAAAACTGAAATTGAAAGATTATGGTACAAACCAGCCATGGCAGTCTCAGGGATTATCAGCACACTGGGTACCAGACCAAAAAATATTATACAACACTTAAAAAAATCTGTGCATTGACATTTCCATCTGTCAACTGAAAAAAACCACACAACTTGGAGTGCACATATATTATACTGATACATTATGACATCCTGGGGTCTTGGGGAAGAAGAATGAATATGAAGGCCAACACCAGCTAAAGAACTTGCAGCTGTGAGTTCACATTGTTGTGAAGAGATAATAACTGAATAGCAAAAAAAACCTCTAGCCTACAAGAAAGATCAAATAGAAAATAGAAAAGAGATATGGCAAGACAAAGTATCACATGGCCAGCACATTATACAAAACTAGCAGGTAAGGGGAAAAACAAGAAGACCTGGCCATGGAAAGTTGAAAAAAGAAACAGAGGGGCTAATTCTGAACAAAATCAATTCTTGAACAAATGCAATGCTAAATATCACCAAGTGTGTTTCCAGCTGGCAATAAGAACACAATAACACCTATGAAGCCAAGGGTCAAAATAACATAGTTTCCCACTGAGAAACTATGGGAACAACTCAAGGTGAAAACATGATTTTCCAGATGAAAATGGCAGAGATGTTATTGGCTGCGATACACTCTAAGTATAAATGCTGGCTGATTTTGAGTATATTGATAGTGCTTTAGCCCGCTTGCTCAACTAACACCCAGAAAATAGGAGATGAAGGCAGGAGGGAGGAAGCAGAAAATAGGTCCAGCCTCAGCATCTGATTTGAAGAAGTTATAAACAGTGATGCTCATTGTATCTTGCTCCCTTTTTTTTCATTTTTAAAAATGCATTATAATTGGGGCAACTGGTGGGGCATGCATATCTTCAACATGGAGTATGTTATTATTTTCACTTTTAAAATGTATTGTTTATCTTCAAGAAAATGTAGCAGCAAAAGATAAATGTAAATATAATGGGATGCACTCCAAGTATTCTGAATTCATTACCAAACTTATGAAATACCCCTCCCCAGTAAATACCAACTCCTTATAGCAGGGGTGTCAAACTCACGTCATCACAGCGGCATCAAGTGATATATCAGGACTTTTTTCCCCTTTGCTAAACTGGGCATGGGCATGGGCATGGGCATGGGCATGGGCATAGCCAGTGTGTGATGCATCCGGCCCAGTGTCCTTGTCAAGTTAAATCAGTCAGGAACTTGTGGCCCAGTAAACTAAATTGTTTCTATTCACTGACTATATTTCTAAGATAGTAGGGCTAGAATGCTTACTGAGTAGGAAGGAATAAACAATAAAAATGTCACACATACTATATGTGTTTATCTAAAACATTCCAACATCATGCTGTAATTGCCACTGTATAATGTTTTTCTTTTTCTTGCCCTTGTAATGTAGTGGACCAAAAGTAGCTAAACTCTGATTTTACCTTGGCTCATGGCTCTTCAACAAAGTGTCAAGCTTTGCTGGGAGTCCAGAATATACTATTTATTGATTTGCATGGAAATAAAATTATGTCATATCTTCAAAGTGATTTAATTGCTTTAGTTGAGCCAGGTTTTGGCCACAACAAAAAGAAAGCCAATTTGCAAATATCTGTTAAGACAGAACTGATAAGCATTTTTATTAGGAACAACAAAACGTTTGTTTGCTACAATATGAAGTACTCAGTAAAACCTCAGTAAAACATAATATCAGTGTTCCAATATCTGAGGGGCTGCCACAAACAAGAGGGGGGTCGACCTATTCTCCAAGGCAACAGAAGGCAGGACAAGAAACAATGGGTGGAAACTAATCAAGGAGAAAAGCAACCTAGAACTAAGGAGAAACTTCCTTGCAGTTAGAACAATTAATCAGTGGAATGACTTCCCTCCAGAAGTTGTAATTGCTCCAACACTGGAAGTTTTAAAGAAGAGATTGGATAACCATTTCTCTGAAATGATATAGGGTTTTGAGCCTAAGCAGGGGATTGGACTACAAGATCTCCAAGGTCCCTTCTGTTATTCTATTCTAGTGTTGAACCTAGAAAGACAGTATGACTGGAAACAGAACATTAATTGAGTCTCAAAACTGAAGATATGATATTATGACCTTCTTCTTCCATAAAATCTTTTTTTTTAAAGAAATGGAAAGCTGCCTAGATACACCTCTGTCGAAGGGCAGCCAATCTATCTTAAAGCCAAAGCATCACTGTTCTTCTTTCTTAAAGAGCCTCCAGTATTTTTGCTTTGTAAACTAAGGCAGACTGACTGCAATCTGCCTCAAGTAATCTCGGGATTGAGCTCCCCTGTCTCAATGATGCAAAATCATCAAGAGAGTTGAAAAAGATATCTATGGAAATTCACAGTCATCCAGGTCATGGTTGTCTCAAAGGTGCTTTTTCAAAAGGCAACTGGAGTTTCTGGTTTTTCTTTGAAAACATTTTGCTTCTCATCTAAGAGCTCTTCAGACCATATGAAAAAGCAACTTTGGGTTGAGAAAGATATTTATGCCTTGTCTGTAAAAGTTGTTAAGCATTGCTGCTTTGTTTTTAGCAGGGCTTCAAAGGGGTATCTCATTAAAATTCTGCAGAAGCAAGGTGTCCTTTCAGATCACTAGTAACTAGATTGGTTCTGTATCTTGTGATATTCAGGAGGATTGTCATACTAGTCATTCTATCCACCCAACCCTACCCTACGCTATCTCCTTTTAGATACTTCCACCACAACCTAACTACTTCCATTTTGTTGTTGTTGTTTTGTATAAACATTTATATATCTCTTCTTGTTTAAGAAACTCAAAGTGGCTGACAGTACAATTCAAGCAACTATGATGGTAAGCTAAAGCATATACTAAAATATTCTATAAAATATAAACAACAAATCTATCAGATGGAAGGAAGAACCAGCAGTGCAGAAGTTAAAACTATCCTAAGAACTTCTGTATTTAGTGGCATTCTCCATTCAAGGTCTTCCTTCCCCTGATGTACTCTGTATTAACTTCCAGCCTGTTTTTCTGTTCACGTTGCCTTGGTCTTCCATCACCAGGTTGCAATCTCTTTGACTCTCTCAGCCAATACAAAATTCAAAGGCAGCAAAATAAATACTTATTCATGCCTATACCCAGTTACCCACAATTAACATTTGAACTAGCTTGAAACCTCTCATTATGAGAAACAGATTGTGGCCATTAAAGCTTCCAATTTTAAGCTTTGCTTCAAGTTTGCAAGTATTATTATAAATCATGTAATTTAATGGATTATTTTAAAGAATAGGAAAGTTGACAAAAATCCAGTATAGTAAAGAAATCAAGCCCCTTAGGGACTGAAGGGAAAAAAAATGAGAGTAATAAGCATAAGTTACCATTTTCCAAATTCTCTTGAAAATGCAGAACTTGATTATTATTGAAATAATACATAATCAGAAAAATGAACTGTCTGAATAGTTATCCAGAAGGAACTTTCCATAAAAGTTCCTTAATCCACAGTGGGAGGAGAATTTGGGTTTTTTTTAATAATTATTTATGTTTTAGCACTTTCATTTTTCCTAATGCCCCTCTTATTTTTATCATATCTTATGATATTTGAATTCTAGTGCCTTCATGTGAAAACATCATTTCCCATTCTTCTCAAAACCAGATATCTCGTATTCACATGGAACTTCATGTTATAATTTTTTCCTCTTAGACTCAACTGCATGATTAAATAAATGTCAGCCTTGGAAGCCATAATTGCAGCTGCCACATATTAGCACATGGGAATTAGGGAGGGGGTTCTTTCTCATACACTTA
>JANHFL010004583.1:300632-321270 GCA_032468155.1 Oxyrhabdium leporinum | reverse complement strand
GATTTGAACCGCTAGATTGAATCAGCAGAAGTGGCCTGCAGTTCAACACTCTAACCACTGCGCCACCTAGGCTAATTGTGTCTGAGTGACAATAAATCGCTGACAATAAATGTGTAATTGAAAGTGGAAGCCACATATTTAATTCCTTTCAATTTACTGTTATCATAACTCCATCATCTGATCTACTCATGGAATGATCCTGACTAATGAACAAAGAAATATAGCTTACTTGGGCTTGATCTGGGCAGTTAAAATAACCTTATTTTAGTTCAGAGCTGATTCAGAGTCACCCCATATAGTCAGTATTATTTGTTATGTACATGCAGGTGCAACCTGGAGAGAGGGAAGGAAGTAGGAAAGGGGAAGGGCAGCAAGATGCCTTGGAAATGTGGTTCTCCAAGAAGCACTACAACTTCCAATCCCATTCCTCCTCTTTTCCATTGATGAACCTACATAGGTTTGTTCACAGCAATTTTCATTAAAATAAAAAGCATTAGAAATATATTTCACAGTGTTTCTTAATATCTCCACTGGTTTTAGAAAACTGAGGAAACATTTTTAATGCTTGTATGAATAGTTGAATGTTGATGCCTTATAGAGGTGAGTCATCTATTAAGAGTGCCTCTCACAAAGATACAGTTTAAAAATAAAAGACAGAAGCATGTAGGAAAGCTTGACAATATTAGAAAAACACTTTGACTCTATTTGACGTCGAGTAATGAATGCATAAATTTAATGAATTTCCTATTTGGCCAAATTGGAGGATTCAGTATTTGGTTGAAATTTCACATACAGCTGCCGGGAAGGTTTTGCAGAAGAGACAAGCAAGACACATCCTGTAGGTCTCTATAATATGAAAGATTAATCTTTATGCCTCTAGATGAGATGGGCTGCATGTAAAACCTAATAAATAAATAAATAAATAAAATTATCTTTCCATGGTATTAGAGTTCTTCTTCCCCTTTCACTAGCACCCATCCCATCATAATCTTACTGGCATTCTACTATAAGTAATATTTTTCCTACATCCGGGTAAGCTGGTCTTCCTATGCTTAAAAACAGGCATGGTTGGCTGAGGAATTCTGGACTTTAAGTCCAGAAGTCTTAAGTTGCCAAGTTTGGAGATCCCAGCAATAACAGCCACAATATATGGAGCATGGAAACAGATCTACACGTTCCAGGGAGAGATCCAGCCACTATTTGGAAAGTTTTTATTCTTAGACTAGGAAATATTATTTCAAAATAGGTTGTGCATAATATTTAGGAGAGTTTAAAGGTGGGAATGAATGGTTGATGTTTCTTTAATAAAAGCACAACGTGGATAGAATTAAATTAAACTCTTATTCTTCAAAAGATGTTTCATTGGGGGGGACGGGGACCGATGTCTATTCCAACATTTTTTCCCCCTTTTGGGAACCTCTAATGTCACCATTGCCCAGTTTGCTTTACACATCTTGTCACCACAATGCCTGATTTCTGAGATGATATCTCTGCCATTAATTCTCCCTGCCCTGCTATTCTGAGAGAGCAATGAAATGACAGAACAAACAAGTACATCATGTTTCCAAGTAATTTGTCAAATAATTAAATTAAGCAGCTGGCTCAATTAGACTGGCCAAACTCCATCACATAATATCATTTCTGGAGCTTGTTTGGATCCTAATGGATGTGATGCTTTAAGTGTTTGTGGAGCCAGGTTGCAGTTAGGAGACATATTTCATTGCCAAGTCCTAAATTTCCAGTGAGGGAATAACAATTACAGTATGCTTAATAAGCACTGGGTGAGTTATAAAATGCTTTTTTCTAAGCAGATGCACTAAAGTGATAAATGTTTTACACTTGGGTGGGAGGTTTACATAGAAGAAGGTTAATGGGACCAAAATGGTAGCAGCTTTAAAAAAAAAATGTTCTGTGGAAAACTTGCTTGGCTCATGCACAAGTTAGATGTAACAGGTTTCATGTTAAAATATTCCATTATTCTGTTATTCAGCTTCTTCTCACTCCTGGAAGACATGTAGTGAGTATAATAAGATCCCTAGGGAAATGTTTTAATTAATCCATAGCCTGTTCAGTCAAGTGACTCTAAATACTGTGCAAGAACATCCGAAGCCAATGCTGCTTGTATATATACAATACTATATGATGGAAACAAACATAATATTTGCAGTTACACATCACAATTAGTCTTAGAAATAGTTACAACAGTTACTCAAATCCCAAAGGCTTGCAGAACAACCTTAATTTTACACATTTGTCTCCAGACAATTAACTAGCCAGGAAGATCAGGAGTTAAGTCCACAAGTTCTGGAGATAATGCTACAAAGAACCTTTTTGCCCAATTGCTCAAAAACATCTCAGTAACCATGAAAGAAGCTACATCCACCATTTTATCATATCCTGTCCAATCAGCTTCCTATTCAGAGCAGATATGAGCAATTTTATTTGCAGTATAATCAGTCAGATTATGGTAACCTCAGATTGTATAGCCATCTATAATCATATAGTTATAAGACACATTATCAGTCACAGATAAATGGTTGATTACTGAATGTCTTTGTTAGGACTTAGCTTTTTAGCAAACTGAGAAAAAAAATCAACTTGCTTCATTCAAATCTACAAAATTGAGCTAACTCCGTCCAGTCTGCTGAGCCATTTGTGAAGGAAGACACAGCATTTTGACTGCATGCTTCACAAGGAATCCCCAGAGTGAAGCCAGAATGCAATCCCAGAAGTTTGCATGTTATGGGGTGTGTGTGTGTGTGTGTGTGTGTATTAAGCTTGGGGGAAAAATAAATAGCAACTATCTTATTATTCCCTGAAGGAATTTCTCTTTCAGATTAATGTTTTTCTAATCTTATTTTTTTCATAATTGGCTATCCAACGCATACTGTTATCATTCATTCAGTTTTCTTCTATCAATGAATAAATCACCAACATCATAATACTCTGGAATGGGGCATTCACAGAACCAAAAGTCCAACAATACAATTAGAACAATTAATCAGTGGAACGACTTGCCTCCAGATGTTGTGGGTGCTCCAACACGGGAGATTTTTAAGAAGAGGTTGGACAACCATTTGTCTGAAGTGGTATAATATAGGGTTTCCTGCCTGAGCATGGGGTTGGACTACTAGAAGACTTCCAAGGTCCCTTTCAGCTCTGTTATTCTATTATTCTGTCCTAAAATCCCAGTGAAATATCTGACAAGTACATTGTTTTTCTGAGAGGTTCTTGGTGTTCTCTGGGTTTGGTTGTTTTTGTGCTGATGTTTTGTTTCCCAAACTAGGTAACATTATCCATGCTAGTCCATCATCTAGCATTGATGACGTTACCTTGTTTGGCTAATGAAATATCAGCACAAAAACCACTAAGCTCAGAGAGCACCAAGGACCCCTCATGTCAACCCTGAGCTACAAATATTCTTCTTTAATGATACATTGTTTTATTCTGTTAGTCCAAAGAATAACTGTAGTGTATCAAACCTTGCAATACTGATTAGTTAAGAATTCACTATAAAAAGTTATAAAGTCAATATCTGTAAAACAATTGATTTTGTCATGCACTGAATATTAAATATCAAATTTTGGCACTGGAAGATATGATTTGATGATTTCTCCTTGTCATTGTTTATTTGTAAATGTGTTATGTGTATTTATAGCCCAGTCTTCCATTGTCAAAATAACATTTACGGTAGCTTATAAATATCCTTTCCTACAAATAGAACTTGGTAATACGAAGTGCATGACATCATCTAATGTACTGAACTTATTGAAAGTTTCAGTAATAAATATGACTAGGAAGTAATTATGCAGTTTTTTTCTTCCCTAATTTGGTTTCCATCCGGTGTGTTAGATTTCAGTTCTTGTAATTCTCAGACAGCTAGTCCATTTCAACTGGTGAAAATGATTTAAAAAACTCAGGTTTTATATGATTGTGAGAATCCATAATCACTGTTTCCACCCCCACGTATTCCAACTATTTTCACTCCTGTCACGGTGGATTCTGTCCTGCAGTTCTAACAATGCCATAACTGTCTTTACATTGGAAAGACATGAGCAGTTAAATGCTAAACAGTGAAATATTTAGGGGAAAATAAAAATTAATGATAAACTATGAATAGTGGATTAGATAGGATGCTTAATTTTCTGATGTTGAGATTCAGAAACATGATTGTTGCTTTTCCAGAAAAAAAAAGTGATTGCAAGAACAAGATCCTTTAACTTCCAGTGGGTGTTCTCAGTTGCTACTTTTCAGAGCAGCATTTCTAAAATGACCCTTATAAAAAAGGAAAGCTTGTGATGAGAAAAATTGGGACTGACTTGTCTTTCAAATCTGTAAATTGAGCAACTGATTCAAGTAATAGAGCTCCTGCAGTATATAACAGCTTGTCCACTAGCTGCCAGCTTTTATAGGTGATATCACATTGCATTATGTTTCATCTAGGGCACTTCATCAAACTATTAACATGGGGTTTTGCATTAATGGAAAGTCCCAGAGCTTGAAGGACATTTTTAAGTACAACACCAAATACAATTTGGCACTGAAATTATCAAAGAAGTTAGAACATGTGTGGATACTGGAAAGGGAAGCTCACATTTGTCAATAGTTTGCCTATACTCAGTTAATAGAAAGATTTAAACTGGATAAGAATAATTTTGTTCTTACCGATGAGAAAATTGATTTTGAGTTGGATTTATGACTAATGGCATTAATGAAAAGCATGTGATTGTCAAGATGTATAAATTACTGTTGAAATGAATATGGAGGATGAATGTGTGAAAGGTTTTTTGATCAAATAGGCAAGAAATGGATTATAACACTTGATCATTGAATTATAACTTTGAAAGGAATTATTACAAGATGATGTACCACTGGCCTTTAACACCTGATAAATTGTTGAAGATGTACAGTATAAGGGTATGTCAAAAGTATATTGGAAATGTAAGCAATTTAAAGGCACTTTTTATCACCTTTAGTGAACTAAATGTACAAGTAAAGCCAGAGATATGATAGACAAACAGACCAAAAAACCCCCCCATAGATCTTTGTTTTTATATATGATAACAGCAACAAGGCTTCTATATGCACAGAGATGGAAGGATTCACATATTCCCACAATGGAAGAATGGATGGTGAAATTAATGGAGTTGATGGAAAAGGTGAAATTGATTGTTTTGTTTAAAGCAATCTTTATCTAGCTTCCTTTCTACTTCGAACCACCCGTGTGTGTGTGTGTGTGTGCACGTACACACACACACACACACACGCACGCACGCACATATATATATATAGTCTGAAGCTGAAAGAAATGAAATTTTAACCTTGGATTTTGATGATTAGATTGTTTATAATGATAGAAGAACTGTCTGTTATAGTTTATGGTTTATTGCAGTTCAAAGGATAATTGATTTTGAGGGTTTTATCTGTATCAAAGAGAGTCAGAAGTTATCATTCTTCTATAGCTTTTGTTTGTTTTTTTCCATTACCCCTTTCCATTCTTTTTGACTCTTTTTTTTTCTTTTTGTATTTTATACTTTTTTGAAATGTAATAAAGTTTTTTTGGGGGAAAGAACATTTATGGATACGACAAAAGCAGATGGGTAATCACCTCCAATTTCAAGTGAAATTATGGCATCCAATCAAACACTTCCATTTCTAGTGAACATATTTTGCATGGTCAATTTCTCAAGGAAGTCAATTTATAATAAAGACATCCAGAAATATTTTTGTTCTCAGAAATCCTTCTGAGATGCATATTGGAACTTTCAAAATGACAACCTCTTTACTATTCCTAGCAATAAGGAGTTGTGGTAGTACCAGCATTAGAGTGGGGTAGCAGGTAATGTCTATTGAAAAATATAGGGGGGGGGCGTTTTACAGTATGGACAGAGAACAGTGTAGTAACATGCCACTTTGTAAACAAAAATTATCTGGAGAACTTAACAAATAAAATAAAATACAAGTTCAAAAATATAAAGTCCAGTTGCTTCTTGAAAAAGCGCCTTTGGGACATTTGGGACTGTTGCCCAATTTGCTTCCTCTGTTATTGATAGCCTACTTTCATTTAGTTATGACAAATAATTTTTTAAAAGCCAAATTTATAAAAGCATCTACATAGGCATTGCTGCTTCACTCCCACAAAGGTAGATTGAACAGCTGAGGGCAAACAAAGGTTAATTTTCTGGAGGTTTGAGTTTTGTATTCTGTTCTGTATCCTCAGATCATTTTTCCACATTTCAGTGTTCTACTGGCTCTGACATTTAATGTAATATCTGTCAAAATTGAGCTTTACTTGCAAGAGCCCTGCAAAGAGTGAGTTTACATATAAATGCAGAGAAATAATTTCTCTATCTCAAATGCGGTGACCTTTTCATGTGAGATGAGATGAAAAGCAGTTATAGCATATTTACTGCTATACTCTAGCATTTTAGTTCTGTTTGAGAATGCTGATGGATCATTGTAGATCAAGAAAAAAAAATCTATTGTTAGCATTCATACATAATACGTTACTCTCTCTTGTTCAGAAACTATTATTAATGTTATTATTTTTATTGATTTGGAAGACCCCGATGGTCATCCAGTCCAACTCTTTGTACTGTCATTGCAACTGCTGTTGTGTTCCTCACACATTCAGCAAGACTGGTTTTCATATTTAAACTATTAAATGTCCCAATTGCAGATACACCATGAAAAGTTAGAATGTGATCTAATTTACAGCATTTTCTTATACTGCTTCTATAGAGGATCTAATACCTTTAAATATAAGTCTATATCCAGTGATGGCATTCAACCTGAAGACATGGAATCCATCAGTGGAATATATATGCAAGTCTCTTTTTTCACATCCACCCCTTAAAAAATCCATTCCTAACAGCCACAAATAAAATCTAGGGCAAGAGGGCCCTGTTGAGTCAAAGGATTTTTGCTCCATTTTTCAGTCAGTGTTATCAGGATGTCTTTTCCCCCTCCATATGTGTATCCTTGTTCATTTAGTACCCTTTCAATGCCACTTTAACCATATTCATATTGACTTTTGTTTGTTTTCAGCTTTCCTGGAATACATAAACATTTGAACATCACACTAAATCCTGTCTTTAAGAAATTCAGCTGCCTTTCCATACCTAGAAAGAAAGAAAAAAAAATCCACATTCATCATCATATTTGTATTCCTTCTGAGTCAACCCTGATTCTTCAAATACTTCCCTCTGTGTTACCTAGCATCACACAGTGATTACATACAGTGTTTTATAATATATTTTATAACCAATAGCTGGTTGTCACTAATCTGTTGACAATTTGTTTAAATGAATTGAGCTGAACAGATAAAGTGAAAATACATTTTGGAACAAGACTACTTTCTCCTTCAGATGCCGTCTTCTGTTAGTTATTAAACAGAAGCAATGCACCAAATTGTACATAAAGACAGATGAGGAAATCATATAAAATTCTCTGTATGTGTGTCTGTGAGAGTGCATATATATAGATGAATATGACAAAGAGAAATTTTCAGAAGCTTTCTTAGATACTGAATGGCTATATTGCCGTTTTCTTTAATAAAATTTGGTGTTAGCCACATACTAATTTATTTATAGATATTTATCTAATTCTTAGATTCTGAGTGGTGCGGTGGCCTGGAGGTGCAGACATTCACTTCACACTCAGGAGATTGAGAGTTCAATCATATGCAGCAACTTTTTTTTAAAATCAGGGTGGAAAGAGAAAATATATGTTGAAAACTATGCCTAGGCATCAGGAAGGGCATCTAGCCAGTAAACACTCAGCTCCATTCAGTTTCTCCAATTCTATCCCGATAAAAGGGATTACAGGGGGTTTTTAAAAAATCTATTTCTGAGATTCTGTTTCTATCATACTTAGTCATTTAGGCTTACAAATGTTCCTCTCCTATTACATAATTGAAAAAAATATGCATTTAAGGATACGTTTGTTTGGAAATTATGACCTTGATGAAAACAGAAAAGCTTATATAAGGAACTACTCTAAATATGAGTTTTGTAAAAGAGAAAATATATAAAATATATACTTGGAGTGATGTGACTGGTTTTCATTACTGGAATTATTTCAAATTCTTTCTCCCCATGTGACCCAATTATGTTAAGGTCAGAAGAACAATCAATTATTTATTCTTCATGACAGAAAAATCCAAAACAAGAAATGAATAGATCAGGGCTGATCATGTGACAAAATGAGAAAAAAGTTTAAACTGTCATTTTAAGTGGTGTAAGAAATGCTCAGCTGAGCAAACCAAGGCTGAAGAAACATTCCTGATGGGATTTAGAGATGATTGACATTATTGCTTAACTTCCAGAGAAGGGATTGAATGACTTCTGGTGATTTCACATTAACTTCAATTTGACCAGAAAAAACAGGGAAATGGATTTTGCAGAATATTGTGAAAGTGAAAGGAATACAATGCCATCTACTTACCCATGGAACATACAGTATTTTTAAAAAAATATTATTAAACTTGCATGCTGCCTGACTACCAATAACTCTGAGTGCTTATTACTTACTGATCTCACAGAAACTATGTTCCCTATGGCAAATTTAGAAGAAATTCAGTGGCACAATAGCAACGTTGCATAGCACTTTATATCTAAGATGGGAAGAAGATAGGTGGTTTGAAGCATGTAGGATTGTACATAATCCCCTAGTTGCAACTTCCTAAACCAAAAATATATTTTTATAGATATGTGAAGAGCAGCCACGCAATCTCTGGAAAATATGCATCTGTCCAAAGGAGCTGAAGATAGATCAAGCATCTCGACACTCCCTGAAGCATTATTTTAAAATGCTTTTAAAAATGCTATTTAAAAAAAAATGCAGCACAGCTTCATTATTTACTATATATCCCCATGGCATTATTTCTGAATAGAAGAACTAAAGGTTAGTTCCAATTGTTTATCAATAGAACAGAGACTGTTGGTGGTATGCCACTCTTTCTGCCATCCAAGGTTGCTCTACCAGACTGGAAGAAGACTCTCTCACCCACACATGCAGATATACTATTGGAAGGTGAAAAAGTAATGAATGTCTCATCTTATGAGTGGATGTCTATCACAGATAATTGAAAGAAACCACTGGATACAAGATTATTACAACAGTATTCAGGGCAGTAGAAGGAATAAAAAGAATATGAAACATAACAAAGCTAAGATGGGAAACTGAATTGTTGGCATTGAAGTCTGATAGATTCCAGAGCTTTCTAAGGAAATTAAAAAATATTTATCAGATGCGTATACTGCTGTATTCCCAAGATTCTCAGTGGCCAAGAATATATATATAAATACAATAAATAAATAAAAATAAGAGAAATAGAATCCACATAGCATATGTGGCATGCCCAAAAAGCCCTCCAGAAAATACCAACTTCAGAAAGTAGACTATATCTATTTACATATCTCCATGAGTGGTCATGTCATTACCAAAATCAGCACTTTTTGGCTTCCCCAATCTCCCCAAAATAGGAGACAAGCATTTCCTTCAATATGACCAATGTGGTCAGCCTGACTCTAATGAACAGAGGCAGGGTTGCAACTAATCAGGTGCCAATGCATAAAGGGCTTTATAGGTAAATACCATCACTGTATAAATCCTGCTAGAAAGCTGATAGAAAGCTGATGCTGGGTCCAAAAATCAGGCGTCATCAGCTACTGTAATGGTCAACTCCTGCAAACACCCAGTCCACTGCATTTTGCATTTCTGAAACTTCTGAGTAATCTTTAAGGACAGCCTCGTGTAGGTGATGTTGCAATAGTCTAACCAAGTGGTGTTGATAGAATGAGCCATTGTAATCAGACCAAAGTAAGGTTGCAACTGGCATTAAATCTGAGCAAAGGCTCTCCTGATCACAGCCTCCAACTATCCATCCAGCAATAGCCATGATAAGTCCAAGAGGTCTTCAAATTGTGGGCCTACTTTATCGGGAAAGTGCTTCTCCTTGAGAGACAAGACTAATGCTGTCACAAAAATCTATTTTTCTTAGATTTAATTTAGCCTACATTGACCCATCCAGATCCCAACTACCTTCAGATAGTAAACCCCCAAGAGTGTCTCTGGAGTTGCTCAAGATGACAATAAACAATTGAGTCTCAATCTTATACTGATGATATGGCACCCCCAAACCACATAGATATTCTCTCCCAGTGACCTCATATAGTATTAAAGAGCAGGGTGGAGAGAATCAGTCATGTGTCACCAGAGTTAGTTGCTATGCTGTTGTCCTTTATTTGCAATAAAAATAAATTGATATATTACAAAATTCTCAAACTTAATAAACTATAGATAGATGATAGGTGTTTATTTAATTTGTTGATGTCCAATACAACTTTTACTTTCTCTAATGCCTGTGGAATATATATAGTAAACAGAAGATCAAGAGACAAGATTTCCTCTTCATCAGTGAGAAGATAGTATTTTACCTGATCCTTAATACAGAATGTAAACTGAAAAGGAAAAATAGCAGCCTATGAGAAATTTAAAAAAAGGATATTCAGGTCTTTGGACTGCTCATTAAGCTAAAAATCATGTCTGTAATATTTGTCAAAACTCAGGATTCCTTAATATATACCCTGTGACCAAATTTGCCTCAACAAAGGAGGAAATGCAAATTATATTTGGTTTGAAATTTTAATCTTCAAAATATTGATCATGAATTGTGCCTAAGTCTAGATTGATTAGTGGACAGTTCTACTTCGTTTTAGGCAGAGAAGCAGTAATGAGGTAAATCAATCCACATATATTATAATAATTCTGTATTTTTTGTACTTTTCTCAATATCAATATACCTAAAGGAAACCTCAGTAGATAACTTAATATTGGAAAATGAATGGCAACATCCATAAACAAGAC
This sequence comes from Oxyrhabdium leporinum, assembly GCA_032468155.1. Lineage (NCBI taxonomy): Eukaryota > Metazoa > Chordata > Lepidosauria > Squamata > Cyclocoridae > Oxyrhabdium > Oxyrhabdium leporinum. Next base: position 310,401 of record JANHFL010004583.1, on the reverse strand, counting down.
CACTGCGGGTTGGTTGTGATTGGTGTTATTTTGATGACCAAAGACGCTTTGATGCAATCGAGAGTGTCATCTGTGGGACAAGAATGATTTGTCACGGGACAAATTCAGCTCCTCTTTCACCAAGAGATCTCACAGGCTGCTTGTCAGAAACTCGGGGGGGGGGGGATAGGGATCATCAAAGCTTCCCACCCTTCTCACCTTCATTCAGTAAAGGGAAATCCATAGGATGCTTACTTTACATATTCAGTCACTTTGTTCATCATGATTTCTAGATTTCTGACAGAGAATTTAGGACATTGTAGAGAAATAAAACCTTCTATGGGTTTCTGTTTCAGTACGTTTTCGCAGCAAAAGAATAAAACTTCCATAGAAAGAAATTCTGACATGTCTTCTCTTGAGAGCAGAACAGAACTGAAATTACTTTTGGACATTGGTGGCTGGGTCTTAATGTTGTTTTAACATTATTTTCCTGCGTTCCACCTACGCAGAGTGGGCGAAGACATTTGTCATAATGTATGTACAGGATGAGTCATGAAGTTGAAGAATAATTGGTCAAGCTGCCAGAATGCTCCATAACTGAGCTGAGCAACACAGAAATGTAATATCATAGTTCAGAAATGACAAGCTCCTGGAATAACATAGGTTTTCAGTAAGAAAAAATAAGAGGAGTTGTGCAGAGACAACAACTCCTTTGGGGACTTATCCCAGAGCCCTATGTAGCTATCTGCATCTAAAATAAACAAAAGTACAATAGAGCCTGTGCTGACACAATACATATATGGATAGGGCTATAAGCTTATTCTGCCTAAGATTTCTACAGACACACAAGGCATTGTAGACATGGCTTCAGTTTCTCTGTCTCTCCTACCCACTTTAACCCTATTCTTCTATCACAGGTGTGGGAGCAAACAAGTTAAGCTAGTGATTGTGATGCATACAGAAAAAAAAAGGAAAGCTTTGATCACAGCCAACATCTTGAATCTTCCAGATCCACCCACCCACCAACCAATATTCTTGCCAAGGTGGATGATAGCTCTACTATAAAAGCTTGTCTTCTAAAGAAACTCTATCTTGTCCATGATCAAAGTTTGATGCTATTAACAAGTTAGTTTATTCAATTGGTTCAGAATGAAGGATACATTTAGAACTACTTATCAAGTACAAGGAGTTCTGATATTTCCTACAAAGGTGAAGTGACTTTCCTGAAAACAAAATGTTCTAATTGATATTACTCACAAGGATGAAGATGGAATTGGAGTCTACAAGAGACAAGAAACATTGAAAATAGTTATGTGTTATTAATTCTTTTCTCCCTTCTCATAACTTCTATTATAGCGTCCCCTAATATGTATTTCCTGTCTTGCACATGCAATCGTGCAGCTCTGATCGAAGAGACTCACCCCTAAGGCCAGACAGTCCCACTGTACGTAATGCTTTTGACCAACCTAAGCAGCAGTTCCAGCTGGTTCCTCACAACTGTTTTGCGATGCTTTTAGAATAAGAAACCATTGAGGAAGCCACAGATCATTTTGTAAGGAAATACATCAAATCACTTTCCATGTCCCCTACAAACTCACCCAAGTCAGGATATCAGATGAATTTTTGGAAAAGATTTACCAAATAAACAGATGGGAGCTCACCGATGCATCCTGATACCTATAACTTCACTGTGCTCCTCCATTATCTGAAACTGAATAAAGACTGTCCTGGGATAGATAATATTATTAAAGAATTGCAAGAAGTTGCAAAACCAATTGGAATATCAAATACTGCATATTATGTTGCAACATCTATATGGTTCTTTTGCATGCAAAGTATCAGTGATAACATTTGTAACTCCTATGGTGTTTTTGTACACTCCAACACACAACATTTGAACTGTGGAAAAAAATATTTTCAACAACTGTACAATAAACAAGAAATTGAGAAGACATGAACATGTAGTAAAAGACATTCCTGAATAGCAAATAGAAAGAAGGTGGGATGGTTTTATAACAAAGAGCAGTCTTTAACTGCTTTAAAGACAGTTCAGAAACCATCATTGAGGTACACTCAATACACTCTACTAGGAAAGTCATGGAAACATATGTTATGAATCTTGCACCAATTACGTAGACTACCATTCACATACTGATAAAACTAAAGGAAAATAGAAAGAAGTGCGTCCTTGATGTCTAGCATGCATTTTAATCCCTCCCCCTTCCATTATAGAATTATCCCTTCCCCCAAAACATCTAAATAAAAATAATTTATTTTTAGTCAGATCTACCAAATGGGCTAAACAGATGAAAAAGGCAGGCAAGTCACACATTACCGTCAATGAAAAACATGAATTTCTAAAGCTGCAGAAGATGGGCAGCCATTTACTGATTTTCCTTTTCAGTGCTGACTGAAAACTGAAGCCACCCATTAAGTACCTTTTGCTCATATGAATTAATCTATGGAATTAATATGGCTATGGCTAATCTGTGGTCCATCCTTAATGGATAGTGAAGGATACAGCAGGCATACAATCTTTTATATATAATTATCTTTTTATCCAACCTGACAAAGAGTTGGAAAGAAATTATATGAATGGGGTCAGGACTCTTGACTGTATCTCTCTCTCTCTTTGTATATGGATAACTTTTTGAAAACTGACGAGGACTGGACCACATTTGGCCCCATAGGTTCAATTCAGCCAGAGCTGGTGGGGGGTCATTAAAAATCTCCTAACCTATAAAAGGTAGTTGGGCATCAAAGTTGAGATAGTGTTGATCCTTTATTCCAAACTTCTTTCCTTCTCCCTTCAAGTCATGTGATGTGGAACAGAACTATTATTAAGGCCCTCAAAAGGATTCTACAAATTCTGAGGCTTCCCCTTCCTTGTCAGGTAGGTATACTTAATGTACAATATGGTAGTTCAATGTATCTCAGTTTTTGCAATGTCTCATCAACCCACCCAGTAAAATCTCTTGAATGAGATATAAAGGACATGTCTCTTTGCGTTCTGGGTCCCTATAGAAGGCATATCATTTTCATATTTTTTTGATCTTTTGGGGGGAGGATGGCTACTTTTATTTTTGGCAATAAAAGAATGTAGGTTTCTAAATAGAAGGTGCTACTGTTCTTAAAATCAGTATGTTTAAAGGCAAAGATTACGATAAACTTAATGTGACAGAGAATACGCAAAGTAAGCAGAATATAATGCTGGAAGGAAAACCTCACTCTCAATTTTCATTATTTTTAGGTAAGTTTTAGACCCTTAAGCAAAAGTGGAAATTGATGTTTGATAATGCAGAAATGTCTATGTCAAGGACATAGCTAAAAAGATTTCTGGAAGTCAAAGGAACATCAATATCCTTGGGAATTTCTATTTCTGTACTCTAATAGAAAAAGTCAGAATATAGTGAGCAAAAACAGCACTGTTTGGCTTAATTTGCATACTTTAGACAGTTCTGCAATAGGCATGTGATCTCAACCTATTTTCAGCAGAAGTACAAAGCTGTTTTTACAAGCGGGAGATGGAAGGAAAAGCTAGAAGCAATATAGGACATAGTCTAATTGAGAAGAATCCCTTTTTAAATGTTAGATATTTTCTTTTTCCTATATTTTCAGGGTATTTTCAACATTCCTTGAAAGGGAAGGAGTGATAGCAGACATTATTAATTTTGGCCCTAAAATGTTGTTCTGAAGTGATTTTTAAGTTTGGGGAAAATATATATGGCTACTGCCACAATAAAATTTTCACTCACATGGGAGTGAAAGGAAAGGAAATACAGCAGTTAAATATCTGAACATGAAAACATATATTTTTTTCATAGTAAATGGATTGTTTCTTGTTTTATCTAAAAATACAAAACATTTAATAACTTTCCTAATAGCAGCAATTAAATCAAGTTTGTTAGAAATATAAATTCACAATGGGCCACCCATATAGCTGTATTTATAAACTGCAACCACTAAGAAAATATCTGCAAACTTACATTTTTCCTCATAAGACTATCTTACCAAAAACAAATGATTAAAAAATCCTTAATCAGTCTGTATTTGAAAAACAGATTCAAATGTTTCAAGCATCGCATGTCATTTTAGGAAAGAAGTCCTGTAGATCAACGAGATCAGCAGGGGCCCCCATTAAGTTCAAATGAGTTTACTCAAACGTAAATGTGCACCAGAATTAGTAAAACCCAGGAAGCAAAGCGGAGAAAATGGTCATTTTGGAAAAAGAAGTCTTCTCAAACAGCTATATGAATCCTATTGATATTAGTCAAATCACTTGCTCCTTCCTTATATTTGGACACCAAAAATCTGTTACAGAAAAGCTCTATGGATAAACACTGAATGGAAGGATAAAGAAGGCTGCAGTTCCTCACATCCAATTTAAAAGCAAATCCCACTGAGCATAGTAATAATTGCTTCTTAATAAGCAATCACACAAAGATTTAGAAAAGACGAAAAGACGGCTTATAGGTATGGTAAAAGTCCCTATTTTTACTGTTCCAGAAAGGTGAAAATGAAATTTTAGCACATTGCTCACTGGAGAGTTATACCGGGTAACAAGCTTCCATCTAAAAACAGAAAACATGATGATCTCATTTACAAGATCTGTTAGTCTTTATTTCCTTCAACCCTTTCCTTTCCTTTCCTTTCCTTTCCTTTCCTTTCCTTCTTTCCTTTCCTTTCCTTCTTTCCTTTCCTTTCCTTTCCTTTCCTTTCCTTTATTTTTAAAAAGTACCAAAATTAAAATCAATAAACCTTAAAACATTTATGACACTTCCCTTCTTCATAAGCACAAACGAAAGATACTTTTTCAGCACAAGATAAAAGATATGTGTGTAATCAGAAGGAAGTATATTTACTCCTTACAATATTCACTGGAATAAAAATGAAAAACAATTTTTAAAACCGTACAGAAGATAATAAAAACGATCTATTATCTTAGCTCATTTTGATCAAGACATAATTCAATAAAGTCAACAAATGTAGAATATGGAGTATCTATGAAAAGCAGGCAGAAGTTTACAGCCTGATCTATTTTCTATTATGATGATAGGCTAGGTGATTAATAGGGGATACAGAGAGGTCAAAATCAAAATCAAATGAAGAGTCAGAAAATAGCACTGACATTTTCCATTGAATGACAGATCATTAGATTTATTTGCTGATCCAGATAACAACCAGTGTGAGAAGAATGCTTGGGAAGGGAAAGAGAGTTTTTAAAAAGTAGCTTTGGAGATCAATTAAAGAGAAATAAAACTGATAGGGAACTATGTTGTCAGTAATGTGTTTTTGTAACTAAATATGCCTCCCAATTTCAGGCTATAGAGTCCCAATAAAGAAAACAGTTTTCTTGGTTTAAGAAAGCATAAGATACTAATTTCAAAGGATTCTCAGAACTTTTCAAAGGATAAAATGTGGCCCTTGCATTGATTTAAGTCCTACTGCTATTAATTTTTACATTTTGTATTGATTGTTGGCAGATTTTTGATTCCCATGTCCATAGTTCGTTTCAAACTAACTCTTATATATCTTGTGTTGAGACAGCATTCAGTGGTATACAGAACAGTACTCCAGTCAATGGAACTACTCTGCAACTTCACATGACACATGATTGCTAATACTACACCTATAAGATCACTTTTCGATGTGGATGCCATCCATATGGCAACATGGATATAGAAGCTGTGTTTCCCACATACTGTATAATTACAGAAGGGTTGTCAATTATGCATGCAATTCTGACATATGATTTTTATGGAATTAGCAATGAAATGGGATCAAACAATGCTTTCCAAGATTGTTTTATTCCAGATAACATGTTTTAAATAAATCATGGCTGCTGAAGTTTGGAGATCACAGGAAAGTCTTCTGCATTTGGTACTAATTTAATATCAAAAATGGAAGCTGCTAGTTTTCTACAGAAAATAAGATATTTCCATTTCAGGTCCTAATTTTTTAAAGAATTAAATTCCTTACAGAATCAGACAATCATTCTTTTATTTCCATGTCTACATTAAAATTTCATATATATTCATGTGCAGTTCATCAGAAAAATATAGACATTTCATGCACACTTTTCTTTAATATATACAATTATATGTACTCACAGGCTGCACATTGATTTGAAAGCTTCAAATTAAGTAAATTTGCATTACGATGCATATTGAACAAATACCTCATGACAGACAGAAAAAAGAAATGACAGGAGCAGGAGTATATCACCCTAAAACTTGCTGCAGCTCATTCTCATACCAAAATTAATGATTCCTCTTTACTGATAAATAAAGCTTATAGTTGTCATCTCATCCTTTAGAGGAAACCCAGATCAAAGACAATAGATCATACTTGCCAATGAACAGACCTTGATAGAAATAGTCAGCATGTATGAGTTTCATATTCAAATGCAATTTCTGTTTTTTGATTATGTGTCTGTCCGTCGTCGTCCCCCAACAGTGGCAATATTACTAGTAATCATCTTGAGTCAGGGAGATGACATCCTTTTAATCTGGGATATTTTTTTTTGCAATAGTATAAAACTTTGCAATTGAGCATAAATTCAGTCTGTTGCATAATCAGGTCTGCTTCTCCACTATGTAATCAGAATAACAACTCTGAAACCTCTATGCCAATAAGAAACAGATGGAGTAGAACATAGATTTAATATAATGTATGCTTTTTGCAAAAAGATGAAGAATTGTTTACCTTTAGATTCTGGAAATATCTTGTGATTTTGAGGCCGAACATACCAAAATTCAGATAATTAAGGTAATTAATTAATTAAGGAAACATTTAACTCATGGTTATAATGAAGGCAAGAAGTTTGATTCCCAACTGAATTCTGACTATAACTGTAGGTTTCTCTTGGCATGAGTAATAGCAGCCTGAAAGAGCTGGTCTGGGCCTGGCTGAATCTCTCTTCCCCTTCATGTCATACATCTAATCCAATCTCTAATGCAGATGTATTACCATGCATTGGTAAACTGTATGTTCCAATCCAAGAATTATTAAATCCATGCGTACTTTGATCTTGAGTTGTATGCCATTTTAAAATCAGAACAGGAGAGCTGCTGTCTATTAATTATTCTATGAAAATTGAAAACTGGACACTTACTGGACAAACCTCTGCATTTCTTACCTTTAATCTTTCTGTTACACCATCAGTGAAACTGACTGTGAATTCAGCAATTTTGGGCACTCTGAGCTTTCCTTTGTTCTTCTGGTCTGGTTGATATTCTGTTCTTGTTTTCACAATCACCTAGACACAAAAATTGACACCTTCAGTTTTCCCCAGCCAAAAAGAGATATGTAGTTTCAGTAAAGAATTGGTTTTCAGTAAGTCATCTCTGTGAATAACTTTATGTATGCGGAAGTCATTGTTGTAGGTAAAAATACACACATGTACACACAGAGAGAAACAATGAAGGTTAAATAAATGAACCCACAACATTTTCTATGATGGTGAGAGACTAAACTAAGTCACGATCCCTAAACCTATTAGTGTCCTGTAGTTCACATCTGGGGAAAAGGAAAGATGAAAAAAAAAAAACAATTTCTTTCAGAAAAAAAATACAGATAACATCTTCCTCCTGGCATCTGTATTTTCAAAGTTATTATTTTAGTCTTCAAATGCTGTAGAGTGATACAAAGGATATGGGATAAATTTTAAGACTGTTAAAAATTATGTAGCCATTTAGATTAAAAGTCTGAGCCTTTACCCCTGACTACTCTGGAAAGGAGGGGAAATCCATTTTGCAAAGACAGCCATCCCACATGTAATAAGAGTCCCTTATTTTATGGAGTACATCGTATCTTATTTGGCTAAAGCAACATCTTTCTCATTATAAATATTTTGTTCAAAAAATTTTCTGCCAGTCTTGCCAGTTAATAATCCATAAATCAAGTGAATGGAATGGGAATATGAAGACTGTACTTCAAATGATAGTTTTGTATAGAATTTCTCCTTGTATTTCTTTCTCCACCTTCTTCAGGGACATCCAATGACATTGGAAAAGGGCTTAGGCCATACTAGGTGCTGCTGAAATCCGACTAGTCTAGTGTAACAGTCAACTGGATAGAAATGGGCAGCTATAGAAACCAATTCAATGAATATTCTCCGGAAAACATGCATTTGATTTGAGAAGCAATCTATATGTGTGTGTGTGTGCTCCAACACTCTTTTTTTTTTTTTCAAATCTAAAGCACAGGTTAACCCTTATAGTTAATGGCAAGTAAAGGTAGCAGTGCAACTTTCTGGCATGATGTGACACTACAGCATTCCTTCCATCTGAAATACAACAAATGCTCAGAATTTGCACATTAAAAATCGATATAAAGTACAATATTTTCTCCCTCTAATCTACAACAAATGTTGAAGTAGTTCCAAAGCAGAGGTATCAGACTCGATTTCATTGAGGGCCGCATCAGGGTTGTGTTTGACCTTGGGGGGATGTGGGGTGTGTGGCCAGTGTGGGAGTGGCCAGCATGACATCACTCATGTTGGGGGGCACCTGTGGTGGCCCAAGTGCTCCACCAGTGAAAATGGGCTCCCAAGCTCCGTTTTCAGCTGGGACGGCCTCCTGCAACCCTCTGCCAGTGTAAACAGAGCTTGGGGGGCCGCGCATAACCCTCTCGAGCTCTGTTTTTGGCTGGGATGGCCTGCAACCCTCTGCCAGCGAAAATGGAGCTCGGGAGGACCACACACAGTCCTTGTGAGCTCCATTTTTGCTGGCAGAGGCACCACGGGCCGGTCCTTCACTGTTTCGAGGCTGGCCCCATTGGCCAAATCTAAGCACCCTGTGGGCCAGATCCAGCCCCCAGGCCCTGAGTTTGATCCCGCTGTTCTAAAGCATGCAACAGTTGTTACAGGCTGGACAGTTAAATTACCTAAAAGGACGATGGACAAAGCTATTTACTCTTATGTCTAAAATGACTCAACTATATCATTGAACCAAGTATTATTTTAGGATACCACTAGATCTACTTTAAATCTTACCCACATTCCATAATGATCCTTCTCCACTTTCTATGTTTAGAACATAGTGTCTAACTGGGATTCTGATAGTCCTACAAATTTTTAAGAACTGTTGCTAAAACTGCTTAAAAATATGTTGGATGCCCCTTATTATGTTTATTAATCCTTTAAACAGCAAACTCTTTGGCTAATGTTAGATGAGCAATTTCCATTTTAATTCACTTATATAATATATATATAAACACTTTTCAACACTGTATTATATTTTGCATTGGCCTTAGATAGTTAGCTACTTTGGAAGCTATTTTTGGCTGAGAAAATGAGATTTAAAAGAAATAACAGAATTATATATGGATAATGAAAGAAATGTTGGACTTTCATCCAGAATTTAGGTGCCAAGTCAGATATTTTGTTCCAGAGGCTACGAAATTTGGAGAGCTGCCATTTTCACATAAATCCACATATCTGAATAATTTTAAACTATGTTTTCTGCATTGTCTTATTTTTAGCAGCTGGCAAAGTCACTGATAATTGAGAATCCACACTTTATATCTTAATGTGAGTGTATTCCTCCAAAATAGAACTAGAAATACTATTTTTGATATTTTCAAGATTTATACATGAAGGAAGGCAGTTTTGCTTTGCCAAAAAGCAAATTGTTTTGCCTTGTTAAAAAAATATACTATAGTCATTGCCCTTAATAATTATTTTTACATATATCTATATCTATATCTATATCTATCTATATCTATATCTATATCTATATCTATATCTATATCTATATCTATATCTATATCTATATCTATATCTATATCT
>JANHFL010004583.1:268497-293343 GCA_032468155.1 Oxyrhabdium leporinum | reverse complement strand
GAAGGAAGGAAGGAAGGTTCAACCATTAGTTATTTTTCCTAGGTAGTACAAGTAGCAGCAAGATATGAGGTCCTTTTTTAAAAAAAAAAAATGATGATTATGTGTTAAAGTTATGCTCTTCAGCACAACATCCTCAAAAGTGTTAAGTATTATTATCAGGCAGTGAATTTAATGCTATGGCCATTGCATTTATTTATGGAGTCAAATTGTTAAGCTTAAAAATAAGGAATTTATCATCTATTTAATTTTAGCAGCTAAAATAATAATCGCTCAATAAAGGAAAACTTTAGACAAAGTAATAATTTAGATGTAGATCAATAAGGATTCCACAATCAATAACATTTCTAGAAAATAGTAGAAAAGATTATAGATTAATTCTGAATAATGAAAAATCAGAGGTAGGAATCACAATTCTAACAAATCAGGACGGATTTTATGCATTATCTGAATTGTAACAGACCCGCTATCAGAAATAGTTATGATGCATGGTAACTATTTATTGTCTGTTTCCCTTAATATTTTTCTATAGTTTTAGTGATTTTGTTTTTCCTTCACTTATACACCATAGATTTATGCTATTCAGTTACTTGTTAATTTTTTCTAATTGATGATTTTGCTAATTGCTATTGTACAAAAAAAAACAAAAAACCCATAGCATGATATATTAATGCTTAATTTTATTTAAGAAGGCAAATCATTATTCTCTTTGGTTACATAGGCGAATGGAAGCTCAGATAAATCCCTTTAGGAACTCATATTAATAAACACCTTTTAACAAGAATTAATTGAGCCATTCCCATTGCTAGGTACTCTCTAGTGCCATGCTATTATCAAAATACATTGAAATAATATATTTCCAGTATATTTCCAGACATATTGCAGGCTTCTCCCAGATATCTACAGTCATACCTCGGTGCTCAGTTGCTTTAAACCTCATTGAATTTAGTACTCGACACATTTTGATGTGAAAATTTTGTCCCAGAAATTGTGATTTGTTTGGTATTCGATGTGCAAGCTAGTACTTGTCACTGTTGGCTGCCTCATGACTCTTTCCAGCCAAAACAAACTTAAGTCTCATGATTTGTTTGATACTCATTATTTTTAGTACTCATCACACCTCCTGGAACCAATTAACAATAAGTACTGAGATACCACTGTAGTTGTCTTTTATCAAGCAATTCCACTTTGCAGATTGATTGATTGATTATAAAATGTATATGCTGCCCATCTCACTATCCAAAGCAACTGTATTCTTTCTAAGCCACTAAGGAGAATGTGATGTTCATGAAACCCAAAAACATGCATCAATCTGATCTTGAAGCTACATCACCTTTTCTCGCTATAAACAATTTCCAAGAAAGATATTGCTCAATCATGATTAGGGAGATATAGTTACAAACAAAAACAGTAGAAAATACAGTCTATCTTCTAGGATAGGTGTCCTCAACCCCCAGGCCTTGAGTCTTTGGAAACTGGGCTGTGGATGTGGCAGGTGAGTGCGTCTTGTGTGCTCTATTTGTGAGAGTTTGCCCGCCGCATGCACGGAACCATCCCTTTTCCCTCCAACCAGTCTGTAAAGCCACAAAAAGTTGGGGAACTCTGTTCTAGGATCTTTGGGAGAAGTACTTCTAATGACGGGAGAGATGAATTTCTTTCCCCCACCCAGCCATTTTATTACTTCACAGTATGTCAGACTCTTCCATCCAAAGCTAACATTGACAGGTTTTTTTAGTCAGAAAAAGTCCTGTTGGAATTATCTCCTTGCTTCACAAATTGACATTCAGGAGGATGAACAGGAAGATGTTAAACTGGAAGCTTTCCTTCTAGCTCAGAGTTTAATATAAGCTGAAGAAGGACTTAAAGTTGCAATGCTCACCTCTTTTCTAAGTTTAATCTTCATATTCCAGCATGAACCCCATGAACTTGTTTGAAACTTTAATGGATGCCCAAATTAAAAAGGGAATTGGAGAGATACAGTAAGAAATAAAGCATATACTGTAGTGCGAGAATATATTATTTCCCACCATCCCCCCTCCCTCCCCTGCCGATCTGCAAAGCTGGAAACATTGGGGAACTCTGGTCTAGGATAAGGATAGTAATGGTGATAAGCCTGAGCTTTAGATTTGAAGGTGTCTGTCTGAATTTCACAATCAAATTACCCCAGAAGAATTCTGCATAAGGAGCTTCTTTACATTCTCTAAAGCTGTGGTCCAGTGAACGTGCCCCCAGATACACATAACCAGTTCTAAAACTGAATAAGCATGAATAGGATTACATCCCTCTCTTGAACTTAGCACATCATTTATTTTAGCCTTGTCTCTTTTCAATTTATTTGTTTCTTCTTCCCCTTGTATCTCATTTACCTCCTCATTCTTGGATTTTTCCCCTGGATTTAAAGCAAACTCCAATCTTCCTCATCCTTTCAATAATTAGCCTTTTCAGTTTTTATTTCCCCTGTTCATTCCTGAATGATGTTATTTGTATAGATTGCTTCCATGTGTTTTCTTTTGTTTTATATCTTCATCACTTCCCGTCTTAGTTTTACCATTCTTTGGTTCTCCTACTTTTCTGCTCCTTGCTCTCTCCAGGTCTTTTGGCTCATAAACTCTCAACATGCTAGCTAATTATCCATGCTGGTGACAATGATGAATGGAGATGTAATTTGAAATTACCGAGCTAGACTGTAGAAGCTAAATAATTCTGTTTTCTTCTTCCTCAGAAGGACCCACCCAAGATTCATCTCAAAAGGCTTATCATCTTGACTAGTTTCATTCCACATCAGAATTTACTAGGATCTTTCCTACAGCTTATTTAGGTTTTATTACAAAGTTGCCTCTCAGATCTATTTCTTTATCCCCAGAGTATAGAATGACTTATGGTGGAAACTGTATGATGGAAATGATGGCTCCTCTTAAACTTTTAACATCTTTCACTGACCTTAATCTTTAAATATTTCTGAATCTCCAGTAGAATGAAACATTTTTAGAGAAACTTTCCTGTTGGGTTGTGTCCAAAAAGTCATTTTGGAAGACTATTGTTCAATGTCTGGGACTTTGGCCTACCATGCCTATTGTAGTTCCATTCTGGTGGTCATCCACTTAAGTATGTAATACGGTTTGATCCTGAATATTTTTTTTTTGTTTTAGATCAGCCAAAATTGATAAGATTGAGCCATATGTTTGGACTTAATATGAATCAGTTAAAATTAAATCCAAACAGGATGGAGATATTGTTCTCCCTGAGAAACTGGACTCTGAGTTTCATCCTATATCAAATGGGCGTGCGCACCAACTGGAAAAGGAAATTCATAGCTTTTGCCCCCTTTGTTAAATCCTTTTTTAAAATGTGATGACCAGAGTTGTATACTGTTCTAGTTGTGTACTTACCATAGAATTGTATGACAGTATCACAGTGTGATTTCTATCTTCTTCCTAAATAATCCCCTTTCCTTTTTCACAGCTGTCAAACAGTGAATCAATATCTTCTCTGAAGAATCTATTATGACCCCGAGATCTTTTTTTACTGGTTAAAGACAACAGATTCAATCCGTATATATAAAAACATAGGGCAATTTTTCCCCAGTGCTTTCACTTTATACTTACTTGAATTGAACCATCTCTAGAGCTTTTTACAATTATTTTTGGTTTTTATTACCTTGAATAGTTTTCTATTATCTGAAAACTAGGATAGCTCACTGCTTAACCCCAAGATAAGGTTATGTACAAAGAAGTTGAAGGGCACTGGTCAGAATAAGGTTCTTTGAAGAATTTCTTCTTAGCTTCACTCATTGACAAAATTGTCCATGAATTCTTACCCTTTGCTTTCTACTTTTTGATTCATTAGTAATCCATAAAAAAACCAGATAGGTCCCTCCCATAATTATTAAGTTTACTCAGAATCCTTTGATGAGGAACTCTACTTAAGACATTTTGAAAATCCAATACAATGTCAACAGGTCACTTCCATCCATGTGCCTGTTTAACCTTCTAAAAAGAATTCTACTTTAGTGAGCCAGGGTTTATCTTTGCAGAATCCATGCTGATTTGCCTTCAGCAAGATTGGTTCCCGGGTCCCTTCTTAAAGAACCAGGAAAGAGAGAGATTCACCTTACTGAAACCTCCTGTTTGGCCACTCAGGAAGCATGGAATCATTACCATCTCTAACCAGGGACTTCTGGAAAATAAAGAATTTTGAGAGTGGTTAAAATCTGTCTTGATCCTACATTGGAAAATTTCTTGCTTTTAAGAGATACACAAATACAAGGCATGGGGCCAGGTCGCCAGAGGAACTGACTCATCCCCATCACCTCAGTCTGCCTCACTTGATCAAATAAGGAAGATATGTTATGGATTCCATCAGTTAGTCAGGAAAAGTGCCTTCTCTGCCATTACCCTTGCTCTCTGGAATATTCTCTCTCCGGAAGTCAGGCAGGTCCGCACTTCCTGGTCTTTTGAAGGTGTTTTGAAGCCCTGGCTCTGGCAACTCACCTGGGCTCACTCGGCAGCCCACAACCATGGGGATGATTAGTGCCTTGATGGCTCCTGCCCCATCTTTTAACTTTTATTTCATTGCCAGGGGAGTTATTACTTTTCTAATTTTTTATATTGAGTTTTTATCTTTGTAAGACAACCAGTGTCACTGAGCGTGAGTTGGATGACCACATAATTTTTCTTAAATAAATAAATGTTATTTATTTATTAAATATATACCTATCTATCTCATTATTGGAACAACTCTGGATGTTCCAATAATCCAATAATCCAATAAGTCGCTCTGAGTGAGATGGGCAGTATCTAAATTTGACAAATAAGTAAATGGCTCCTTGTCCACACACTGAAAATGCATACAGTTCTCACTGGTTTTCTTTTTTTTAATTGATTGCCATTATTTTATATCACACTTTCCAGAATGCAAATACTATTAAGTATAATCAACAATCCTAATGAAAAGCCCAACAAATTATATCTTTCAAAACACAAATGAACACTCTGCCTTTATTTCCACTGAGTCGTTTGGTGATAAAAAACTCTGTGGGAGGAGAGGGAGTTGTCTTCACTCATGTTCTCCCATCCCTTTTCTTTATTCTATTATGAAAAGGGTTGCCAACTAATATGTTTGACATTTTGAAGTACTGGCCTTTACCGTTGAATCCCTGTGGGTATATTCTCCCGTAATAGAAACATTGTTTTTTAAAGACAAAAAAATCTAAAAGCAAAACTCCTCTGAAGATGCCTTTTGGTCTGACATAAAGTTTCATCAAAGACAAATATCCAAAGGTATACCTTTCCCCATAATTTATAATGTCATCATGAGTATAAAGCCAAAAAAATCCCATCTCCTTCAGGGAAATTCCAACTGAATAGCAAAATATTGTTTCTGCACAAAGGCCTCTACCAAAGATGCTAACTACCTACTAACAGGAAAAGCATATTTTTTCACCCAATTTAATACCAGCCAATTGCTATACATTACATGTAATAACTTGGGTTGGAGGACTGGGGAATAGAGAGAGGATCTTTGCTGTTTTACCTCAGGCTGCATTGTCTTACTCTTCTTAAATAAGGAAACCAAGGAACAATTAGGGACAAGTAACCAGCAGCCTTCAGATGCTGCAGGACAACTATTATATACCCTGTCTACGGTGACCAGACTTGGCTGGTTCTACCAGCATATTTCTTTACTACGTTTTTGAATTGTTGTTGTTGTTCTTATGATTCATTTTGTTTTCATTGCTTTTCATGCTGAATTTGATAATTAGTGATACGTTTGCTTGGTTCAACTGTAAAGATATCTTTAAGCAAGTGTAGGTAGGAGGATCATGTCAGCAATTAATGGGACCATGTCTCAATAGAAATCTTACAGTTAATCCCCATTATCTCCTGATCATGGCTTGCTGTTGTTAGAGAAGTAAGAACAGAAGATCTCCTTAATTCCATCTCATCCCAACTGTCTTAGTCTTCTCCTTATTCTCTTCATATGGCCATATCATGCATTTACCTCCAAATTGGATAGATGTGAGCAAGATTAGCGTGGAGGTACTATTATGTGTAGAACAGCATAAATATAGTTGGAATAAAACTGGGCTTTGCCATATCGTGCAAAATGCACTAAAATTGACGGATATGCTGTCCTTATGGTTATGACAAATGCTAGTAAAATACTGTAGTTTATTCTATCTTACTGAAATACATTATGTGAAAGTGCCATGTAATAAGTGGAGGACAAACAGATGTGATAAAGCAGTGATAAGAGTTCATCTCTGAGCTTTAACTGTTGTGCTAAGAGCAGCAAAATGTCAATTCCTCTTTGCATTATCCACTACTCCCAACTGGTAGATTTTATTTAGAATCTTTTTGTGAAAATTGAATATGATAAAATGCCTGCATGCATGCTGGATTATGTTTATGATTTCTTGGTAGATAAAATTGCTTGCATGTACTCTGGTTTGGGTGCCAGCTGGATGGAGCCCAGCAAGGTGAACAAGGCAGAGCCTTGTGCTGCTTTCTGGGTTTATTTTATTCATTTATTGATTAAATTTATATGCCACCCATCTTACTGTCAATCTACTCTAGTTGGCTTACAAGCATCATAAAAATAGAGGTACAAACATTAAATATTAAGTAAACAAATTAACTAGGCTAAAACCAGAATATTGTGGGGTGGAGGTAGGATCTTCTATATCTTAGTTTATTTTGATGTTTCTTCTGAGCTTATTACACTCAAAGAAACAAATATAGTTTTCTTTGAGATGAATTGTGCCACCTACAAGTTGGATCTTTAAACTTAATAGCTCCTACAAGCAGCCTAATAGGATGTGAGTAATTGGATTAGCAAGATTGTCAAGTATGAAGATGGATGGCACTTGCTTGCTTGGTTAGATGAAGTCCTCTTAGGACCCAGCCATTTTTGATAACTGGAGGTTGCTTTCTCTCTCTAACACATATACAGTAGATACAAAAACACACAGAGTCCCTTTAGAGAAGAAGATGGTGGCAGCTTGCCTTCAGAGATGTATTTGAATTGCTACCAATCAGTAGTCAGACCTGGTCAGAGGACCTAAACAGCATTGTTGCATGGCATTGTTGCTTTGTCAGGACCTCATTGGGGGACAGGTGTTTTTTTTCCTCTTCTTTTCAATAACTATGGGGATTGGAGGTTGTAGGTACAGTTCTTCAATGAGTCTGCATCTTCCTAAATGGGCAGTTCTAGTTAGTTATCACAGTGTTTGATGCTATAGTTGCTGAGGTAAGGCAAGACTCTCCCCGTGTGGTATTCAATATGTATATGAAGTTTCTAAGTAAAGACACTCACCAGTTTGGGGTGAGGAGCCATCAGACTTCTGGTGATAATAATTTTTCATCTTAAGCTAAGTTGGGTATGACACAAAATGTCTGAACTGATATCTGCAAAGAGCAAAACTAATTTAGATTAAATCCAAACTTTATGTACATCCAAGAACTTTGGTCCTTGGATGGCCTCCTGCTCCTTCTGAAGGAACTGATTCATGGTCTAAGAGTCGTCCTGGGCTTACACATACAGCTTCAACGTCAGGGACAGGCCGTGGCTAGAGATCCTTTGTCCAGCGTCATCTAATGCTCTACTTGCAACCATACCTAGACCAGTAATTCTTTAGTAATGCTAATTCAAGCTCAGCCTGATTAATATGTTGTACTCTATATGGGGTATCATTTGGAGATGTCCGGATAACTGCAGTTGGTCCAGAACATACATGTACCTCACCATTACAAGGTAATATCTCTTCTAAAATTTCTGAATTATATCAATAGTTCAAAGTATTGATCACCACCTCTAAAGTCCTATATAGCATACACAAAGCACCTCAAACACCACCTCACCAGGACTGAACTTGCCCATCTTATATGAATATTTTAATAAGGCCATTAAGGTACCCCACTCCCCCAGTCCATTGGAGATTAACAGATTGTTGACCAAATGGTAGATTTTTCTGTTTTTTTCCTATAATTTGTGCAATTGCTGAAATTAAGCAAGCTTCGCATTTCCTAATATAGAAATGTGAAACTTAATGGAAATAAACATTTTGATCTGGTAGTTGTACTAGTTCTCCTTATGTCTGATTAACTTCAAGAAGATTAATTTCCAACATTGCTTAGGTTAAAAGGACATAAGAGGAAATAATAACGGCAATGTCCCTACATTAGAAGGAATAAGGTATCACTGGGCTGATCACAAAAGTTTTTGAACTCTTCATTTGAATTGATTATTCTGAAGAAACACTTGTAAGAATATAGAGAGATTTTCCACTAAAATTGAAAAAAAGAATTTCATATTTAATTTTAAAATCTCCAGAGGATAACAGTCAACCAATCTTTTATAAATGTTATCCCTGCTAGCTGAAAAAAAGTCTAAGGTTTCTTGAAGGCAACAAGCAGACTTCAGATATAGATAGTCAAGGAAGAGCCAGGTATGCAATTTCAAAGTCATAGCAGTCATTTCTAAGAGGGCAAGTTTATACAAATCTGTTCTATCCCTCCCCAAATTCAATTAAAGTTTACCCTTTGCTTTTAAGAGCTCACATAGAAAAAGCAAAAGTATTGTTATGCATTTATTTCCCATTTCTCCTTCATTAACTGCGTTATTATTTATTCGCTCACAAAGAACGAAATGTCCACCAACTACAATTTCTGATTTAAAAAGCGTATAGAGTTGTCTGAATCACATTGCTTAAAAGCAGCCCTAGGAGTAGGCCACATGCTTGTACCTCCCTTTTTTTAATAAGAACCATAGCAAGAGTTCGATCAACAAAAAATAGCTATGCTTCTGCTTATCGGTAACTAGTTTATTCTGTTACCAAGACCTAAGATGCCCCCCCCCCCAAAAAAAAGCCCAGTTTGGCAAAACCTAACGTATAGTTGCATGTGAACTCAAACTCAAGATTCCTGATTTTTGAGCCTAACCTAACCAAACCTGACAACAATGACAAACCATCAGTGGCATGTGTGAAGTGGGATGTACAAGATCATTATTCTATAAACTCTAAATATGGCTTACTTGTTTAATTCAACTTATTGTTTGAAAAACAAAGAAGATAAACTAACTCCCTATCTCAGGAAAATTTTAGTGATATGTTGGGGCATCTACAGGGAAGGGTTTTGAAAGTCAAGACGGTGGCTGTGTTTGCCAGTTGTAACTCTGCCTTTATTTTTTACATCTATTTGTACATGCAATTCATTTTTTTAAATGGTCAGGATTTTGATTGTGTGGCTGTACTGCCATTCTGACCCCTGTGGATATTCATGATGACCTATTTTTATCTACTTTGCATCCTCAGCCCCTGCAGTCTTCAGAGCTCCCAAAAATGCAAAATGTGCATTTCAGTCAATTAAAAGAATTAAAAGACCAAAATAGACAGTGATCAGAACTTGAGCTGCAAAATAGCTTTTGGTTATGTTTAGTAATGGACTCTGAGTGCACTCAGATATAGTAATACATTGGGGGATGATGAGGCATTAGATAAGGTCTTATGTCATATCCCATTATTAGTTCATTGAACACAAAACAGCCTAAACTGTTTCTGGATAAGGCCTTTTCATGACATACCTAGCCTTTTTCACAGAAGATCACAAGCACTGAACCTGGAGTGCTTTGTAGGCAAAGAGGAGCTCCATTGAGCCATAGAATTGCCCTGAAAGAAGTATGGAGTCATTTAAACTACTTCCATTTTTCACACCATACCAGACACTTCACAGGTATTATCAAACATTTCCAAAAGAACACAAAACCTGATTCCTTTCCTTATGCTAGATTCTGATTCTATATGATGGTGGTGACTTCGTGCTTTCAAGTCAGTCATTACAAGGCCATGTAATTTTCCTGGCAATATTTCTCAGAGCTGGTTTTGAAATTGCCCAGAAAGAAAATGATTGTCCCTAAATCACCCAGTTGACTTCATGCCTAGGCAGGACTAGAAGTCAGAGTTTCCTGGTTTCTAGTCCAATGCCTTTAACCACTGCAACAACCTGGTTCTCTTCTATATGATACTAAGTAGTAAAACACAGATATAGGACTATATTTGTTTCCAGACCATAGCAGTGGATGCCTCACTGTCTACAAGGTAACTCTTGATTTGGCAAAAGGCAATGTGTTGTCATGAACATTAGTCTGATTATTGTAGTGCCACAATCTAAACTCCCCATCTTTTAGATTCTCTTGTGAACAAAGAAGAAGAGATGGTTGGGTTTGAGCAGTTTAACCCTTTTCAGTTATATTACATTAAGAATCAGTGCATCATTCACACAATTGTTGTTTTAGGCAGTATACTAGAAAATAACTTTCTGTATGGCCTTAGCTGGAATACTCTACACACATGTATATAGATAGAGTAGATATACTCAGATACTATAAGCTATATATTCATTGAAGAATTGACAAAAGAATGGCAAATTCGGAATTGAGATATCCCTATTTTTTAAAGATTTTGAGAAAAGTATTGCTTTTTCCAAGACAATAAATAAAATATTCAGAAGGATCTTTTCTCCCATTTGTTTTTTTTTTTAATAGATTATAACAGAACAATACTTTCTTTTTCTTTCCAGTGCATCAGTGAGCTTGCTTTCCTTCACTAAAAGCTTCTTAGAAAAGGCCTAATTTGATCTTAAATATAGATGAAACTTTAAAGTTGCAGATATAACTTAAGGTGCACAGGAAATTTGTAGGTAAATATAAGTTCCTTCTACATTCAGGTTAGATTAGTTATCATCAGATATCAAATTGTGTGTATATATAGTTTATGCTCTGCCAGTATTTATTATCAGTTATCTTTGCATATACAGATATTTTTTTGTGCTCTGAAGATAGCAAAAGAGTAACAGAATTTTAACTATTGCTTTGGGGGCAAAATAATCAGCTGCACTGCATGTAGGAAATTACTGTTAATTTGCAAAGCTTCTAAATAGGAAATTGAGCTTGTTTGATTCTTATAAAAATATTGTGAGATAAAGTTGATGATTTGTAATTTCCTCCAAGGCCCCTTTTCTGGAACATCTACCAGAATTTTGCATTTCCTATAGAAAGAGTTTATTTATTCTTTTAAAATTATGATAATTATATACATTGTGATATATACTTCTATATATTTCTCAGTTAACGTCCTTTCTTCTATAAACTAGGGATAAT
Source organism: Oxyrhabdium leporinum (assembly GCA_032468155.1). Classification (NCBI taxonomy): domain Eukaryota; kingdom Metazoa; phylum Chordata; class Lepidosauria; order Squamata; family Cyclocoridae; genus Oxyrhabdium; species Oxyrhabdium leporinum. The sequence continues at coordinate 282,189 of JANHFL010004583.1, read as the reverse complement.
ATGCCTTACAAGTCTTGACCAAAGACCAAATAGAATCTGACACATTCACAAGGTAGCAGTTGGGAAATGACAGCATAATTCAATTTTGCTCATGACTTTATTCATCATAAGTAAGCAAAGTCCCAGTGCTTGACTTAAATACTGTACTGTAATGGAAGTCTGGGTAACAGAAACAAAAATGATAGTGATTGTATAACACCTTATATTGTTCTGTCACCTTAGACAGGCTCTAATAATCTGTAGTTCATCATATATTTGAGACTCAAAAAATCCTCAATTATGACCAAGTTCATCAAGAGATTGTAGAAATTATTATCCAAAAACATATACATCCCCAAATATAGCAGTTGCCACATGATTTTTTTCCATGGTTTTTGAAGATCTGCTTAAGCCCTTGTCTGCCAGATCTGACAGCCACATAATCTATTTTGTATTGCATTGCTCATAACTTGTTTGTCCCAGCTATTTATCCATGTGCACTGAGTTCCTTGCCTAAATAAAATGAAGCTCATGTCACCTTTATTCCAACTTGAAACTGATAAATATTTGCCTAAATTAATTGTGTAGTTGAAGAAGGGTATAGGCCCAGATCTCCATGACCCAAGGAAAATATTCTATCCATTGGATCAACAACTTACATCTGTGTTATTAGAAATTCTGTGTATCTGATAAACAATATTCTTGTCTGCAATTCTTAAGTTCAATGTAATTTTTTAAATTTTAAAACAAGGTACACTTTGTTGAATCAGGTATGAGGCTTATCTAGCAGAATATTCTATCTCCATTATAGCCAATCATGAAACCCATAAGCAGGACATAAAGGCACCAGAAGACTTCTGGAGGTGTTCCACAGTGAAGTACTGAGAAGACCATTGTTCTAATTCTGAAAATTTTATATAAGAATCAAGAGTAATCATCAACAGAGCTTTTTTTTTCTATATTTTTAAGATTATTCTTGAAGTGTCTAGAACAGTCTCCCCAAAAACATGGGCAGTCCCTTCTCTATTGGCTTTTGTCAAGGCCATGAAGACTTGACTTTTCCTCCAGGCTTTGGCACTAGGACATTAGAATGGGATCTGTGGCATGGGGATATGTGTCTTGTAGTTTTGGGTTTTTATTGGGCCCCAATGCCATTTAGTTTTTATTTGTTTGTTTGTTTCTTTTGTTGTAATGTAATTCTGCTTTGGTTTGTTGCCTAGAGACTCTTGGATAGATAGGTATCCATATAAATTGGCTAAATAAATACATTTTTAAAATTATTAGAAAGAAACAAATAAACATTTCAAGATTCAAAATAATCTTTTTCAAAAAAATTATCATCACAATATTTCTATCAAACCCATTGCTTCTAAGAACTGATTGACATTGCACCACTTTGCAATCAGAAATGCAATTTTATGGATTGTTAATCTTTTCTATCATTTTATTTCTCAATCACTGCATCACCAAATTACTTAGTAGAATTTCCCTATATAAGAAAAGACATGACTTATTGTAATGTATTAAAGAGAGAACTTTTAATGTTTTGCCAGGAGAGTGACATTATTGAGATGAATTAAGCATAATTTGCTCTTTTCACCTTTGTGTGCATGCCTACAGTCCACATAGTATATTTTCTATATATTTTGGGGTTGAGAACTGAATAGACAGATGCACTGCAGTGATTTTCTAACAACATAAAACAGATTAAATGAATTTGAGACACATTTATGACCTTACATTGTCACCGCCAGTAATAATACTAAAGAATAGGATAATATGTACAGGTTAGACAACAGACTGTATTAAAATAATGGCTCAGTAAGAAATAAATCAATGATACTGACTTTTGAGGATCCCATTCAAAATCTAAGCTTTGCCTTGCTTGACAAAAGGGTTCTCTTCCCATAAACTAATAGAGATGGGGGGTACAGAAATGTAGGCATAAAACATCTCCCTGCAACACTTTGTCAAAAGAATTCATTGCACCAGGTTACATTTATGTCAGATAAACGACTGGGATTGCAGTTTTAAAGCTGATTTTTAAAATACACAAATTCATTGTAATTGTTCTAATAAGCATGTTTCCCCCTCTCTGTTGTATTGGATAAAAGGATGAACAGACTGCCATTTTTCAGGCTTGAGCCATGATCCATTTCTATTATATGCTGGTCTGCTCCGCTTCTGAAAATACACAGGTGCACACAGCAAAAGTCAACCCCTTTAAAGGGAACAATGGGTCTTTTCTATGCTTCTGAAAGGCAATAGAATAGAATAGGTGGAAAGCCTATATTGCCTGTTCTCTTCTCTTTTTTAAAAAAATTAGCTTTAGATCTTGTTTTGTTTTCCATTTACCTTTTCTGGAGCTGGGAACTGTAAATGATTGACTTCCAAGGGTGTTATCAAAGGAACTGTCTGAAAACCATCCTCATTGGACGGCTGCTGCTTGTTCTTTTCATTCAAATTGCTTCCCAGCTTCACCATCCTTAGATCTCACTTTCCAGACCTAAAACATATTGAGGTGATCAGTATTAAAGGGATAAAAAGTAGGATGGAACAAAAAGGAGGGGAAATTAAGGACAGAATATGTCAGCTTGCCATATTTCAATCACTCTGCAGGTCATATGGTTCCCACTTGCATATCTCCGTTAAATTGAAGGAGGGGGAGAGGGAGGGGGAAGAGGGGAAAGCATTTTACCTTTATTTCTTGCTTTAAAGAATGTATCATCAGGTCTAAACCACCCACAAGAGAGTTCAGCTAAGCTTCTGTTGGTTTAGCGCCAAATAAGGATTGTTTTATATCGAGATCGAGTTGTAGGAATGAACCTAGCTTGGCTCCTTTGTTGCTAACAGAAAATAGCTAAACAAGGGATGCATCTGGCCCAGGTTTTTATCTGTATATTACATCTATTTAAAAAAAATCATAGCAACTACACAAAAACCTTTCAAAAGTGATGCTTAATAACAATCATTCTTTAACAACCCCCACTTCTCTGGCGACTGACGTATTCCAGAATGAATTATAATCTATGAACAAATTAACAAATGAAGCATAGTGTCAAAGATATTTGAGACTCCCTTTTCTTCCTCGTTTCACCCCCCTCCCCCCTTAGCCCTGATGCATCTGCGCCAGTAATCAGGGGCGGGTCGCAAATATATGCCTCAGAATCAGACGATCGGGGGGGGGGATCCTCCTCCCGCCCCCACCCCCATCGTCCTCCCACTATTTACTTACTGCAGGGCACACCTCGCTCTTGGAAGGAGGTTCGCGACGGTTTGCGCCAAAAACAAAAGCTGGTTTTTAAACCCCCCGGTGGTGCTGAATGGACAGCGCCTCGTTCCTCAGCCGACTGGTTCCAAACGCTACTGAAAGAGGATCAAGGAGTGAGCGCAGAGACAGCCGCTCGAGTCTGCGGCAGGCAAACACTCCCAAGCTGGGGCGGCGGCTTCCGTGCGGGATCTGGCACCACCTGCTGTCGCCCAGGGCGGCCACAAGCGCTAGCAAAGAGAAAAAGAGACGGTGCTTATCGACAACGCCACCTACAGTCTTCACAGAGCACAGGCAGGCGACATTCCAGCTCAGCCTGGCCCGCCTGTTTCCAGCAGCATGCTAAGAGTTTTAAGTCTGCACTAAGTCCATCTCCCATCTGCTGTGATGTCGTTGACAGATAGGTGATGACGATTTCAGGAATTAGAGCAGATGTAGCTGCAGCAGGCAGAGATGTGTTTGCCAAGAAATCCTAAGCAGGAATTTTCAAAAGGGTCACGCTTCAATTCTTGAGGAAAAAAAGCATCCTCTGGAAGATGAGGACCGTTGAAACAGTAGGGCTCTAAGAATATGCATCTGAATATGGAGAAATGGTAAATTAGTATAATATATTTCTAAGCAGTCAGCCCAAAGCAATGCACCTACTGAACTAAAGTTACTATCAAGCAATACACATGGTTAAAACCAGACCATAACACATGAAGATTACCGTAGCTTGTCTTTAAAACAAGAAAAAGCTTCCTTTCAGTCTACATGTAAAGTGGAATAGACATAAGAATGCCACGGATTACATTTCCTCTGGTGTAATATTCATTCTAGCTATCCATGTATCTTGCTGAGTTGCATTTCTCCTTAATTCCAGCTTAATCATTGATTGGTGCTTACTGTTAAATTTCAACTCTATTTTCTTGAGGGAAATATTTGGCAAAGGAAGCAAGTTTCATTTCCAACTTTTGGTGGGAAACAGCCTCCTGTTCTTCCATTTTAGCAACACAGAATTCCAGAGAGCTGACACATGAGCACTACTTTAGATTCCAATTTTTTTTTCTTTAGTGTCATGCTTTTTATTGGTACTGTTGAGAATTGTCTCCACAGATAGAAAGATGGGAAAGATGGAATATGGGAAATAAAGACTTTGCCTATTGTTGACAATATTTGTAGTGATTTGGAATGCTCCCTCCTCCCAGGTGTTATTGTACAGTATAGAAAATATAGCCTTTGTGTCAGACTGAAGACTCACTGCCATGTGGGTTGAAGTGATCCAGGTCCATTTGATATTTGACAGAGTGACATGGTGTATACTTTTATGATGCTAAACAGAATATATATGAGCCTCGGTGGTGCAGTGGTTAGAGTGCAGTATTGCAGGCTGCTTCTGCTGACTGTTGGCTGCCTGCAACTTGGCAGTTCAAATCCCACCAGGCTCAAGGTTGACTCAGCCTTCCATCCTTCCAAGGTGGGTAAAATAAGGACCCAAAATTGTTGGGGGCAATACGCTGACTCTGTAAACAACTTAGAGAGGGCTGTAAGGCACTGTGAAGCAGTATGTAAGTCTAAGTGGTATTGCTAATGGCCACAGCCAGAACTCTTGCTGTAAGTCAGCAGTCACATCATGTTGGAAGGAAAATCCATCTGGTTCAGTTCCAAGCTGGGAGAAAGATGCTGGAAACAACATGGAGGCTGACTGGAAAGTTGATTTATTGAACAGAACCACAAAGGCAGCATGCGGTTCTCGGTCAACTGAACAAATGGTTGAATGAGTGAATGGAGCTTTATAGGTTTCTGTGACTTTGAAGTTTGACCTGTTCTGGGGGTGGCACAATGAAGGGGCTTGTGTTCTGAAAGGGTGTTGGGCAATTCCTATTGTGGAGTTAAAAGGAATAGATACAGGATGTAAGCTGTTCCAAATAAAGTTACCTTTTGCAATTGAGTGATACTGATCTTATCAATGCCAACGGTGTTCAAACAGAATTCCAGATGTTTTGGGATTGCACCCAAGGCACCTATTACTACTGGTACTATCTTTGATTTATTTTTCCTACTGTCAAAAGTCAATCCAATCATGTGGAAAGGAGGTGAATGTCTTCATGTAATCAGTCTAAGCTACATTCAACACTTTAATTTTTTCAAAAATATATTTTCAATTAAGAGATGCTGTTAGAACAGTTCTGCTGTTAGAACAGTTTCAAGTGGAAACAACTTGTTTTCAACTAGACACTTTTGGACTGCATCAGCTTTTGCACCAGTTAGCAATTTGAAAGTTGTTGGTAAGCAGGTAACTGGCCTGTAATTGTTTAGTGCTGCCCCTTTTGTTGGATCCTTCAGTATCAGGGTTAGGTTTTACTAGTTGTTAACCAAAATTTAGTTTCACCTCCTCACAGTTTGTTGTTAAATTGCTTGGAAATAAGTGGATATAGACCAATCAGATGTTTCAATCTAATGAACCATGCAGTTCATCTTCACTTAGTACTAATTCTTCATCTTTCTACCCATTTCTCCACCAATTCTGCTGTTATTACAAGTTCTTCCTTTTCGGCTTCTTTTTTATTCGTGTCCACCTCCCTTATCCAAGTTGCATTCTTGTTGTATTTCTTAGAGGTGTTCCATAGTTGTGCCCGGAATGCTGTGGTTTCTTCTTTTTCAGACGTTGACTGGCTCACCGCAACTCTCCATGGATGAATTGGTAAAAACTTTTCTGATTTGACTGAATTTGAAGATTCTGCAGTGAGATGGTAGTTATATTTGATACTACAGTATTGGCATATTTTAATGTTTGTGCTAGCTGTTTCTTTGGAACAAGCTGCAATACACATAGTCTTGTTCTGTGCTGTTCTGTGTTTTTGTGCTGTTCTAGATGCTCAGTTATTCTTCATTTCAGTTCTTCTTGTTTTTTAGTTAGAAGGCTGGTTTTGAAGAGAAGGTGGAGGAGAGAGTGCTTTTTTGGTATTGAAAACATTTCAGTAGCTACACTGGCTTCCTCTATTGCTGATTCGCCCTGGTTTGCTTCTGAAGTCTGAGCTCCTTCTGACAAATCTTCAACTTCTTTGCTATGGGTGGACCTTTGCAGTTCTTCCAATTCTACTTCTGTGAACACTTTATTTTGTATTATAAATTGACATTGATCTGTTAGCCTCTGCTCTGTTATTTCTGATCCTGAATGTTGTCCTGTCCAGAACAGGTGCCTTTCAGGTATCCATTTCTTGTTGGACTTGATTTGTAATAACAGGTCATTATTTCTTTGATTTTAGTCTTCATATATTTGTGACAGGTAAACAACTTTTCTTCTAGTAGTACTGCAGCTATGGGACCTGGTTGCTCAGCAACAATCTTGAGTCCTGAAACCCATTTCTCACCAAATATCTAGGAACTCCAACCTCTAGTGTGGTCCTTGTGGACTCAAGGAATGACTGAACCAGTGTAGGTTTCTGTAAATCACCATATTGTTTATGGGACAGACACTCTTCATCTGACTCCTCTGATGAGGCTTGCTAGTCTAGTTAAACCTTTGGCATAGTTCCTTAAACCATGCAAGCCCTACAACCGTGTCAAGATAGTGCCTCATTGGGGGATTCTTATTATTATTTGTAGTACTACCAGCAGTTAAAGTAATATTTTTAAAATTATTTTCATATAATAACTGCTTGGGGGGTTGATTAAATATTGAAACTTTGTGAAGGGATTGATGAGCTGAGGAGTCTGCAGACCCTGTTGTAACCAAACAAATACTGAGATTTTTTACAGATTCTTTGTGACCTGTTGACTTTTGAAATCTCTGTTGGTAAGAAGTTTAGAGAGCAATATACGGCCCTTGAGCCAAACAGAACTAGAGCTACTACAAAAACCCATATAAGCCATTTATTTAAAAAGAAATATAATGAATATCTCGGAGAGATCTAGCAAATAGTTTTCATCTTCTTTAATTTAAGGATTTTACTAAAAATGAATGTTGGAGACTGTTGATGGTTACTTACGACTGTAGAGGTCAACATTATATTTTTCAGATCTATGTCTATTGTAGCTTCCTTTCAAGGAATAAGGAATTCATCTTCCAATAAGTTGCATCTGCAATTTCCACTCTCTAAACTATCACTCTGGCTGTCTTAACTAACCACCATAAACAGATCTAACAAACAATGACTGAGTTTGTGTCTTCAAACAGTATGTCCAAATCTCAGGTTAGAAATTTCCTCCCTGCTTCCCTCCTTCCCTCCCTCGCCCTTTCTCTCTCTCTCCTCTGTCTCCGTCTCTATCTGTCTGTCTTTCTCTGTCTGCCTCTGTCTCTGTCTCTCTGTGTCTCTGTCTCTCTCTGTGTCTCTCTCTCTCTCACACTCACACACACACACACACAAAACACACACACACACACACACACACAAACTCAATTCTTAGTAATTGGAGACCAGTAGGAACTAAGGAAAGTGCCGGTACATGTGCTGAAAAACAGCTTGCTTACTCATTGATTGTCCCTAAAACATGCAATTCAAACAACTGATTCTGCTTTCACATGGGATGCCAAGGAGGTTGGAGACATCTGGCTGGAGTTCACTCAAATGAAGTGTGAATAGTTCAGTTGAGTGCATAGAGTGCGTAGATTCCTTGAAACACCCTTAATTTCTCCTGAAATGTTCCTGAGTTCTGTGGCAGACAATCAAGCGTTCTTTGGCAGGATGAATCAATATCAAAACTATTCTTGAAGGGAAGAGCATTGAAACAAGCAGACAATGGCAGTCATCCTTCATTGTAGCACTCCAGAACAAGCTAGATTATTTGGGGAGAGTGATGTTGGTAAGGGGAGCAAAAGCCTGCAATCCTCCTGTCAACCATCTGAAGTATTCAGGGATCTCATTCAGTTTGCAGAATGAGATCCCTGAATAATTACACTCTCCCTCTGCAGAGGTGGGTGGGAAGAGGGGGGAAACAGGACTCTTAAAAGAAAAAGGGGGTTTGTCAGATCTCATTGCAAATTTTTGCTCTTCAGACAGTGTGTGTGTGTGTGTGTGTGTGTGTGTGTGTGTATGCCTGGACAATGAGTAGAACATCTGGTAGAGGTTTAGGGTCAAACGTATAAATGAGGGAAGCTCAGCACATTTCACCGAAACACTCAGCATCGGTGACGTCAATTGAATAGATTGGCCTTTTCTACGTGGCATTTAAGAGAGCTATTAACTGGAGCCAGTGGTGGGAGTGTTTATATGGAAAATCTGAAGCCAGGAAGTTTTTCCTGATTGTGATATTGAGGCTATCAAGTAGCTTGTGTTCTGAAGTGTTTTTTCTTCTGCGCAAAGTTAGCCACACCACACAATCGGCTCCTTTAGCACAGTCAGACTTATTCCAGAACAGGCCTTTACCCCTTGGCCTGTTTAATATCCCAGAAGCTTCTGAAGCTAACCTAACAATCAGGAGACCAATTGTGTTTCTTGTCTGTAAAAGAGCAGGGAGAAAGGAAAACGTTTAGCTGGATTCAACCTGATCCAGAGGTCTCTCTCTCTGCTTAAATAGCAATAGCACTTAGACTTATATACCGCTTCACAGTGCTTTACAGCCCTCTCTAAGCAGTTTACAGAGTCGGCATATTTCCCCCAACAATCTGGATCCTTATTTTACTGACCTCGGAAGGATGGAAGGCTGAGTCAACCTTGAGCATGGTGAGATTCGAACTGCCGAACTGCTATAGGCAAGTGCTCTCCATGCTACCCTGTGATCCACAGTTTCTTTCAATTGTTGTATGTTCAACTTTGCATCAGATTTGATGTTATCAAGCCAGTGTGTTCTTTGCTTGCCCTTTCCTCTTTGTCCACTAACCATTCTTAGCATCATTGCCTTCTCCAATGAATTTGCATGCATAACATGGCCAAAGTTGTTCCAAGCTTTTTGAAGTGTTCTGACACTGTTCCAATCATTCCACAAGAGCATTGAGCTTGCAATACTTCCAATATGGCCGAGACATTTCTGGTAAAATGGGAGCCACCCGTTTTGAACTCAGTTGGAAACATTTTGCATACCTCTACATATCTCTTAAGCTGGGTTGAGACTAAGAAATCAGCACCTTGCTATTCTTAGTACAGAATACATGCACCCTCATCTATTTCTTTTTTCATTCACTATTTTTATTGCGTTTTTATCCTGCCTTTATTACTTTATAAGTAATTCAAGGAAGCAAACAGACATAATACTCCTCCCTCCTCCACTTTTCCTCCACAATAGCAACCTTGTGAGGTGGGTTGGGCTGAGAGAGAGTGACTGGCCCAGAGTGACCTATGCCTAAGGCAGGACTAGAACTCAGTTTCCTGTTTTCAAGGCCAGCACATTAACCACTACACCAAAGTGCCTCGTACAATATGCCCGGGGCTTTTTTCCTTCTCCTGGGCCCTTGTTTCCATTTCCATTGCAGATCACCCAATGGCTGGAGAGCTCAAGCACCACTATGTTTGGGCAAAGTCCAGAAAGCTCTGCTATTTCTCAGCACTTTTGCAGGTACTCTAGCAGGCTGTGGAAAGCAATCTATGTCTGCCTGTCTTTAGAATTATTATTTATCTATCTGTCTGAACAGTTCCAGGTACATATCAATAGCTGAATCTGAAATCATGTATGTATACATGTTCTCTGTAGCATTTCTCCAAGCTATACATTTCCTAGCTTAAGGAAATGATTTCTGCTTGCTCAAATAATCTACCAAACCAAAAGGAAAGTTGAGATGACAGATGCAGGTGTCCATGTTTGACTACAATAAAAATTCCATTACTTTTGCAACATAAGAATATGGAGGTTGAGAGCCAGATTCTTTAGAATGGATTTCTCTCTCTCTCTCTTTCTGGAATGCTATTTATTCCACACTTGGGGCTAGTTAGATATCATTTTTAAAACCAGAAGATTTAAATTGAGGTGAGACTGAGAGTCTGGCAAGTACCAAAAATAGATGTCCGTGATTCCCGATTGCCTGTTTTGCTCTCCTTGTGGCTGTAAACTCTTGGTCCTAGAATGAAAGATTCAAGCTGCAAAAGCTGCTTTTGCAGCTGAATCTTTAGTGCCCTGCAAGACTTACTTTAGCATGGTGTGAATGTTGTTTTGAATTGCTAAAAGCATAAGTCCAGAGCTATCATATCTCATGGATCTGCAAAGTGAAAATTTCCAAGGAAGTTCAACACCGTCACACTAGACTTCAAAAGAATAAACTTGAATGAGTAGGTTGGGTAAAAAGGAACCTTGAAGGAGAAACATCTCTATATGTTGTTCAGGGTTTATTCAAAACTATAGTAGTGAAAGAGTCCAGTTAGAATAGGAGAAAGAGAAATCTTTTTTTAAAAAACACTAACTTGTGGACTTTTTTTCTGTTCTCCATACCCATGAAAGAAAGAAAATCTTGGGAAATGCTTCTTTTTCTTCCTCTACCCAAGACATTTTTCTCCTCAGGCTGCTAACAGCAAGAGCTCTCATTATTCATATTCAGATTTTGAAGACTTTGTTTGGTTTCTTAAATCCATCTTTGGCTTTTAGCGACCTCTTTTCAGGCACACTAAGCAGCTGGGAAAACATGAGAGGTTTGAAAGCAGCAGCAACTGCCCAAAGGCCAGGTTAGAAAGTGAAAAGAGATGGTGTGTGGGGGGAGGTAATTCTATGCTTTGTGTCTGGGTGGTCCACCGGTATTGGAGAACCTTGCAAAAATTAGCATTTTCTTCAAAACAGCTCATGGGTAGCTCTCTGCACTTCGCTTATTTGCAACTATTACACAGACTAGTTTTAACTCAAGTACATCAGTTCACGTGTGCACATAGCACGAAGTTATCTATGTAATTGCTTAAAGGGAAGTACTAAATGTCAGCACAGATGTACCAATGGTTAAGTATTTTTCTTCAAAGGGTCTTTCATTTCCCCAAATCATCTGCTCTTTAAACCATTCTCCATATATGTGAATAATTCCAGTTTGCCCATGAGCTGCAATTTGCTTAAAGTACTGTATCAATTAATTGGTACAATCCACAAACATGCATGGTTAAATATAAATATACATTTACATCTTTCTATTCTTGGAAACCATCTCCACAACTTAGTGAAGCCTTAGTGAAGGAGTACAACAAAATTTTGAGAAACCCACTTCTTCCTGTGCACTCTGATCTTCCTCTCTATCAATTGGCAGGCTTAAATCCAGGAAACCCTCTCTGGCACTCGCTCAACAGCTGTCTAACAACTTTGACATCAACACACAGTGGAAAGCCAAATGGGCTGTTGAACGTCCAGATACAGGCAGTTACGTAGATGACCCTACACAGAAGGTGCCAGGTTTTGACCTTCCTTGCCAGCATTGGTCAACTCTGAACAGGATCCGTACCCAACATGGTGTCTGCCAGGACTCACTGTTTAAGTGGGGTCTTGTCTCTACCCCTCAGTGTGACTGAGGCACTCCTCGACAAACTATCCATCACATTGTGTCCGAATGTCCATCAAGAGCTTACACCCGGCCCAATGTCTGATTTTTTCAACATAGACCACCCTGTCCTTGAATGGCTGGGTGGACTGGACATTGACATTTGAACCACTATAAGTCCATGTATTTGCCATATGCTAAATAAATAAATCTCCTTGCCTTCCCTCCCCTCCCCTTCTCTCCTTTCCTCCCCTTGTCTAGTTAATACACAGCTTCATCCATTGCCTAAACTTCTCACAACTCAGTCACAACTTTCTTAGTTTTCCCAGTCTTCTCAGTCCATTTACAAGTTTCTTAAATACTCCTTTCAGCATATTTCATATTTCAACTCACCCTAAATAATGTCTTCATTTTACTTTTAATTCTGTTCATTTGGTTGGTCTTTCTTTCCTCTCTTTAGCCACTTTCAAAACTTTTTTTTTTAAAAATCTATCAAAATCATTCTGCTTTTTCTCTGCTTCTTCTATGATCAACTGTTCCTTGATCTCTTTGACTGCATCTTTGAAACTATCTTTATCTCCCAATCAATACAGACAAGGCATTACCTGTTTCTCATCCTCATTTTTTTCAGCATTATATAGTATGCATTTTTTTCTCTTCCACAGTCACTTTCCCTTTATCGTTCCATCAAACAACAAATATTCCACTGATAACTTTCCATTAGCACAACTCCACACATATCTATGGCTTTGTATACAAAGCCTATACATAATTCTTTCCAATCTGTTTCAAGCGACTTCCACATGCTCTTTCCTTTCATGCTCTTTCCATTCCTTCTGTTGGGGAATTAATCTATCTTCGTACTATTCTTCTTTCACTCTTGTTCCTTTAACTTCCATGTCCATTTTCCCCCCAGCTCTATTCTCCATAAGGCCTACAAGCACCTGTGATGTGCTTTTGCTTCTTTCAAAGAGGATGGCGCCAGGACATGATATGCCACCATGTTGCCACCTGACTCTGCACTCAAATCAGACTCAGGGATGACTGCCATAAATAATGAATGGTAACATTTATTAAGGCCGCTTCCACATTGCTTGCAGAAAACACTGGCCATGCTCTCTGTGACTGGAAGAAACACTCCAGGCATAAATCTGATTGTCAACCTCACTGGCTCCATTGTGTCTGGTGTTGTGTTCTGTTTTCTTCTTTGATGGATTAATCGGTAACCACATTCCCTATTTCATTTCCCCTCTGCTCTGGAGTGGCTAGTGTTCCTCCTTTTTTAGTGTCACCTGCTGGAAGCGAAAGCAAAAATCAGGGGGATAAAACAAGGAAGAATAGAGATGCTGGGAAGCCTTTATAAAATTGGCACTATTTCAGTTTGTTGCCATTTGCTTTGCCCAAATCACTCTATGTCCTGCCCCCTTGTAATCTTGCCCATAGCCTTCCTGCTTTCCCTTCTTCCTCCATTTATTTTTAGGGTTTGATGGAGATCTCTGTGCAGCCAAAATACCTTTATCTGGAAACCGTAAACATTATATCAAGGACATTTGTTAAAATTAATGAGGCATCTTGGGGTGTTTGGAAATATTCAACTTTCCTGGATTCCTGACTTCCACATCCCCATACTTGATAAAGCCAAACCTTTTTGAAACATTGTGCTTAGGGACTGTACTGTGAGTGGGTCTGGAGAGGGGTGGGAAAGAAAAGTTGGAGGAGAAGTTGACAAAGACACGATTGTCTTTATTTTTAGTTTCAAAGTATGCCATGATTGGGGAAGTCCAGCCTTGTTCCCATCAAATCTGGACTCCCTCCCAATCATGGCATACTTCGGGTAAATTTGCCTACCTTTTCCATCTAGGTGCTCTCCAGAAATGTGAAGTTCAGATCCCAGGATTTCCCAGTCTTCATGGCCTTCTAGAGAAACCATTTCTAATGAGAAGGGCACAGACCACAGGAGGAGCATGAGAGTATCCTATTGAATATAGGAAAAAAATATTAGAATCTATAAGATAGATAGATAGATAGATAGATAGATAGATAGATAGATAGATAGATAGATAGATAGATAGATAGATAGATA
>JANHFL010004583.1:250150-268397 GCA_032468155.1 Oxyrhabdium leporinum | reverse complement strand
ACCCCGTTTAAGAAAAAGGACGTTGAAGCAAACTGATCTTTCTCATCGGAAATATTCAGGCAACAAGGTGTTCAGCACATTAATTGGGAAGCAAGCACCCCTGCATTTAGACGAGCTTAAACGTCCCGAGACGTCTGTCCACCTTGGCAAATAGGCGAAGTTCAGATGCCTTTAGAGTACATTTTCCTTGTCCTTTTTCTTTTCTTCTTTTTTTTTTTTGCAAGGAAACGGTGGTTTCAGCGCCAAGCGAATGTCAGTTTTAAGTGTCCTCCTTCCTCGCCGGTGTTTTTTTTTTCCTCGCGTAGATTCTCCAAGTTAAGAGGAGCGACATTCCTCGGCTTTCAAACGCGGCTGGCAGCAGGCGCCTGCGCCCTGCGGCTTCCTCGCAGCCTTTGGAGCCAATTTCGAAGGCTGGGAGAGGACTTCTCCAAGGCAAGGGGAGGGAGGGGCTCAGTGGCCTCCAAATTGGTTCCCAGCCGGCCTGGGGCAGCGTTCAAACGCGGGGAGCGGAGGAGGAGTAGGAGGAGGGGGGAGGCTTAATCAAAACCATAGCGCTTCACTCCGAAGTCTTTTCCCTCAAAGTTAGCCCGCCGTCTCTCCGTCAGGAGAACGGAGCTAAAACCCCACCTCTAAAGGTAAAGGGCGCTCTCTCTCCCTCCCACTTATGTTCGTTTCAAAAGCGGCCTGGGGAATCCGCGTGTCCACAGGAGTGGGACAGCAATCTTTTGAATCCAGGTTCCCAGGCTGTGCGCAAATATGGCTGGAAATCGGAGGCATTCAAACAGTGCAGTCAGAGAGGCTTAATGAAGACCGGGCTGATACCCTGTAGAGAAAATGGTGTTTTATGGTCTAGCAACACCATTCTGAATAGCCCATGTGCTAGCACTTGATACCTTGTAAAACAATATTACAAACTGTCACACATCTTGCCTTCTCTCTCTCTCTCTGGCAATGATGATAATAATCATAATGGGGTAGGGAGGAAGAATTAAGGTTATAAACAGTACCATACACTCACAAATGATAGTACTATATTGCTCAACTCTTCATTGGAAGAGAGGAGAGGGGAGGTGAAGTGAAGTGAGATGAGATGAGGAAAGGGGAGGGGAGGGGAAGAGAGGAGAGGAGAAGGAGTCAATTAAGTGAAGATAGTGAATAATCCATGTATAGGTACATAATAACTCTCAAACTGATCCCAACAAAAAAAGAACTGAAATTCTGAATTTCTTTATTTCAATCAATAGCCAAAGCTAGGATGAATAATCCATGTACAATATGAGCCCCATATGCAGGAGCACAGCTGAAAACCCAGTGATTTCTATTTTTCATGTCTCAAGTTACAGTCTTTTGTATACTTTTGGTAATCAATTAGAAATCTAGCTGAAAACAAAACATTGAGAGAATGAGCAAGGAAAGAAGTGATAGTTAAGTTCATCATGACAATGAAAAAGAAACTATCTGACCTGTGTTTTTATTTTGTTGGTCAGAACTAGTTTTGGAGAAAAAATAAAGTTCTGTTTCTCTGTATTTCTAGAAATAAAAACTTGTGTGGAAATTTGAGAAGAAAAACTTGTGCTATCTCCTAAAAGCTGTGGACGCCCTCATGGCTGTTTTTGAAAGTTCAAAAGACTGATTTTAAGGTTGAAATGCTTTTGCATTACCACTTGCCAAATCAATTATTTATACATTTATATGAAGTAACAGTAATGAGTTTATATAAACTTGGTATTTTATGTTTGAAGCTATCAGCTTTACCCAGAGAGAGAGGAAAAAAAACAAGTTAAATCTCAGCATGAACACCATTAAAAAAGCAAACAGAAAAGTAACTTGGAAGGAGTAAATGAAAGAGAAATTTAGAGATTATATTGCATATTAAATATGAATGGGCATCCATCCAAACAGAACCAACGTATGCAATAGAAGATCATGGAAGCACTAAATGTTGCTTACTGTCAGAGTACCTTGTATCCTTATTTTATTTTGTGATTAAGAGTCCCATAGAATGAGATTTTTTTTTTCTCCTACTATTAACCAAATGTTGAAAAAAAATGGACCAACTAGCTTATCACCCAAGTGTGACATTGTGGGCTGTTAGAGAATGGCCAGCACAAAGTCTTTTAAAAAAATATATTAAAAAATAAATAAAAAATGGCCCAAAGTCTTTTTTAGTTAAAACGAATGGTCGACCAGCTTTCAGGTCTAAAACAGGACTAGAACTGTCAGTCTTCTGGTTTCTAGCCTGGTGCCTTAATCACTACATGAAATGGCTCTCAGCATGGGAAATATATCCTTTTCAATTTAAGCAAACCAAGAAGTTGTTACTTTTTACAACTATCTTTGCTGATCTGTTAAGGTTAAGAGTCCAAGCTACCCATTCCAAATCATTTTGGGAAGCACAACTACAATGCTCATAAACAAACTGCCAGATCAGTCCAATATCAGCACTGCTCATATTTATATTACTGTATTATTAAAACCAGCTCTTCAGTTTTATTAGCATGTCTGAATTATGGATAACCAATCATATTTTCTCTCTTGTAAATGTATTTAAGAAGCCTAATAAGTTTTTTTCTTATTATTCTGCATGTTACTCAGAATAAAACCTGTATTAAATAAACCAGATATGCAGTTAAAAATTGAAATAGCTATACAAGCTATAAAGGTAGTCCTTGACTTACAACAGTTCATTTAGTGACTGTTTGCAGTGATAACAGCCCTGAAAAAAGTGAGTTATGACTGTTTTTCACACGTATAACCATTGCAGCATTCCCATGGTCAGGTGATCAAAATCCGGACCCTTGGCAACTGAGTCATATTTATGAGGTTGCAGTGTGCCAGGATTATGCCATCACCTGTTGTGACCTTCTGATCAGCAAAGTCAGTGGGGAAGATAGATTCACTTAACAACCGTGTAACTAGCTTAACAACTGCCATGATTCGCTTAACAATGATGGCATGAAAGGGCTTAGAATGGGACAAAATTCACTGAACAAATGTCTCACTTAGCAACCGAAATTTTGGGCTCAGTTATGGACATACATTGAGGACTCTTTGCATTTTCTAGCAGTCATATTTTGCAAAGTTTTAAGAAAAAAAAATAAAGCTTTCTCTCTCTTGAAAAGCATTTGAAAATGTGTCTATACGTTGTAGTAGTATTTACCTGCACAAAAATGTTCTAACTGGGTACGTACAGTATAAATATTAATAAGGAAATCAATGCTATAGAGCTAGTGTAGAAGTTCTATTCGTTCAAGGTTGAACCGTTCTGCGCATGCATTTAAGCATTTTTGAAACTCTGGCTATGACCTAAACAATAATTAATGAACAGGTTTTATAAGCCTAACAGAAAGGAGATTATTTATAGGAAGCAAATTATAGCAATAGGCAAAGTCTAGCATCTAGCTAACTACAGCCTATCAAGAGGAGGATCAAATGGAGAAAGGCTGCACAAAAGGTGACTGAAGCACATCAAAACCAAATTCCACCACGCACAGATGCTCAGGTAGAATTCCCTGAATTGAATCACCACCCTTCAAAAGAGAGGCGCAATCAAAGACAAAGCTTGCTGATTTGAAACCCAAAGAAATGTTTAAACAGCAGTCGCTTTATTGCAGTGGAATACAGATCAGATTAGATCACCCAATTGATACATTGCTGACAGATCCACTTACTAAGTCTTTCCCCAGAGAACTCTTCAAAAATTACCATGTGGGAGCTGTAGATTGGTAGACATAGGGGTGTTGGAAAGTCAAATCCAATGACACTGACTCTTCAACACCTCATGGCCCCAAAACGACAGTAAGTATAGATAGTTAAGGATTATCTCTGGAACCTATTGTTGTCTACCATTCCATCTGTTCTTTGTTCAAGAAATTGTTAATCTGGGGTTACTTCTTCCTGCCATTCTTCCTAGGCACACATGCACAGAGCACATGCTTTTCGATATTCTCCTGGTAGCATTTAGTTATCCAGATGCATAGTCTATGCCTATATGTATAATGTATTTCCTATAAATGAATCTCCTTTCGTTACAGTTATAAAATATATATTTTTGCTCAGGTTAGATTCAAACACTAATGCACACTTTCACATATGCACAGTCCAAGAGTTATATGTGCTTCAAGATCTGCATACATTGCATCTCTATTCGATGTGCTGCATTGGTTGGCAGTTGGATTTCTGGTCTAATTCAAGGTTCTGGTTATAACCTTTAAAGTCCTACATGGCATGGAACCAGGTTATTTGAGAAATAATCTCCCACCCACCCCCAGCTAAATTTATCCAGGTACAATAGGAGAAGCATGGGTTCCATCAGCCAGGGAGTGTTATTGAGTGGAACCTAGGAAGAACGCCTTTTCTACCATAGCCCCTGCCCTGTGAAACATCATTCCCCTTGAGGTGAAGTTGACCCCCAAATCCCTGCCCTTCTGTTTTTTGTCACTCAGCTTGGAGATCCCACAATAGAATAGAACCTGCCAGATGGTTATATGACAGGGGTGTCAAACTGGATTTCTTTGAGGGCCGGATCAGCATTGTAGTTCTCCATGGACCGGCTGGAGGGTGCGGGGAGACATGGGACGGATGCCTCCTGCAGCACCCTGCCAGCCAAAACAGGACACACACACACCCATGCCCCATTTTGACCGGCAGAGTGCTACAGGAGGCTGTCCAGGCAAAAAAACAGGTTCATTTTGGCTTCCAGAGGCACTGCAGGCTGGTCCTTTGCTATTTCCAGGCCGGCCCCGTGGGCCAGATTTAAGCACCCTGCAGGCTGGATTCAGCCCACGGGCCTTGAGTTTGACACCTCTGCTATATGACAATAAATGGAATGCACTCTCTGCATGTTTCGCTAGCATTTTGTTTTTAACGGATTTCTATTTTTTTTAATTCAAAATGGTTATTTTAATGGTTTGATATGCTGTTATTATTATTTATGACCTTTACAGTTATTATGTGTGAAGGGTAACTATACAGATGTGATTAAATAAATAAAGTGTTTAAACTTAAACCTCTCTTTACTATAGGAGGTGTCTGTCAAGGTTGAAAAATGCTTAAACTTCCTGTGACTAATGTTGCTTTTTAACTTGCCAATGAACTGGGCAGAGGGAAGGTTGAGATGGAATGCAGAGGCTACAATTTTCAACAGTGAGAACCAAGGACACTTCTTCAGATGTCTGCCAAGATGTGGACTGTTATCAAAACAACAGGCTGATTCCTAATTGGAAAATGTGACCCGTTCCATGGGAGGAGAGGATGAGTTAAAAACTCATTTTTAACTATGCAGGATTTCATGGGGAAATTTAGAGTTGGTTTTGCTTTCTTCTGTGCTGGAATGATGTACTCAATAAAGACTTGCTTTTGGGATGTTAAAGTTCCTGAAGATGCCTGCTTTTATTGGGTCTGTTAGTCGGAAGATTGACAGTGTCATCTACAAGCTCTCCCCACCACCACAACACTCTTCCAGAGAAGATGAAGTAAACCTATCCAAAAGAAATAATATGCTTTCTAAAAATTTTGCACAAAGAATTTTCTGTCTTCCCTGGAGTTTTCAGAGGCTGGATATTGTTCATTCTACAAACAAAGCCTGTTCACCCTCATTGAGTGATGGTGAATGCAAATAACATGAAAAATGGATTGAAAGATTAATTATATGATGACTCAAACTTGTATTCTGAATCAATCTAAAATTATAGTTGGAAGTATGAATATAGTATGCCATAGGTTGGCTATGTAGC
Source organism: Oxyrhabdium leporinum (assembly GCA_032468155.1). Lineage (NCBI taxonomy): Eukaryota > Metazoa > Chordata > Lepidosauria > Squamata > Cyclocoridae > Oxyrhabdium > Oxyrhabdium leporinum. The sequence continues at coordinate 262,662 of JANHFL010004583.1, read as the reverse complement.
ATGCAAAATCTGGGCAAAATAAAGGGGGCACTAATACATATTCAGTTCAGACAATCCTATTTCAGTTTAATAAACAGAGATACATACAAGCCCTTCATTTTCATGGTTTTCACAACTGTGATTAGGCACTTCAGCTCTTATTAAAGCATACCATAAAGAAAAGGGGCAGTGTACAGGAAACAAAGACTGGTGCATAGCTTATTAAACTGGGGTAATTTGACAACAGCTGTAGGAAATATAAAAATAAACCTGCTGACATTGTGCAGCTGCAACACAGCAAGTATTTCCAATAGCCTCCTTCCACATGGTTTTGATCAAGAATAGTGGCAGATTTTAGTTTATAGGATCTTCTTGGTTGTTGGATTTTATTACTAGAACCCCAAGTTTTCCAACTAAAGCCAAGGACAAAACAATTACTCAAGGGGCATACTCATCTGAAGAAAACTTTACCTGAAGACGGCAAAAGTTCTGGAAAAGTGGGAGTGCTCAGGTTCTTTTGGAGAGAGACTGGCAGAGCCAGGGGGAGGTGTAAAATGGGGATTAGCTTAGAGTCTCTATGTAGTCATAAGAAAGTGAAATCCATCACACACCCACAAATGCCATTGAATCTTACCTTGCTTTACCCCAGGTGCAAACTGTTGAGAAGATTCCTACATACAGGCTTGAACAATAAAGCAGTAAACTGAACCCTCGACGTGCAGACTTGATTGTTAGCATGTGATAGATCCACTCTACTAAATGTTGTCAACTTGCAAGACTGCTGTGGCCCCTGCCTTCGGGAACAGCATCCCGTCATAGATATGGACTGTGCCCTCTTGCTAGGGTTCTGGAAAGCCATCAAAATCTGACTTTGACCCCAAGCCTGAGGCCGATGTTATTATTATATTTTGGGATGGGGCTGTTCTGTTTGATTTGTGTTACTTTTCAGATTGTTTTAGTCCAGGTTATCTGTGTGGTTTTATGCCTTATCTGTTTTTATGGATGTTTTGGTTTTATATGCCACCCAGTATCCAGTGAAGTGAATGACTAGAATAAATGCAAAATAATAATAATAGCAATTAACACACTGGAGCACTGGATAGGAGGATGAGAAAAATAATGACAATGAATCATGCCCTTTATTCATGCAGTAATGTTGACTACTTGCTAAGAAGCATAGATTGGTGTGGAATATTGCAAATAGAAAATGGAAGAAGAAAAAGGACACTGGAAGAATATCTGAAGGACAATGAAGAAGATGCACTGAAGCTAGTACACAATGGAAGCTTACTGAATACCAAAGAGACCAAACTGGTTTAGAAGAAAAAACAAAGGAAACATAGAAAAGAGACATTTCAAGGAAGAGTATTACATGCCCAATGCACGTGTGCACATGCACACACACACATACACACACAAAAAAACTAGATAATAACAAGTCCTGAGAATGGCTCAGAGTGGGAAAATTGAAAAAAGAGACCAAGGGACTAATTGTGGTTGCACAAGACCAAGCCTTAAGAAGACATGTATACAAAGTCTGAATTAAGAAGACAGCAACAGATAACAAATTCTGCCTGTACAAAGAAGCTGAAGAAATTGTGAACCCCCTAATTAGCTGCTGCAAGAAAATCATTCAGACTGAATATAAACAATGGCTTGGCAAAGTAGTAAAATTGGTTCATTTGGAATATCTGCAAAAAAATATTACTTGCCTACAAGCACAAATGGATGGGATCACAAAATAGACAAAATAATAGAAAATGAAGAAATAAAAGTGCTTAAAAGACTTAATCAGAAAAGAAAAAAAATCTGGATAGTGGATATTGCGGTACCTGGAGACAGCAGAACAGAGGAGAAATAACTGGACAAAATCACAAATTACAAAGACCTGCAAGTAGAAGTAAAATGGCTGTGACAAAAGCAAGCAAAGACAGTACTTATAATGCCCTGGGTGCAATCCAAAACATCTAGATCACCACTTGAATGCCATTGACACTGACAAAATCACCGTCAGTCAATTGCAAAAGGCAACTTTAATTGGCACAGTTTACATCTGTAATAATGAAGTCCTAGGCTAATGAACAGCCTGTAGACAAATAAAGGAGAATATTTGTAGCTCAGGGTTGACATGGGGGGTCCTTGGTGCCCTCTGAGCTTGGTTGTTTTCTTGCAGACATTTCATTAACCAAACTAGATAACATCATCAATGCTAGCTGATGACATTACCTAGTTTGGGTAATGAAACATCTGCAAAAAAACCAACCAAGCTCAGAGAGCACCAAGGATCCCTCAAGTCTGTAGACTCTTAAGTAAACAGTGTATTGCAAGCATTTTTGTTACTAGTGAGTAGTCCTGTTTTTCATTAGATCATAAAAAGGCTGTTAGAAACCAAAAATCCTCTGCCTATTAGGTTCTAAATGGGAAATAATTCAGTTACTAGGCTTGTTATAATCCTACCCTTTCATCTTAATACATTTAGTAAAAATTCTTGGAAATAATTAGTTTTGATTTCAGGCTGCTTCCCAAGAACTGGCCCGAGCATCCACATGTATTGGGCAGGGCCTCCCACCCAGTCAATCCTATTCCTCTCTCTGAGGTGTTCTTCAGATTAAGGAGATGGTAACAGCATGCTGGTTTCAGTCTTTATGACCTTGATGCATCCATTTGGAGACTTCTCCAAGCAAGGCATCAAAATCCACATGCTTCCTTGAAATGGAAGGAGATTGTATGTGCTTAGATTCCATTGAAATCACATTCAGTGAATGACATTAGTGGCAGATAAAGTTGTTAACAATCAGAGTAGCAGTGGCTGTGGGCTAGGTCCTATTTTACTTGGCCTATGTTTGCAGTCCAAAGCCTCTAGTCAACTCTATTACACCTAATGCTTGAGCTCACTCTGATAGGAATTTTTTTTTCCATAGCTGTAGATACCATAGGCAGATATATTCCCTGAGGCTATAGGAATTCAACAAAATAAAACAACTCAGGTGTTGATTGGGTGCAATTTTTACTTGGACCTATCATTTTAGATTGTTTTCTCTTATTCTCGTTCAAGGATACTTTTGTAAAACAAAAATAATTAATTCTCTCCCAATTCACTCTTGTCTTATTGATCAGACTTATTCATCATCAACTGAGAAAACTTCAGTTCAACAAATAAAAGCATTGTGGGGGTTTTTCCACATTCAGTTTTAAAATGTAGAATCTAAGCACATACAACCTCATTTACATACCATATATACCAGACATAATTAATACAAGGTTTCATTCCTGAGGGATGTTAATATCAAAGACAGATGAAAGCAATCAACATCTTTTAAAAAGACATTTATCTTGTAATAAATAATAATAATACTTTGCAGGGTTCCCTAAAGAAAATCTAAGCCTATATACTCTCTGTTGCTACATTCAATTCTCCAACACCAAACTGTACATGAGTTATAATTCGATCAGAGAAGTCTTGCACAAATGTATTTTCTTATGAGTAGGTCTTATTGAACAGCAGCTTCCAATATCTTTATCCTTCGCCAAAATGCAGGAAACAACAATTTGATGACTACAGATTCTCCACTTTTAGGTTGGACCAGTGCCCAGGTTTGTAACAGTAACTATGTGACTGTAATGTAGATATTTTCTTCAAATCTAAGTATAACCTTTTAAAGATCTGCACTGAATGGGATAAGTTGTCTTTTAGGAAAGTTCAATAACATAATGGAAAATCTTGGGTTTTGTGTCTCTTTTATTCTTGGGTAGATTGTTTTGAGTTTCTCAGGGAAACTGATTTTTAACATCTGGTAATCAGAAAGCAGGAATTGGAAATTAAGTACGGTACATCTTGCATTTAGTCAGTTAACTATGAAGTCATCAGTTACTTTTAACTAATATTACATTAAATTCCCAATGAAAAGGCCAAGACTAAAGAACTTGTGTGTTTTTTAATTTTGACTTATTTTTGCTGTTCCTGTTTGTGCAGTTTATAAATTGCAGGCAGCAATTTTAGGCATTATTGTGTGCTACATTCCTGCACTGTAGATTACCAAACTATCACATCTCTATTTTAGAGAAATTTCATGCAGAAGAGGGCTGGAGTTCTCCACTGGAGAACAGAAAATTGCATGGAAATGAATTAGCAACATCTAAACTATATTTTGTACATGGATGCTGAATATCAACTCTATGACAACATTCTCAGGTGGAATGATATGTTGAAGGCATGAACTTGAAGATGAAGACATGAAGATGTAAATAGGGACAGAAATGTTCAAATTTATTGTTTTAGAACCTTAATAAATAAAATATATTATAAATGTTGGTATTATGATTGACAATAAACAACAACAAATGTGACAATGTTCAGGAAAGGGTTATTTTTATTTGGGTTTTCAGGAAACATATTACTCTTAGATAATATAATTTTGCACTATGACTCATGAGGTTTCCAGGCAACAACCCATAGAGGCAAGGAAGCAATGAAAAGTTATATCATGACAGTGAATGTTGGAAGGAGAATGCCCTTCCTTTTAACACTCAGTAGGTTACATGGTTGAATAACACTGGGATGCCTAACTGCAATAATAAAATACTGCTACTGCATCTCAAATTCATCACCTTTATGAATTCACACTTTGCTGCTTCACTTATCTTGAACTTTACTTATGGCAAGCTGAGATTGATGACTGACTGCTACTTAAATTTTTCAATATACGTATAAAGATTCAGGTATGCAATTTTAATTGCATGGGAATAAAATTAATTCAGAACTTCTGATGTTTCAATTTATATATTTATTTCATACAAACTTATTTTTTTCTGAAATTGTAAATGTTCTTTCAGTAGTGTTAAATCTACATTATATTGTATTCTTATATAAAAATTTATACAAAATACTAACAAAGAACATTGCTTACTCAGAATTTAAACAAAATATTATAACAATGTAATGTAATCACAAATGCACTAAATGCAGTAATCACAAATGCACTAAATGCAGTAATCACAAATGCATACTTTGCACTTTATATTGTGCATTCTTCATATAAACTATATGGCATTTATGTTCCAGCCCTTCTGATGGTGGGAATGTTTTCCTCTGGTTAGGTGATAATTGTATATAACAATAAAAATAAGAACAATAAATAAATCTTCTTTTCCTTGTTTCTTTTTTTTCCTATACCCATCCAAAAATTGCCTCATTCTAAAAGAAAAGGATTAAACATCTTGGTTAAGAACATCTTGTTAAAACAAATAAATGCACTGAGTATTTCCTTTTTAGCATATATCAAGTTGAAAGACTTTAACTTATCTATCTTCAAAATTTATTTATTTTATTATAATTTATTAAGAGCCTTCTATGTGTGCAGATATATATTGCAGAACATACAGTATAACTGCAGAATATTCTGCACATATTTTAGAAAAGCCCATCTTACTTCATATCCAAACCCATTGCATAGGGTGGTGAGAGTGAAATGAAAAGGAGCTTTTTTGAATGAAATGCAAAATAATAATGTTTTAAGCCTTAGAAATGAAAGGCCATTAAAAAGAAACTCAAGCTTATTTTCCCTTAAATCCCTGGATTATAAAATGAAGGAAAAGAAAAGACACTCTGGCTGTCAAGTTTCTACTATATAATCTTCATCAATAAGGTAGATTTCTAACATTTTTATGGAATCTGTTTCCTGACATAATCTGCCTCGAAGGGCCGATAGGCATGGAATAAAATTGATTTTCCCTATGTATCTTGGATTCCCTAAATAGTAATATTTGATACTAGCAGAGACTCCTCCCTAACATTAAAGTATAATAGGAGAAATTACCATAAGCCAACAAATTTATTCCTTGGAATTTGCACTTAGCAAATATTAATACTATATTCTACAAATTCAAATAATGATAAACTATTTGACTAGATAGTCTCCTTCTGTTAGCAATCAAAAAAATGAAATATGGCAAACAATATAATTTTAAATTGTACATGTTTGGAATCTATAGTTTCATAATAGACATATCCATGTCTTGTGTCATTATAAAACATAATAATATCTTTCTAATTAATAAAAATATCTCTTGAGGAAGCCATTATGAAAAATTGCATCAACAAAAATATCCTTAGTTTATTTGAAATAAAAGTGTATATACCACCTTGGATGAAAAGGCAAACTCATAGCATTTTGTAACAGCTTTAAAAATCACCTACAATAGCTGTTCAATAACATAATCTTTTTTACCATAATATTAACCTTCCTAGTGCCACAGCATTCCATTGTCATTATTGACTCTATTACTAACATTTATTTGTCTCTGAAATTAGCTTTGACCAATATAAACAAATGTGGTTGGCCAAAAGAAGTATTTCCCCCCAAATCATTTTTTTATTATAGCTACAATTATTAAATTGTATACGTGGGTACAATTATTAAAAAGGAGAACAAAGGACCTAATATGCTATACCAAAAGTGGAGTGAAAATTACAGTGGAGAATAATAAAATGCTAGAAGATATACAGTAAAAGAAATATAAGCTGAAAACTAAAAATATATAAAGTATACAAAGCAATAATGTAACCGTAACCCAAAATATTTCTACAAGTAAATCTAACGAATGGTTTCCACTGGGCCGAGGTGTATAAATGCCATATTTTCATATATTTTAGACAATCCTATTTTGTCATTGAAACAAAACTTGTTTTACTTACTGTGTCAGTAAAAGAAATTTGACTTTGCAAATTCTGATTTATATCTGTACCTGTAGAAGAATTTCAAATAAGAAAATATAGAAAAATAGATTTGATTTCTTTTTATCCTGCCTTGTATTTTTGGTCAATTCAAGACACTGTACATACTTAACACCCTTGTGTCTTATTTTCCCTCACAAAAACTCTATCAGGTGGATTGGGCTGAAAGAGAAAGATTGGCCAAAAGTTACCTAACCAGCTTTCATGCCTAAAACTAGAACTCACATTTTCCTGGTTTCTAACCCAGCACTTTAGTCACTACAGTGAAAGTATTTTGTTTTATGGGGGAAATGACTCCCATAATCCCCATTAAACAACGTATACTATTAAAATTATATTAGATAAAGATTTGCACCTCACGTATGAACCCGTTTCTTCACATTTGTTATTCTGTATCTTGCAATCCTACTTGAACTACATTTATTTTCACAATTTATCTGATAAAGAATTCAGATCAACAGGAAACTTATCTCTTTGATGCAATATTGTGCAAAATCTAGTAATTAGAAAAAAGGCATTAGAATCAAGAGCTTTCAGCTAAATAGAGTTTAATAAGTGAGCTACAATTAAAGCTCTGGGGAAAAAAGGAGCTACAATTAGTGATGAGAGTAACATAATAGTGCCTTTTTAAAAAATGCAAATTATAGCCAAAGATAATTGTCAATATGTAATTTCTAATGAATGATGACAAATGAGGAGAGATAGGGAGAATTATTCATATCCATTCTTTCCTCAAGAGGTATAAACAGATTTTTGACAAAACAGTTCTTACTACTTTGAGGACCAATGTATGGCAACATGTTTTAACTGGAAGTACTGTATGTCCATAAAATCAGCATAATTCTTATTGTAAGAAAGCAATGCAGGAGAAAGCTGCAAGGGACCCTCCTATTTCAAGAGCCTTGACTCCTATGTAGAATGCATATGGCACCTATATTGTAGGTAAACACAATTACAATAAAGATTAAACACTAGTAAATATGTTCATCGTGCACAAATTGAATTATGATGCATTTTAAACATTAGTTCATTGGATAACATTTTTTTTCAAAAGGGTTTGCTTCCTGAAAAACTTGATTATTGTTACAGACCCCCTCAAACTGAACACATTTATAATTTCAGAATTTCTGTATCATGTAGATATCTTGAGAAATATGAAATTAACTTTTAATGACTATAAAGTATTTAATTGCATAACGTTTCTGACATGTTGCATGTGTTCAACGGGCTAAAAGTATTTTGCTGCTGATACATCTTGCTGCAGCATCCAAAAATAGTCAGCCAGCATTGATGGATCCCAGTTGCCCTGATACTATTTTTTCATTGTAGCAATGTCCTGGTGAAACCTTCCACAATGTTTGCCACTGACTGCACCTAGATATCTGGGAAGACGTCCAAGTGTGAATGCAGAAAATGAATCTTCAGTGACATGTTACACTTCATGGTCTTGTATGCTGTAAGAAGTTTATCAATCAGCTGAATGTAGTTTGCTGCTCTATAGTTGCCAACAAGATCCTTGAATGCTTTCCAGGAGATTTTCTCTGGCCCCACTAAAACATCGTCAAATCACTTGTCAATGATGATATATCTAATCTCCGGACCAACCAAAATGTTTTCCTTAATCTTGGCATCAGTTATTCTTGGAAACATCTGCTCAAATAACAAAGACCTTCACCATCCTTGTTCATCACTTTTACAAAAATTTTCATTAGTCCCAGTTTTATGTGAAGCAGAGGCAAAAGTATCTTTGTTGGATCAATAAGCAGTTCACATGCCACATTTTTCTATCTTGGAACCAAATTCTTTCACCAGGTTTTTTTTAATATAATGTGCCTCTTTTGCATGACTGTTCCATTCATGTATGTAACAACCGTACTTGGTATATCTGACATGTCTTCCAAGCAACAGTACTTGGTATATTTGATATGTCTTCCAAGATATGTCTTTTTAGATTTCCATAGATATTCCAGTTGTACTTGGTGTACTGGATGTGCTTCAACAAATTCCATGTTTTCATATAATGGCACTAGCACTTAGATTTATATATCACTTTAGGGTGCTTTACAACCCTCTCTAAGTGGTTTACAGAGTCAGCATATTGCCCCCAACAATTTGGGTCCTATGCTTCTTTCATCTGTGCAGCATAGGCAATATGCTGAAGCCAACTGTAACTTTGAAATTACAGAAACAGAAGATTTCTATAAAATGGTACAATAGGTTAAATTACAGGTTATGATTAACAGCCAAAAATGTATGACTACACCTGTTGAACAAACAGAAAATTATTTGTAACTCAAAATAGATAGGATCTTATAAACATTTGCATAATAATTTTCATAATGTATTAATATTAAATTTCTACAATGTATAATATGGATTGTCAATTGTCAATTGATTTTTATTTCTTTAAAAAACTGGGTTCTTATACTAGTAAAAATCATCCCAAGCACTTCATATACAAGGAAGAAAATAAAGAATTGTAACCTGGCTAGCTGGTATTGTTTATCATGTTAATGATTCAAAGAAATATGAAGCGTTCCAACCTACCAGCATTCATTTGCAATATTCTGATAAATACTCTGCTCTCCCATAGCTTACAAATTTAAATGTTACTTTGAGCAAAGACAAATTGAGGAAGGGAATATGTCAGTATAAATTTAATCAGTTAACACTTAATGGATTAGTAAATCAGTTTCCTAAAACTAATTAAACTATGAAGCTAGAAATTCAAATTAAGTTGGTAAGCTTAATATTGTGTTACTTTGAATTGTGCAGCAGCAACAAAGCTTTAATGGAAACTACATCAATAGAATGTCAGTTTTAATCTTTGCTTCATTTTCATATAATGAAATTCTGCATCTAGGCCACCTTTGAATGAAAAAATTTCTAAAATTCCATTTTTCTAAGTCAGAATCAGCATATACAATGAAGTAGCTTATCAATAAATCACACATATGTTGTATGGAATCATCCTTGTTCTAATCTTACAGATGGAGATACTTTACTATTATATTCTGTATCAAACACTTATTCTTTCATGATGATATAGCTTTCCTGTCATTTAATTTTAAAGAAATGACTATTTATTTAATATGCTTGTTCATTATTTGCTATTTAAAAAATCTCTGAGTAGTTTAAAATTTAGGTTCATAAAAGGCTAACAAAATTATAAAAACCTATGACAAAAAAACTGCAAAAATTTACAAAATAAATCACACAGTAAAGTATACAGTAACAGAGAGTAAAAGCAATTAAAAGTTTAAAGTGTTGCTGCAATATTTACACTTTAAGAAGCTTGGGAATTTTTTTTTTTAAAACTGTCTATCAAATAGACAAGGCAATGGTAGTTGACAACAGAAATCTTTTCTGTCTACTCTGTGATCAAGGCTTTTCTATTTTAAATCTTAGACATTCTAGCTGGAAAAGCACATTTAGAATGGGCAAATCCCCAGGCAACTGATTTTGAATCTAACATCAAGGACCAGGCCAGAAGCAACTCTGCAAGCCAACTGCTCCACACTGATTTTCTTTGTTTCTCTCTCTAATCCCTTGCCGGTTGAAAGTATGGAAAGTACAGCCAAAATATTGTCTTTCTGGGGAGGGAATTCCAAAGTTGAATAGCTATCACTGAACAATCTTCCTGCTAGTTACCCACTCTGCCCACATAACAGTGAGAGATGGCAGCTAAAGCATGCCGTTTGAGATGACTTTAGGATATAGGTAAGGGATATACAGGAAGCAGCATTATTTCAGATACTACCGTTCCAAGCCATGAAGGGGTTTATTGCTCAAATACATTAAATTAGGACGGGAAATGAACAGGATATCAGGGAAGATCATTAAAAATATTTTCATACCACTCACTTCTGATCAGCACTCTTGCCCTCATACTTAGGAATTCTTTTTTTATTATTTTATTTTTACATATACATTACATGAACAGTGAGGTATCTGGGCATCATTCATTTAAGCACAAATAACAGTAGCAATATTAATAATGTTTGTTACATGAATCATAGTTATGTAGTTATAGTGTTATTATACATATTTATATCTAAATATGTTCCTTCATTGTTTAGTTGTTCAATATTTTTATGTGCCATTCTAATAACAATCACAATATTATTTAAACGTACGTAATAATACCATCTTTCAGCATCTAATCTTTATATCTAGCTATTACTTTTAGTGTGCTGTATAAAAATATGTATAATAATATTCCCCCTTAATCTTGTTTCTACCTTTAAATATTAATAATATTATTACATTAATCATACTTATGTAATTATGGTGTTATTATACATATTTGTATTAAAATATGTTCTTTCATTGTTTAGTTGTTCAGTGTTTTGGTGCGCCATTCTAATAACAATCACAATATTATTTAGACATTCATCTTCCAACATCTAATCTTTACATCTAATTATTACTTTTAGTATATTATATAATAATATCGCCCCTTAATCTTATTTCTACTTCTACTCTAGCTTTCAGTAAAACCAATCTTATATTAAATAACATTCCCTTTCTAACCATCATCTCTTGTCTGCATTAGTATTTCAATTCTTATTCGTTTTTTGGCTTGCCTCCCAAACTCCTTCCTTGGATCTTTGTCTACATCTATCCTATTTAACCCGAATATTTTTTCCATCCCTACTATCTTTTGCTGCCATTTCACCGGGGACGGGGGGGGATGTTCTGCCCAAGCCCCTATCTTCTCTTTAAAAATGTATTTTATCCATTCCCATTTTTTAGTCTCTTAATCTATATTGTCCCTGATTTGGTTCGTAAGTCTTTATTGTCTTCTCCCTCTTTTCTTGTTCTCCTTGTTGCTTTATCTGGTCTGTTTTTTCTTCTGGTCATTCTATTATTTCCTCTGTTTCCTGTGTTTCCTGATCTTTATTCATTGTGCCTTGTTGAACATTTTCTGATTTCCCCAGAATGCCCTGCATTAAGTCTTTTATCTCCCTGTGATTCTTTGTCAACGTATCATAAATACTTTGAAGCATCAACACTATTTCTTTTTGAAATCCAGTAATCCCCCCCCCCGTTGCAACATCTTGTCTTTTAATAGGTCCAAATGTTGTTCAATAGCCTGTTAACAGTCTGCCACCACCCCAAAGTCTCAATTGTCTATAGCCTCTGAAAGCCAGCTTATAAACCATGTGTTCAGTCCTGGTGTTGCTCCTCAGGGGGCTGCAATAGTTATAATTCTTTCTATCCCACAATTGGTTAATTAGTTCCATTTTAATGATCCAGGAAGATTTCCGAATGTCTCCTTAAATCCATTCTGTAAATTCAGTCATAGATCCTAATATTTAAAAATCACTTGCTTTAAATGTCTTTCATGATCTCACAATTGAACCTCCAATAGCCATAAAGTAAAAATATAGCACAGTAAATAACACAACAGACTTCCAGGTGTTATGTAGATTTACTTCTGTATCCTTATCTTATCAGTACTTCCCAAGGTTGTAGGAGTTTAGTAAATATTCCATTCACCAGTACATGGCGCCTTCGGCTTAGATTTTAATGTTGCACAAATGACCGAACTTTATTTCCATTTTTTTACAAATAGTATTCAAACAAGTGGTTCCAGCATCTTAAAATGCCTTACCAAAATATTACCAATAAAATTTAGAGATCCAATCTTTCTGTATTTTAAGGGTTTTGCATTCTTCCTTTAGTTCCTTCCCCCACCCCTTGATTTTTCTTTCTGTAATTAATCACCACTTTGACAAGTATTTCAAAGGGTCTCTTTTCCAGGATTTATTTTCTTTGGGGTTAAGTTCTAAGTAAA
>JANHFL010004583.1:227803-241885 GCA_032468155.1 Oxyrhabdium leporinum | reverse complement strand
AGTCTTAAGCTCCCGGCGGAAGCTCTTTAAATCCGGGAGCCTGCGTAGAGCTGGGGGAAGCTCGTTCCATAGAGTCATAGATGTTGTCATGTTTGCATATTTTGTGATTAAATAGCAGTCTCTTCCATCTTACAGGAAAATTAAGAATTATTTTTAATGAATTTTAATTAATTAATGCAGCAGCCTTGGAATGAGCACACATGCCTCATCTATTGTATAGTAATATAATGCTGGCAATATAGAGAATTTAAGGAACCTGTAGAAGCCAAACTGTGATTGCACCTATTAAATTTCCTTCATAGGGGATTTTAATGCTTGGTGCTACTGGGGTAGAGTAATCATTGAACAATACAATCCCCTTCTGGCTTTCTCTGTTTTGGCCACCTTTGCAAAAGGAGGTCTCCACTGGGTTCTAATGTTCTCAGAAGTTAAGTTCTACCAGGGTTTACCCACAGATTGATTTTGTGCAAATTTCTTTGTATTGAATTGGTTCATTGCAGAAAACAGCCTGTGTGAAGGAATAGGCTGAGCTATGAGTCTCCCTTGCCTTGTAATGCATAAGTATTTCATGTTGAAGAAGCTGCTTGTTCAGCAGGTGGATAAAATTCTACCAGATGGGGACATCTTAATGGATCAGAAACAAGGACAGAACAAACTGAGCTTGATATTGATCAAATATTTCCACTCCATACTGCAGTAGAAATAATTTTATGACATTTATCCACAAGAGAACAGTGGCAAGTAGTGTTTGGTGGGAAGACTTTTGCCCTGATTGTGTATCCCACATAATCAGATGCAATTGGTAAATGATAAAGCTGATAGGCTGTCCTTTTCATGGTGGCCCCTTTGCTGCAAACTGAAGCCATAATTAAAATGTGCTGTTCTTGGAACCAGATCCCAATCATATGCCTCAAGATTATATTCAACTCATCTAATGTGTGAATCATACCAAGGCTCAAGTTAATGGTTGAAAGATTCCAGTCTAATTCTTCTTCCATTCTTTTGAATGGAATGCAGAGAATGTAAACAAGCATCTCTTATAAAAAATAAGGATAAGTCCAACTTTCCTTTTGGGAACATGAAGGGTTTGAAAGGGTTTGGCCAGGTATAAACTCTGAATTATCTTTCTGGCTCACTTAGAAATGTGTGTCTTGCATGGCTATCATTTCTTGTAATATAATAAAGATATTCTAGCCAAATTGTCTCAATGGGAATCTCACAACTTGGCAATTTGTCCCTCGGTTCCTTACCTGTGAGAACTATTCAATCACCCATGCAATGATTAGGAAAATCTGAATCCATGACTTAGTATGCTAGATGCTAGCAACCGTCAATCACCCTTGCTACATCAATAAGAAGTGACAGCATAGATAGATCTCCTGACTGTACATCTAATTTGAGACAAAATCCTCTACCTATGCTGTTTGAATGAAGGCTCTCACCTGGTTTTCTACCAGTTTCTCCCTTTAAGTAGTTGCCTAAGAAGCCAGCTACCATATTTATTGGTCCTTTTAACTGCCATCAATCTGATACCTTCCACTTCAATTTCATACCACATTAAATATTTATTTTTCCCCATTATTCATTGTTAAGCAACTGCCCAGCTTCTTGTATATCTCTGATCTATTTCCTACTTCCATCTCAGTAAATAGTGAGTAGGAATTTGAAGCAAAATACATTTAGGCATCTCAGTATTGGGTGGTTGTATTTAATTCACTGATGGGTAATCCAAACTGACTATTTCCTGAAAGACTTAATGAATATTCCTGCCTTTACTTACTCTATAGTTTCCATTTTCAGAACTTTTTAAGCCTAGGCTGCCATATATGTTAAGCACTCTCTCATCATTAAAAAGAAGATAAAGATTTTCCTTCAACCTGGACTTCAATTCAATCCCCAATAAAGCAAATTTCCTTCTGACAAATTAAATATAAAGTGGTGTGAAAGAACTGATATGAATGACTCTACTTGGCCTATCTCAACTGTTCTGCTCCAGTTTGGGGCCTCAAAGAACTGGCAGTCTTGAAATGTCTATGGAGATTCTCAGTCATCCAGGTCATGGTTGTCCCAAAGGTGCTTTTTCAAGAGGCAGTTGGACTTTCTGGTTTTTCTTTGACAATGTTTTGCTTCTTAACTCCAGTTGCTTCTTGAAAAAGAACCATTGAGTAATCCTGAAATATTTCCCTGGGATTATTTATTTATTTACTTACTTTTATCCCACCTTTATTATTTTTGTAAATAAGCCTCTTCTACTTTTCCTCACAACAATAATCCTGTTAGGTGGATTGGGTTGAGAGAGAATGGCTGGCCCAAAGTGACCCAACTGGCTTTCAAGCCTAAAGACGGACTAGATCTCACAGTCTCCCGGTTTCTAGCTTGAAGTCTTGACCACTAGTTTTGCAGATGGTGGAATGCACAAAGGTGAAAAAGACATCATGACCTATAGAATATGCCAGGATGTATGGGAGAGGGGAAATATTGGGATTAATGTCCATCAGGTCTGCTCTCAGATCATAGTGATCTTAGCCTGAGCATGGTGTCATGAAGAGTAGAAAGGTTAAGAGAGTGATCCTTAATTTTTCCATGTGTCTATCTTCTTGTCCATTTATGTGTTATATTCTTATGTGACGGCACTGTATGAGTAAAATTCAATGGCTAATTTAGCTAAATGATTTGTCTATTTTTTAGGTGCATGTAAGTGGGTGAATCAATTGTATTTATTAATTTCAATATTAATTTCATCACATATAGGGGGCACCATAATTTCTTACAAATTATAACCTTTGCATGCTCCCCCCCCCCCCCCACTGCTGTCCTAACCTCAAATTTGGTATGAGTGTTTTCCATTACAGGGATTATTATCATTGCAAATTTCCTTATATTCTAATCCAGAAGAGCAAAGTTGGGAGCATTTAAAAAAAGAAGAAAGAAATTGGATTTAATGGGAATAGATGAAAACCTCATACATCAGTTAGATTAACATACCTCATTCCCTCTTTAAGTTTAACCCTGACTGAAAATTAAACCTCAATTAATCCTTTGCAATTTTTTTAAAAGAAAGAAAACAGGAAAATACCCCATAAGGCGAAATAAGGAACAAAACTTTACAACTGTCCTTCTCGGCTTCATATTTTTTTGTGTTATTTCACATTCCCTTCGAAATAAATATTTAATCAATATTCACAAAGGAGAATATTTTCAGATTCAAAAACATGGAATTTAATTCTACCTTTAACATATGTCTGGAGGAAAAAAATATAATAGTGGAATTGTATAGTAAGTCCAGCAGAGGGAGTATAATGCCATTAATTCCATATACTCAGATGGGCTTGTGTTCCTTTTTAATATAAAAAACCAATAGATTAAAAAATCAACATCTCCCCCCCCCTTAAAAGCAATAACACCTTGATTATGCAGAGATCCATTATATCACATTGTAGAAATGCATGATGAATGGTATTTCCTTAATCCATTTATACATTGGGATTACTTAATGTCATTTTATGCCTTTAAAGACAGCTGAATACACAGCCTCATCCTGGGCCCTCTTTTTCATAAAGACAAACTGAATTGGCTTATTTTTCTCTGAAGAAAAGGCAATGTTTTCTGGTTGGCTCTCTTTTTCCACGACCATTATTTGTCTCAGATTTCCTGTAGGCAGGCAATGGGCCTTTGGGACTGTCAGAGTTGGCTTTCAGGATGCTGAATAAAGAGCAGCTAAGGAATTACTTTATAAGCATTCATTGGCCAGCAATTCCTTCCGAGTAATCTGTTTTAAAGCAATGAGATCTACTTCCATTTCACTTGCAAAGGGAGATGTCTGTGTATGTTTGTGTGTGTGTTTGCACTGACATGGGTGAGAAGAAAAATCAAAGAAAATGGATGGTTTTCATGTAATGTAACAACCAGTACAAAATGGCATTTTAAAGGAGAAGGCTCCATTCAGGAAAAAAAATGTACAAATAATCTAACCTAATAGAAAATGTTATAATAATCATACACATAAACTTAAAAAGTTTAGCTAGTGCAATATCCCTTGCAAATAATATTCAATGCATTTTCAGACACTTCCTCATCAAAGCAGTAACCAAGGAATGAAGATCTGGTAGCTCTCTAGATATTACTGAACTACACTTCCCAGCATTCCTTGCCAATGCCCATGCTGATCTTTTATAGCTGCACCAATCAGAGCAAGCCTATTTCAATTCAATATAATGACTACATCTGCTACCTTGGGTTTATACCACAGAAATCATACCCATGTCTTTGACAGTTTCCAAATAGCTGGTCTAATTCACACTTGCATTTTTTTTATTACAGCATTTATATCATGTCTTATCTCTGATAAGTTGAGTTATAGATATGGTGACTATAATTTTGAGGGGAAAATAAAGAAGAAATCTTAAAAAGGGACAAATCTGAAAGAGGTTCCTAAGGATAAAAAAAGGTGTTTAACTTTGCTTTACCAAAGAAAAATTCAGAACAAACCAAAATAAACTTTATAAAAATAAATATTTCAATTATATATATATAATAAATAAATATTTCAATTATATATATATAAAATAGTACTACAGAAATGGCACTATTATGACATGCAGAGGTAACTTTTGGAGGGATGTTCAGAAATGTATAAGTCATCAAAGATCTCACCATCTGAAATTCCTACTGTGAACTTGACTATATAAGCTTGCTTGCGGTGCATTCACCTGAGAACATTAGTTCATCGGTCCTTGCGTATCTGACAAAGACTGCAGACTTTTAATAAAGTTTTGGAGAATTTTAAATTTAAAATTAAATCTGGGTCAGGACTGAGTAGTGCAGACTTGAACTTTCTCATCTTCCCAAAGGGAAGAGAAGCGTCCTGATCCCTCACCACGGGTATATGCCAGATATTTTTGAACAAGAACAAATATTCCAAATCTTAAAATGAGCTCCTGTCCTGCACTTGAATCACTGTGTCACAGCTGTTCCTCGTGAGTAAAATGTAGGATGGTGTTTTAATGTCATGTGGAGTGGCTTAGAGTGGAACTATAGTTTTGGATTATTATATTTTCTCATGGAAAAACAGAGATTGCTTTACAATGTGATCTTGAAACTTCAGCACTTGAACCAGAGGATAAAGACAATGGAGTAGAAAACGTTAGTGCAAACTTTAGAATACCATTCAGTCATATTTTTTTTGAGAGAGAGAATGTATTAAATGCTTGATCAAATTGACGGAATATATTTAATAAAGTTATAAAACAAAAACGAGCTGCAATGGGTGTGGTGTCTATGAAATTAACTTGAAGAGCAATTTAAATGTAATACAAATCGATTTGATGGATGACTTCCCTAAAGGAGATGAACATATATTCCCTAAAGGAGATGAACATATATTCAAACAGGAAACTGATTTGGATATTTTTTTTCTTCTTCTGTATATACAAAAGAGCTCTGTTAAGATTTGGAAGGACTTTTTTAGAAGTGATAAATAAAAGAATATTTTTTTTATTGATATCAAAAGAAATCCATTTAAATTCTTATGCATTTTTGCTTTGGAACACAGATAATTAACAAGCTACCTCTGAGTTTTTTTGTTTTTTTTTTGAAGGGGTTAAATAATGATTTAAAAAACTCAGAGAAAGTTTATTAAATTGGCTTCTTCAACCAGACGTAAAATAAGAAAATAATTAGATTTGGTTGTCTGGGCTTTTGCTAACAAAAATAGGTTGACGTAGCATTTGGACTTTGTTTTCTTTACCTAAGACAGGAGCTATGGGGGGGGGGGGGGAAGAGATTATGTTTTATTTAGAGATAATAATAAACTAAACTTATTTTTAACCTTCTGGGATTGAAGGGGAAAATTACTTCTGTTTTCTTTCTCGTTTTCCTTTTCTTTCTCTCTCTCTCTCTCTTTCCACTACTCCCTTCCTTTCCCTTTTTTATTTTTCAATTTGTATATTTTGTAGTTTGTATTGACTTATTCTTTTCATTTAAAATTCTAAAAAAAATGTGAAAAATGAATATGTTTTAATTATTCTGAGCTGATTTTTTTAAAAAAATAAATCCTGTATATAGATATATAACTATCTGAGCATGTCAGTTCATAGTAACCAAAGAGGAGGGGATTTGTTAAAGCATTACAAAATGATAGTATTTTGTTCAAACATATTACAGGTAGTCTTTGACTTACAACCACAACTGAGCCCAAAATTTATGTTGTTAAGTGAGATAGTTTTAAGTGAATTCTGCCCCATTTTAGGACCTTTCTTGCCACAATTGTTAAGTGAATCACAATTGTTAAGTGAATTGTTAAGTGAAGCTAGTAACCCAGTTGTTAAGTGTATCTGGCATCCCCATTGTCTTTCCTTGTCAGAAGATCACAAAAGGGGATCACATGACCTTGGGACATAGCAACGGTCATAAATATGAACCAGTTGCCAAGCATGTGAATTTTGATCCCATGATCATGGGGATGCTGCAAAGGTCGTAACTGTGAAAAACGGTCATAAGTCACATTTTTCAGTACAGTTGTAACTTTGAACGGTCACTAAATGAACTGATATACGTCGAGGACTACCTGTATTCAGCTAGACTGGCACATTTCTCACAGAGAGCCAAGAAGATCAGATGAAAACATCTCTGTGTTGTCACATCAGCTTTCAGCCACCTGAATCTTTAGGGAAATTAAACAACAACCTTGAGGTCCCTATTAAGTCTTAAAAGATGAATGCTAACTAACACTTAAGCTAAACAGTCCCACAAATCAATGATACCTTTAAGCTACTGGTATTTTCAAGGTCAGAGTGAACTTTGGCCATGATCATTTTTCCCCATATGTTTTATTATTGAATACACTAACTGTGCTTTCAAAACTAACCAAGCTTCTTTTATAGAGACATTAACAGGAAAAATATCAAGGCTTTCATATCAAATAAATGGTGTATACAAATTATATGTTGCATACTTTAGATAGCATCTCTACATTGTCTTTCTAAAAATCACTCTTGTTATAAATTTGTCAAGAAAGTCAAAGGATTACCAGAACACCTGTAATCTTTCTACCTCATGCTTTTATTTAAAATCATCGTAGAAAAGAAATGCAGGGGTGTACAGAAAAAGCTGCAACTACTTTCAGTTCAGGCCTGTTATTATTCAAGTGCATAATAATAAGTTGTATTATTTATTTATATTTTACTAAGAAAATTTATACAACTATTCAACCAACTCACATTGACTCTGAGAAGCTTATAGAAGATATTATTTGAAAACACCTATGTGCTTAATCAAAACATATCTAAAATCCAATGTGATAACAAATAAAATATCAGCTAAAAACCCAAAAATAATTAAAGTAGTAAAAAAAAACACCCCTAAAGGCCTGATGAAAAAGGTAAACTTTAAACATTAGAAGATAACCTGACTTCCTATACAGAGATTTTTTTGGTCTTTTTTTGTCTCCAAGACTCCTTGTTTGCATCTCCAAAGGCCTTAGGATGTACAGAAAGATCTCATCTGATACTTTAAGCAAGGGGTCTCCAATCCCCAGGTCATGGACCACTAATGGTCCATAGCGCACCAGAAACTCGGCCGTGCTAATGAGCGAAGCCCCCATCCACGCATGTGCGTGATGCAGGCAGCAAGTAAAACCATACCCCTTCCAGTCCACGGAAAAGCCTCTCTCCACGGAACCAGTCCCTGGCACTCAAAAGATTGGAGTCCGCTGCTTTAAGACCAGCTTAAACTGGAAAAGCAGCTCTTCCCGAGGAGTCTGTTTTCTTATCTGCCATATAGCACCCAGCTTGGTGTAGCAAAAATTACAAGACTGAGAAGAAAATGGGGAGAAATGTCAGTGTCTCATTCTTTTTCCCCACATTAAACACATGTCTGATATCCAGGTGGCAAGAATTCCTTTCTCATTAAAATGTGAGATCTGGATAATCGAGTAGACTGAATATCACGCAATGGCAATCTAACTAAAAAAACCCGTCAGCAAGTTGCCATGAGTCATTCTGTAGGAAGCTGAAAATGGTTGGTATTACAACTTTTTGAGAGGTAAGCAAAATGTCAAGTGTGTCCCAGGACCGCCCTTCATCTTAATTATATTTGCAGAACAGAGAACAGGATATATCTGAAAAGAATAATAGGTTGGTATAATATACAAATTGACCCCTTCATTTACAGAATAAAGGCCATGTTACTTTTATAGTTTTATGCAGAACTCATAGACATGTAAAGTGCATATGTGAAACTAATGTTTTTGTCATACTTACATTTCAACTGTGTATCTGCAGGTAAAATCCAAAACATTGTTTGGGTGGAATATTCTAACTACTAACGGAACAGTGCTGAAATAGATCCCACTGAGAAGCTCAAGGCCCCAGCTGTGAGCATGCCATAAAAGCTTTTCACTTTCCCCCAGAGTGTTTTCCCAGAGTGCTACAGTGATGGAGATATCCATAAGAATCCTGGTGTGGGGCTGGCAGGCCTGGCAAAGCCTTTACTCCACTCTGCCAAACAGCTCACTTTTCCAACGCTTTGCATTCTTTCCCCCAGATGTGCATGGCCACCTCAAGTCTTATTCCTTTCCCAACATACCATTATTTGAGCATCTTATACTGGGCTTCTTTTGACCCCAACGATTAAGCAGCAGAACATTAAGTGGAAGCAGGTGACTGAACACTTGGCTCCTTGTTGTTGACCTAGTTGACATACTCAGGGCTGTAAGTTTAAAAATAAATGCTAGGATGCTGAACTTGCTGAATATTCATGCCAAAGTCACGAGATTCCAGCCAGAGACATCAATGTATATCTGAGTACCACATTAACAAAATATAAATAGCATTTGGCTCTCCCCCCCACCCCAGTTGACATGTGAGCAGACAGCTGAAGGCTTATCCTCAGTGCACTGATGTCTACTTTAGGACTTTCTCCTATTGTTGGGTCTGTGATATCAACTGATGTTACAAGGGTTTCAACATGACTGAAGTTGCTAGGGGTAGTATAAATTGATGCCTGTTCCATGCAGGTTACAAGCCAGTCAAAGAGCCAGAGGCAAATGGCTAAATATTACAGACTACAACAATAAAATGAACACATGACACTGAAAAGCTGGTGTTTAACATGTTGGTCTTTAACCCAGACTCCTAAAGAACTCATAACCTTTAAACATATTGACCAAACCAGACATCTTTCAGGTTTGGTTTCATTATTCATTCTTCCCATTCTATTTTTCTAATAAGTAAAACTCCGTTCTTTTGTATGTCAGTATTCGTTTAAAATACACACATACACAGAAAGTTTACACCCACCCAAAAAGTCCATAAAACTCCTTCCCTTATGATTTTTACAGGATCTTTAAAGATAGCTTTAATACACTGATCCTTCAAACCTAGCTAAGTTTTATTGGCATCCATCTTAGGAGAGGTTTGATTTATTATTAGTATAATTTTTAATAATGTTGATTTATTTCTATTGTTATTTTAAAACCAGGTAAGCTGTGAATTGTTGGATCACTCTTTAAGATATTTGCAAGCGCAGAGGGACTGGGTGCAATTGTGTGGGACTGGAGACTTACCCGAAGAACTGGGAATCTTCTCTGCAAGCTTCCCAGGAAGGAAGTTGCGAGTCCAAATCTGCTACTGTGATCCCACCATCACCCAAGTGATCCGCATCGACTTTCTCCTGCAAGCTTCCCGAATGAATTGTGGGGAGATGTTAGGGAACACCTAGTCACCCCAAACAGTGAGATGGGTGGCATATAAATTTAATAATGTTGTAAATGAGGATTACATGACCACAGCAACATAGTGGTGGTGTTGAACAGCAACCTCACACTAAAACAACTTTTTCAACAATGGATTGCAGCCAGCCGACTCCACCCCAGCTGAATGACTCATGGGCTGCTCTGAAGCACAGCTCCCCAAGTTGTCCTGTTGTATGGAGGATCTTGTGGATGATTCTAAGACTTTCCCTAACTCAGGAGTGTCATATAAACTAAGGGAACACAGCTCCCTTGCTAATCAATTGAAAAACCTTCAGTCCAGAGAAAACTCCCTTTCAGGAAGCTTTCCTTTCAGGGAACTGGTCAGTTGATCATCTTCACTCAAAGTCATCTGACTGGAAGACCGCTCTTGTAACCCAGCCAGAGTTTTGGAATTGGGCAAGCTACAGAAACTCTTATAAAAATAGTTACTTAGTGCTAATCAGAAGCTAAAGTGACATACCTAGCATGCCATCTTCCTATTTTTCCCTATGCCAACAATCCTGTGTGGTAGGTGAAAGTGTTAAGACCAAAGTTGCCCATGCATCTGCTGTAGCTGAGGTAAATTAGAATATATTCCACCTGCTCTCAGTCCACCAGCTTAACTACCAGCTCACAGATATGAAGTAATTTCCATTACATATTATATATACTGTTGTACAGGTTTTATCAGTAACAGCAGTATTAAAAATGTGAATCATACTGAGCAATAATTATAATCAGGTATTGTACTTAAGGGATGAACAGGGATTAAAATCTGAGACTGCAATACTTACGTACTTTAATTATTTCTACTCCAACCTACCAATCATTCATAAATTATGAACCTGGGATCATGGACAGTGATGCAATATCACCAGAGAGGGTATGGTAAGAGGGAGAGGTAAAATAGGTGTATTTTTTCTCTTCAGGTGGGAAAAATCCTCCAGGGTATTTTCATTTTTTAATGGCCTCTTTAACCTTTGCAAGGTTTTAGCACTCATTTTGTCCCTTAAGCTAATGAGCCTTAAAAAATGCCACCCGCACCCCCCAGTAACAATTTTGGTTTGTACAATCTAGAAGCAATGGAGGGCATAAATGGAATACCTGATGAGGGCAGATTATTCCATCCAGAGGGGCACCAGTTATATCTTGGCCCTGAAGAGTTCAAAATAACAGACCAAGCAACTGTTGAGTTAAAAGTTTTATTCATTCAACATCTCACATTACAAATATTTAAAAATTATATGCATACTGCTATAAATAGTCATTTGCAAACTATTTAATAACATTAATTTTCCACTAGCACTTCAACAAATGAACTCTCTTAAAAAAAGAAACTTGTGTTATAACTTAGAGTAGAACATACAAAAATATGAACTTAAATTGTGAAAATGACTTTAATAAAAAATGAATTACCCTTATTTAAAATGCTATAATAAATACTACAACCTCCCCATACACAGTAAAAACTATATGGAAATTCAGCCAAGTAGTACAAGTAACTGACATACTTAAATAACTTTTCCTTCTGATAATATGAGCATTACATTGGGGAAAAACATATTAGGGATTAGTAAAAACTAGACACCCACTTGCTAAAAGTTTCACTTCCAAAAAATATAACAAAAGAATCTGATGAAAATTATAAAAACTAATTATACTTTAAATTTTAAAAATATAAAAAATAAAACAGTTGAATACAATATTGTCCCAATTCTTACAATGCTATCAATCACAGTAGCTTTAAAATAAGATAATAAAATAAAGCAAATGACCAAAACCTCTTTTATTCCTTTTTTTAAAAAATAATCTCAAATTTACATTAGTAGAAAGATTGATTTCTGATTCTTTTCTTTAGAAACACCAGCAAGAAAGAGGATTTACTAGAACAGTAGAAAATGACATTTTTAAATGTCTGCAATTAAAAACAAAGAATTACACTGCAAAGATCTTCCAGAAGTCTGAAATAAGTATTGCACATAACTTGAAGTTAACTTGCCACAATTCATCACATTCAAGTTTTAAATCACCTTTTAAAACAGAAGGCTTTAACTCTTCAAGAAACAAAAAGGGGTGAATTATCAAGTCTTTCCAACAGCATCCTTATAAAACACTAAAGTCATTCACTGCAAGTTTTAGATTTGCGTTCTGCAGAGGTCTGTGTATGGAGAAGTAGATACTATATACCAAAAAAGCACGGGGCAGTGGGGTTCTTTTACATATAAAATAAATCAGAAACACTTTATTTTACATTGCAAAAATAACCATGTAATTACTCTGTAACTACATTGTAAGTACATGGCCAGTGCCATGCTTCTGAAAGAAAATGACATGCTTGTTTACACCCCTTTAAAATAAAGTGATACCCTAGGATTTTTAAACTAATTACATGTTAGTTATGCTTGGAGTGACATGGCAACTCCACTTTCCATGTAATCTGAAGGACATATTATATTAGCACTATTTCGAGTACAGAGTAATAGAGATAATCATTTATGCCCTGTAAATTGAAGTGTAACCAAATAATCTGTAAACACGCTTTTCACACAATCACCACAAGTGAATATTAGTAGAATAACATTTTTTTTATATTAGTCATGCATACTAACATTACATGCCCACCATTGGGCAGGCTTGAGTTTATTTCCTTAAATATGATTTAAAAGCGCAGACACATCTCTGCAAACACCTAACATCAATTTGTTAAGATTAAAAATGGCTAAACATTCACCAAAAACATCTGCATTTGTGTATTATTTTTAAAAATCTATTAAGAAGCAGTAGACAATTTGGGATGTTACTGTTAAACTTCTACTCTATGTTTATGCATTAAATTTTAAGAGTCTAAAGACAAACTCTCTCATTTGTCACTTTCATGCTTTTTAAAAATTTCTTTTTTTTAAGTCTCAACTTTACATATAAGTATTTCTTAAATTATATGTACACCAAATACCTGGTGCTGGGCTAAAGATGTTTAAGCAACATGCTTTCTTTTCTCTGCAAATTCTAAAATAGCATTGCCAGTGCACAACATCCATAATTCAAAATGTATGCAGAGCACTGAAATGTATAAAAAGCAGAATATAAGAAAATAAAATTTATTAAAATTATTTATATTAAAAAATGAAGTATATGAAGATCTCTCAGTAATAAAAGTACAAAAAGCTACTCTTTGCAATATGAAAAATTGAGGTATTGCATAAAGAGATATCCCGTCAGTGAAAAGTGTGCCTAAAAATGCTCACTGTTGGAAAAACAAGATATACAAAAGTAGTGCATAACAAATATACATTATGTGCATGACAAAATAAGTTAGCTACAAAAACACTGTACCGAAATTCAGCAGGTCATGTACAAAGGGAAAAAATTATTATTCAAAGCTACTTCTCAAACAGTGTTATTTCTTGTAATGGTAACCCATCTCACCTGTTCACTGGATAGGATCGGCACAATAAGACACCCCAAGCCACCTACAAGCATTTTTTAAAAAAATTAAAAGGAATATTCCAACTATAATTATGTACTTCAGAGAAAAAGGTCCCTGACAGTCTACAAAAGAGCACTCTCCGTTTGCATTTCCTGTTGTCAATATTTGCAGGGATTCATTAAAAGGAGCTCCCTTTCTCTACTTGACAAGTAGACAG
Source organism: Oxyrhabdium leporinum (assembly GCA_032468155.1). Classification (NCBI taxonomy): domain Eukaryota; kingdom Metazoa; phylum Chordata; class Lepidosauria; order Squamata; family Cyclocoridae; genus Oxyrhabdium; species Oxyrhabdium leporinum. Next base: position 228,511 of record JANHFL010004583.1, on the reverse strand, counting down.
CAAATGTCTCCATTTTGACCTTTGGAAAATAACAAGGGTATGTATCATGCACTGAAAACCAAACTGCCTCAGATAGGTAACTGGCAATGGAGGAGAGGGATGGGGAGGAAGAGAGCTTACAAAAGGGATGCTTTTTCTCTGTAGCTGTGCTTAAGCAAGTCTTTGGTTTAAGAGTCTATGGTGGTATCATGCCAGTTTCAGATTCCAACTGGCTTTTTCTACACACTGCTACAGCCCCATTACTGTGGTTAAGAGATGAATACATTCCCTCCTATCGATTTTATCAAGATTTACAGAGCATCAAGTATATTTCAATCTAATCAACACCACCCTGTGCCTTAGCTTTAACATATGCTGTATTCCCCACTTACATGTGTATAACACTTCATGCATTACTCAGCAAGTTGGAGTCCTGCGATGGTTTATGTTCTGTGCTAAGTCCCAAACATTTTTTTTTTTTGGTCAGGATTGCTTTTACTCACTTGCTCTCTGTTGAAAGACAAGCATATCCTTTGCAGACACGCATGCCTATTCATTGCCAACAGTGCAAAACATCCCTGGAAACAAACTTTACTTTGCCCTCTTATAAATTGCTAGGTTACAGCTTTGTTAGGAGGTTAGAACTGGTTTCACATCCCGGAGTAAGCCCAACAAGCAGACAAAATTTGATATGTACTGGAAGAGTGGATTAATAGTGTGGGGGTGGGG
>JANHFL010004583.1:212831-227790 GCA_032468155.1 Oxyrhabdium leporinum | reverse complement strand
GGGAATTGGGGGGGGGGAATTAAAATGTACTCTTGAGGTATATCTTTAGGTTCTTGTATTTCATGTCAAAATGGAGAGCAAAGGCTGGCCTCTGATTTACATTAGTAAATTAGGATATAGAGTTCTATATAGCCATCAAAAGTAAAATCTATACATTTGTTCTTCAGGAGAGGACATGCCAGTTCACTAGTTGTCATTACTTTAGCTTTGGTAGGATTTGTAGGGCTGTATTCTGATAATGAAATTTCTTTCAAAACAACAACAACAACCACAATAATAAAGAATAAGTGCACTCCCCACCCACCCCCCAGTTATAAACTGACCCAGGATTTACATTCGGGAACTTTAAAAATGTGATTGCTTGGATGAAGAACACAGATCTAAGCTCTGCCTACTCAATTAGTAAAAATTTGAATGTGGTGGGAAGTTGGAGGCACGGTGAGACACAATACTGTGCTAAAGATTTAGCTTCAGAACCCTTACATCAAACAAAAAAAAGAAACTTAATGCTGCTTTAAACCTTGCTCATGCATTTTTGTTGCTTTAAACATGCTCTTTTCTGTTACTAAGTTAACAGCTAACTGTTTCCATTGCTATAAAATCATCGGTGGCAAGAAAACAGGCTTCCCAGAGGCTTGGCTAGGGAAGGGGGCAAGGAGAAGGAAAGGGCGGGTCGGTTGGACAAAGTGTCAGATAAGATTCATAGTGTTCCTATCTCATGGTTACTTTAATAAAAGTAGTCTATTGATTTTGTTATTAGCAATAATTTAATTAGAAAACAAAATACTCTATTGTTTCATTTTTCTTAATATTGTTCTTTCTTCCTTCAAGAAAAGATAGCAGGAAAGCAGTGTCCTCTGGGGAACCAGGAAGGTAAGAGAACCTGGCTTCCATGCACTGTGTTATCCATAGGTAAAGGAGTTCCCCATAAAGTTTAATGACAAGATTCTACAAAATACCTATAGGATTATAGGCCATTCTTTTGTTACACTATTTTTAAGTTACAGACTACAACAGCAGGACATGCTATCTTGAGTAAGAGGGACTAGGAAGGGAGGGCAAAGGAATCAGGAGAACAGAAGAGTGCACTTATTTTGAGGGCCTGCATATGAACACACTGCAGTAATCACTTAGTTCCAGCGGAATGAAATATGTCTTGGGCGATCTCCTCCCTCTTTCACCAGGGGCTTGTGGAATTCCCTGCCAGCGCGTGAATGGATAGCAGCCCAGCAATATTCACAGTAATACTGCAGACAGGTCACATTAGCACAGAAAAATGGAGCAAACTTTCCACCACAACGGGCCCCCTGACATTCATCACACAGCTGATCATCCAAGACATATGGCTTAACTTCCACCTGTGATGAAAGAAGGAGAGAAAATGTACACATTTCTTAAGTTTGGCCTCGTTAGACAAAAGTGTAGTCCAGGTGTGTTCCCCCCCCTTCTCTTCCTATATGTCTACCATCCAACTATAGATATTACAGATACCTCAGTGAACACTCTCCTGTGCGGTAAAAAGAGCTTTGCTGGATCAGACTAGACATAGAACTAGCTCAGGATCTTTTTTCCTAGGACTGGCTGAACAAGCAAAACAGTAAAGCAGTAGCCTATCCCTGTTGCATGGTCTCCATCAAAAGATGTAGTCAATACTGTTGCTGACAGGCTGGCTTCAGCTTTCAGCTGGGTCCAACTCACTGGACAATCGCATACCAGTCATTATCACTCAAATGTGAAAAGAATTAAATTGGGGTCTGGAATATACCTCATGTTCTGAGTTTGTGTGGAGAACACAAGAACCCCCCCCCCCAGGTAATTACATTTCTTTTGTTGAGTTATATTTCATAGAGCTACCCTCTCTACGCATTTACCTAACCCTCTTTTAACACCATCCCAGCTTGTGGCCATTACCACATCCTGTACAAGATGGCATCATATCTACCTACAGAAGACACTTCCCTATTATTTAAGATGTCTATCAAATTAACTTTGGGTTTCACAATGTATACGTTCTACTGAGGTGGGTATTTGTCTGATAAAACAGCTAAAGATCTTTCTCAAATTAGACAAATTTTACTCTGATCATGCCCATTATTTAAACACTGCGCCAGGGGAATCTGATTAAATTAGTAATTGTACTAAATTGATATTATTTCAAGGCAATTCTGATCATGTTGAATCACTCTGAAGTATAATGGGACATTTCCTGAGAATTAGAGGTTTAGAATGTTTTGGTGAAATTAAATCTTTACCCCTTTCCTTGATTTAAAATTCATTAGCAGGAATTTTCTATATAAACAGCTTCACAATTTGGAGGATCTACAAATGGATCCCCTTGATTTTTTTAAAAAAAGATAAAAGCTGAACAGTTATATGAGAACCTTAGCATTGTTTTGTAACTTTGGCATGTGGGGATTCGGTTTCCAGAATTCTCCAACCATCAAAGCTATTGCTGAGGATTCCAGGTATGGAAGTCCAAACACGTCAATTTTGCCAAGGCTGGAAATACTGAATTATAATGCAGAGTACGGGGTTCCTTTCAATATGAAACTCTGTTGATTCACATTCCCTTTCTTCTATACATATCTCTCTATCTCTTTATCTAATCTCTCGCTCGCTCGCTATCTATCTCTTCTACAGAATGAAACATTTACCATACCTGAAGATATTAGAGTTCTAGAGGGTCGTGTGGACCACAGAATCACAAAAGTGATTCAAAATCACAAAAATTGGAAAATGCAACTTATTCCTACCATTTCCACCATTACAAGGTAGGAGAATTTAATCAAATTCATTTGCTATTTAAAATAAATTTCAAAGGATATTCTGTATCAAATAGTTAAAATTTAACTGCCAATGCAAAAACAAACCAATTAATTAACCCTGACTCCATTTACACACCATGTGAATAAATGCTTTGGCTATAAATGTGATTTAACAGCTGTGTATGTATGTGTGTATACATGTATGTATACATGTCTATACATGTAAAATATCTTCACTGTTTAATTATGGATGTCCACAGATAAATTCTGAATTTCAAGAAGGTACATTTAAGGAAATTCTTAATCATATTATATCAAAATCTAAAACACAAGAACAGGAGAGCTGCTCTTTATAAATTTCTCTCAAATGTATATGTGCCAAACAAAGTTGCCACAGCTCTAGCAATAGCAAGATTTACCTATGAATCAATTCACCTTACTAAAAGCTACGACAAAACTGTTTTAATTTCTTGCTTAGATGCTTAGATTCTGTTAGCCTCAGTAATATATTACATATCCAGAAGCAGAACATTATGTGCCTTCCAGAACTGGAGGATAAGCTACAGAAATCAATATTCGTTTTACTTGTTCTATCTAAGAATGGCACCATTCTAAATTGCTGAGTTAGAACAATTTAGTTGCCAGAAAAGGGAAAAACAGTGTAGCAAAAATTGAAATGGTTCATAACTTCTTACACCAGCTTTCCCTAACCTGACTGTAACTCCCAGACAACTTTTAGCTTGGAATTCTGGGAGTTAAAAATCTCAGCACATCTGAAGGGCACAAGGTTGGAGAATGCTGTCTTACACAGTGTCAAAACAACACATGTTTCTTTCCAATCTTCTTTCCAGCGTGTATGTCAATGTGATAAAAGGAGAAATGAACTGTTGCAAATATATTCTTAGTGCTGCTGACTTGGGTTGTGAAAATATGCTGAACGTTAACAGAGATGGATGTTTAAGTAATCGACTATTGTTGCTGTACAGATTATACTGAATTAAAATAGAATGTGTGCAAGGAAACTTAGAAATCCAGCAGAAACATACTGGATCTGCATGCCTTTAGCTCTAATAAAGCAGCTGCCCGTTCTACTACAAAGAATTCAGGCAGGGTGAAAGTAAGTCTAATATTAAGCAAGTCATGCAGATGTAAAAGGATAACACTAAAAGCACAGGCTTATTTTCTGTGCTGCTGGAAATAGTTCTAAAGGGAACAACTGGTTTTGGAGTCAAAAGGCAGTGGAAAAAAAAATGAATTCTTTGATATTTTGGATGGCTGGGAGGGGTGGCAGCATTGCATTTAAACAATTGTTTTTGTTGTTCCTGTCATGAAATGGCACTTATATGGACATAAGCCAACAAAAGAATTCTATGTAAGAAATAGAATATGCTCTCGTACTTACCCGTTTATCTATCTCTCCATGTTGCAGCTGAACAAAGCGGGCACTGATAGCAGCTATATAACTCTGTTGATTGGAAAATGCAACACGCCCAGCTCCTTTTGGGTACTTCAGTTCAGGGTCGGTATCAATTCCAGCATAGCAAACTCCTCCATACAGCCGATCCATTATCATTGCAAGCTCCACTAAAATATAGTAACAACAAATATGCATATAAATCTCCTTTTTTTCCTAGGCTCTGGGCAATGGAGTTTCTACTCTTCTATCTAAATTTCTGTTCTTCTATCTGAATATAATGAGAATGTCAGCAAAAGTTAATAAGCCTATTTCCACATCAGAAATTCCCAACAGCAAGGTCACTTGGACAAAGTCAACAAGCCATTTTTCCATACCTGCTCGTAAGGGTCGTGGCACTCCGCCTACGAAAATGGTTTTCCGTGGATCCAGAGGTTGTGAGCCATCCATCACAAAATCACTGTCACTAAGATTCCAAGGTCGGATCTGAACCTGCAAGTAGAAAACGAGACTTTATATACAGTTCTAACTAAGTGTCAGAATGGATTTTTTTCATAGCACTAACACATTATTATTTTGTGCCTGAGCATGTATATCAATTCAAGGCAATGGACATACCTAATACTCCTGCCTCCTATTTTACCCTGTGATGTGGGTTGGGTAGGAGTGATTGGCCCAAAGTCGCCCAGCTGGTTTTCAGGCCTAAGTGAGGCCTAGAACTCACAGCAATACAGTCACATGTCAGTAATATAGAGAACAGAATGATTCCACATTCCTCTGCTGTTACTTATCCATTTGCTTCAGCTAACCCATTAGCGGAAGTGTCATCTGTGCATGCACATGCTTGGTCAAATGATAGGAAATCCACAAAGAAGCTTTGCCAGCTTCCAAGAGGGAGATAGCACCTCAACATTACAATCAGGACATTCAGAGGGGACTTCAGTTGCTTCACAAAGCTTCCCTTTGAATGAATCCCAGAGCCTTATTAAATAACCATGAAGGTACTGAAAGGAATTGCTGAGAAGAGGAATTGCTTTAAGGAGCTGTTCACAAGTCCTGGTCATGTTTCTATTGCATCATTTTTCCTTCAGATTCAAAGAGCTGCAGAGCCCTAGTATTTCGTCTGCAGGATGGAGATGCCCAACTCCTGCTTGACCATCAAAATAACCATGTAAGTATTCTACAAAGTCTCGATAGCAACCATAATAGAATCTGTATCTTTAGTTTATCATGACCCCACTACAGACAAAATCAACTCTCCCTCCCAACTAATTAATTTCTATAGATAGAAGTAACACTCCCTCCCAAAAAGAGTTCTCCCAAAATTCTTCCCTTTATGCTTCTTCCTTTCATTTCTCCAGATTTGGCTTGTGCACAGAAGTGAGGACCAAATGTGCATGGAAGAACTTCAAAAATAACCCACACTGAGAGAGAGGGCATTTAGACTCAAAGGTAAATTATAGTGCAGGGAGGAATTAGGACCCTGAACTTGCAGTTTGATAAGCAACAATTAGCCATTAGTTGTGTAGTGCCTGAGATTCAATAGTTCAAGGAGAAACAAATCCTGTTCTCCCTGAGTGAAAAACCATGGATATACATGCTTCTTTAGTATATGAATAATCTTATACATATAATTTGTAGTTCATTTTGTAAACATCATACATATCAAAGCCACATACTGGTTTATCTTTAATCGTGGGGCTAGAAACACACAGGTAGAGTTTTCCATCCTCTTCAATACATGCATCAATCAAAGCCTGTACAGAGCTTTCATCTTGGAACAACAAAAAGGCATATCCTAGACACAGAAGAAACAAACATGATTTGTTCACTATGTACGGTATATGATGTATTGAAATTTTCTATTTTGTGTGTACTTAGATCTGATAACCATGAAAAGAAAAAGGAAAATCATGGTTTCATACTTAAAAAGGGATGGGTGGGTGTCATTTTCCAAAATAGCAGGAGTAGCTATAGTCTAACCAAAAATGCTATTATTAAAGAGATAACAAATAAATTGCAAAACTTCATCCATTTCTTCCTTAGGATGAAATTTAATCTGAATGTCACTGCTTTACTCTACAGAGAAGAAATAGAAGGGGGATTAAAGAAACTAAAGAAATTACAGGGGGGGGAAACAGGAAAAAAGCATGTTGAATAGTAGATAAAAAGTTCAAACTAAAAAACAGTAAAAAGTAGATAAAAAGTGCCAACTGGAAGATCAGAAGTCAAAAGAAGTCAAAAGAGCAATGACAAAACATTTCAAATAAGAAGGACTAATGAGCACTTCATATTACTTTATGATTAGCAGTAGTATTGAAATATGCTTTTGTGATCATGAAAATTCAGGTCTGTAGTAGAAAATGTGTTGAAGAGACATCCATGTTAAAATCTCAAATGATAAAATCCACTCCATGAATCATAGAATTGCAAGGTTCAGACTATCACATCCAAATCTATGTTCCATGCAGAAATCCAGAATTAAAGCATCTATGGCACATGGTTATCCAGCCCCTATTTGAACAGATCCAATGAGAAGCCCACAGCTCTTCCTATTAAGAAAATTTCCTAGCACTAATAAAATCTTTTCATGAGGAGGGATAATACTATCTTTCAACTAACATAGCTTTCATAGAAACCATTACTTGTTCTGAATAATTTTAGAGGACAGGATACATGAAGTAACAAAAGTTACCTTTAGGAGGAAAATACGATTTGCTTTCAGCTTTATGAGGCCAATCTACAATCAATGGGCCAAAACGACGAAAGCTGGCTGTGATCTCATCTGCAAGTTGGTGAACCAAACAAAGAGAGAAAAATCTTCACTTTTTTTTTTCAAAGGGAAAGGTCCCAAATAAACCAATTTAAGCAATTTGATGATAATACTCGGGTAATATCAGGCAACCCAAATACACAGGTATTTTCAAAAGGGAAAAAAAATACGTGAGTCTAAGTACCATATATATTTAATAAAAAAGCGAACAGTTTAAATATCAAAGCTGTGGCTTTAAGGTTACAAATAAAGATTTGCAGCAACCCACTAAAGTAATTAAATGACTGAATTTGAGCACTTTTTACTGCTTAGCTCCAGGCATTCTCCCACAGCTAACATGCAGAGCTTGCATCAAGAGCAAATTGTTCAGCACGGACTTGCGAAAGGTGGGGAGAAAGGGAAAAGAATGTAGCAGAGCCTAGTCACGCCTACTATTTACGTCATAGGCCTAAGCTGTATCTGTGCACATCATCTGAGTTTGACCTCAGACTATCTTCAGCAGCACTTGCAGAAAGCAGTTATGTAACTGCTGCGGAGACGAGAATGCTGATCTCTTTAGCAGAAAGCAAAGGCTTCAAAGCCTTTCTTCAATTTCTAAATTCAGCTCAGGTGATCTGCACACTGGTTAATATTACCCACATGCACAATTCTTTTTAAAGTGCACCATGGAATTGTTTCACTCAGTTTAATTTTAAAATAAGCTGGGGATCTAAAGCTATTTCGGGAACAGACTGAAATGCTATTTATACGCAACACAGAGCCTGAAAAATTATTTCATCTGCCCTCCCCATATGCATTTTCTATTTTACTTAAATTCTTCCCAAGATATTTGGGGGCGGGGATATTCATACACTTGTGTCAGAGTTTATTTCTTCATAATCTGATGTTTTTATCATTATGAAAGTAAGAGAAATATTTATCTTGGGGAAAAGGAAATGTCATACGGTAGATTTTTTTTTAATGTATACAGCTTAAATTTATATAGTTATTACTCAGAATTACAGGATTAAAAAAATAGAGCTAGAAATCCCTAAATAATTTCTTTACATTTATTTTTTACTTTTGAAAAAAGCAGCAGTCTGTTATTCTAATTAGCCTAAAAAATTAAAATAAGAAGATTCTCTTCGTCTAGTAGACTTTTAAATCAAGGCAAATATTGCCATCAGTTACAGTTAATGTTCATATGCCCAGCATGTTCCTTATGCTTAAATGGGATTTTTTTCTAGCAGTAATTCATCCCTCTGGTGAAATATATGGTGATAGCAAAGAAATAATGCATTATATATTGTTCCCTTAAATAGATGAAGCACTGCACTGTATTTTAAATCAGATACTGACTAAAATGTGTGGCTATTATAATCATCTTCAAAATAAAAGACCTTCATAAAGAGTTTTATGATGTCATAATATCTAACTAAATGAAGCAAATGTATAAAACATATCTCATAAACTGTGCAACCCACGCCTCCTTATCACTGCAATTCATAACCTAAAAGCTTGGATATTTGGCAGTCCATAGATTTATACAATTTATGCTGCCTGAAAAACTGCCCAAAGTGAGCTCATGAGAATGCTACAAACTGGCATGATTATCCTCTTTTCCATAGGGCTGCACTTGGTCATGGGTGTGTATTTTTGGCAATACTAATATCTAAATATACCTTCATCGATATCAGGTGGCAGACCACCCACAAACACCTTGCGAGAGTACCGCTCAACTCGCTCGCCATTCTGATGAGAGAAGCAGTGTGGTGATCCTAAGCCGCTATGGAGGGTCTGATCCCCACGTCCATCATCCAGAAACCCATCTTCCATTGGGAACAGGGAGGACTGACCTATAGTTGAAAAGACAAAATGTGTCTGTGTATGTGCATGTATAATATTCATATATGTATGTCTCAAAACACACCAGCAGAATAACAGCTGCCTATTTTCTTATTCTTTCTCCTGTCACAACGGCTCATTATTAATTATGCAGATACACAATATTATCTGAATGACATTGTACAGAAAAGCTGAACCTTAGTATCATTAAATGGTGCACTATTCCAAGCGTGTCATAGACAAATGTTACTAGTTCTATTCCAAACACAGACTATTTTTCCCAAAGTATATGAAATATCCAGAAATATTCTACATCAAGTAATTATTGATCAAGCCCCGATGATCTTGGGACATTGCAAGTACAAGATTTTTGTCACATCCATATGATCATGCAGTTCAAGTAAAATATTCCACATCTATCTGACATCTAGATCTCACAGCTCTTTGTCCTTATTGACAAAAACAGTAATAAAAAGCCAAAGGAAAATGGAGGAGAAAGATAGGATCTTCCGATCATTTTACCTATATTCTCTCTGAGGTGGCATACTAATAGTGTCACCATACTTATATGAATAAAAATAATAAGTATGGCAGGTCTAATAAAACTGGACAATCAGTGCAGAAGAACAATTAAAGGATTATTAGTGCTGAGGAGAACCAAGTTCCATCCCTCTTGGCCATGAAACTTGGTCAATGTCCTCATATTGGTCACTATTTATTTATTTCATATATATTCTAAATTCTGTAGAAAACAGCTAGGAAAGAAATGTAATATATTTTAAATGGTAAAGAAAGCAGTATTATAAGTCAGTTAATGGTCCCTGGTCCACAAGTACCCACAGGTAAATTATTTACCCAAGTCTATTAAAACTGTCCTTTTTCAGGAGCTTATTAAATGTGATCAGAATACTGTGTGGGTTTTTTTAAAAAAGAAGAACAGGAGAAGGGCTTTTTTTCTGCTTGAAACTTGCTTTTACAATTACCAGAGATGCTCACCACTGAAACTCTGGCGGTTTAAAATAAAAAAGTTGAAGGTTTAAGGTTAAGAATTCAAAAGTGAGGCAATAACTTCTCATTTTATAACCTGCCAAAACTATAAATAGGACTTGAAGACTGAAGACAGTTCTTAACAAAGATGATTCTAGTTAGAATCATGTGTAACCACCACTCAAAATCACCTCAGGGAAGCCGGACTTTAATGACTTTTTTTCTTGGCAGATTACACTAGACTAGTTAGTGCCTCATCTAGGAACATTACACCATTATTTTTGCTATTCATTTTTTACTATTGTAGTTACTGTATTAGTGTTAAGTATTGTTCCCACAACATACCTTAGCATAAAAGTGATTCCATTACAACTGGTCTTGTGTTTCTCTCTAGTTTTCTAGTTCATATAGGATTAACATTTATATGAAATGAATACAGACATGTATTAACACCCATCCCTCTATCTTATACCTCCCCGAAGGTTGCCAAGTTGTTTAGTATACAGTACATCATGTCTGTTGAAATCATAGCAATATAAAAACTATAGAAGTCATTCCTTTTATATGTATTATAAAATGCTAAACATACACCACCGGTCAATAGTGAAATCCAGATGCATCAAATGGAATTGTGACGTTTCCATCTTCCAAATGCCAGTGTGCATGCACACCAACAGCATTGAACAAATGCAGTGCAGGGAAAGTGGCAGTTCCAGGGAACCAATCCTGGAGCCACTGTCCTTAGTTGAAGGGCAAAGAAGTAAAAATCTCCATCTCCCCTCCCCGTCTCTTAATGTCTTTGATAAAGTAGCTCTGACACTGGCTTCAGGAAAGGGTTGAGGCATAGAAACCATAGACATGCACACGGTGACAACATTTTGATCACTAATGAAGTCATGTTTACCAGTTTGCCATAACCTACCAAAACTGAAAAAAACAAACAAACAAGCTCCATTTAGAAAAAAAAGCACTGTGCCAATCAATTTTCATGATCTGCATTCTACTGAAAAACTGAATCCTCTCAAATTAATAATTTGAATTCCATAGTGCTGCAGAGCCTTTTTTTAGCATTAATTCTCCAGCCGCTGACCCTTTTTGGGGAGAGATTTCTTACAATGATTTCCACATCAACATCTCAGTCCAGGCAGCACCGAGCAAGCTAATAAAGTGGCATCTGTCTATGATTGTTAAGTCAGCATGCACGGTTCAAAGATGCGGTTGTAGCACCATGGCTCTCATCCCACAGATTTTTAAAAAGCACCTATGTGACTTAATTGCCAGGCTTCCTTTTCACAAGCGATGTAAAATCTCCCAAAACTGTATATTGTGGTCCTGCTAGTGCCTGCAAGCCAGTTTCATGCTATTGAAGAACCCTCAAAAACAAAGACATTGCTCAGATGCAGAGAATTTCAGTTTGATCACAGAATTTAGATAAGAGAAAGGCAGTGTGAAACTACCTCTATCACAGTGCTCAACATCTTGAGGGACATGCAAATCATTATCTAAGTATTAAAAATGTTTGGAAGAATGCCAGTGCTAACAGCCACAATAAATTATGATAAAAATTAATGTTGCCCGGGGGAGAGACCTGGAAATTCAAGTCATTTAGGTGCTTCCATAAGTAAGAAACCCTCTTCTCCTACCAGCACCCAGCTGAAGCTATCATTTATGTGTATTTTAATTTTGGAACTTCTTGCTAAAAACACTGTATGCTACCCGCTCACTCTGTATTTAATAAATCATGTTAATTCTGCCTTGACCATCTTGTTCTGGGATATGCTACTTTCAGTAAGTAAAGTTACCACAGCATGCACATTGAAGAAGCCTGCCCCTGCCCCATCCACCCGGCCCCTTTAAAAACTTCTGATCTTTCAGAAACAGCTGGTGCATTAGTGATGCCATAAGACATTTTAAACATCAGAAAATTAAAGAGGAATGTTGTTACCTCGCCTTCTCCCATATGTCCTTGCTGCATGTCAAATGAGAAGAAAAACAGCCTTTCAAACATTGTTAAATAAAAATTAAATATAGATAGAGAAAAAATATATGCTATTTCACCTCCATATAGCCTCAGTGGTTCTCAAGCATTAGTGCAATGCAAACCACATAAAATATATATTTTTTTAAATCTCAAACACATCAGAACAGCTAACAAAGAGATCTAATTTTAAAAATGCTACCTTTAGCTGCTTTGTGCTTACTAGAGCATCCAGTGGATTGCAACTTGATTAGCATATCTGGTATTTCTAAGAGGCTGCAACCTTGGATTTTGATCAGTCTATCAGTTTCTTAACAATCATATTTTGTTTTCAGTGAGCCAATATCTTCAATTACGATTAACAAGGGAAGCAACTGACCATGTGATTACCATGAATCCAGAGTTAGGAATGTTAATGTCTGTGAAACATTAACATATTTATCCCACCCTTTAGCAAGCTGGCTTTAAAGAATGTTAACTATTGGGCTAAATAACTGAAATGCTCTGTAGACTAGAAAACAAACATTACAATGGATTGCTTTCTATAGACAACACTGGGACTCCTTCTACAGTACTTGATTGTTCTTTAGCTTTGCCTGTGTAAAAATAGTATCAATGCTTGAGGTCAGAGGTGGGATTTTTTTTAATTTAGCAACTGCACTGAACATTTGGGAGAAAGTAGCTGGGATCATGATACAAAGTAGTCACAGAAATCTTATTTATGCATGTGGCCAAAGCCAAATGGAGCTAAAATGGGGGAAAGGGACTTGTGGAAAGTGTTCAGGTTTTAACTGCTATGTTAAGCTTGCTTTTAATGCTCCCACTGTTCTTGAGTTTCACAGCATGGCAGGAAACAACAGGGCTGAGTTTTGTTAACTAAAGTCTGAAATGCCTGGGGAGGGTGAGGTCAAAAGAATTAAGGGCCATGCACAGCCTTAAATCTTATGTTTCTCACCCCTATTCTAGCTTGCAATGATTACTAACAGCCACATCCTAATGATATTGATCAGAAAAGAAAAAAAACAAAACAGATCTTGCAATCTGGTTATATCCATCCAAGCATCAATTGATATATCATGCTAAAAGCTCTTCAGTGTATGAAATCCTCAAACAGGTTTTTTTAAAGTAATTTCCAGAATTCTCAAGGACCAAGATAGTCTCATGCATCATAATGTCCTTAATAGAGTATCTAGTTGTAAAAAAAGAATCCCAATCCACTATTTAAGAATCGCTTGCATTAACTCTGAGAGGAGGAGGAAGAGAAAAAATAATTCTTCCCAAACATCTGCTGACTTTCTTTCTAACATGCCCAGCTCAACCATATTTATTGTCCCTCACATTACTAAACTTGGAGTCAGTTCTCTCTTTCTTTCATCTCTTAAAGTCTTTAGACAAATTAGAAAACCCTTCGGAAAGAGTTAAAGCCCGATGAAAGAAAATTAACAGCTTAGGAACTAAGGAAAACTGTTAACTGTTTAGCTGATAGAAGTTTAAATCTCAGCACAGACCTTTTGGAAAGTGGGTCTTGACAATTATTTCTGCTTCACATCAAGCATTCCACTGTTTACAAATGCAGAAAGACCTAGAGTGGTTCTGTAACTCTTAAAATAAAAACACAGCTACAATAGGCCACCTTGTGTGTGCTTAGAGAAGCTCAAGTGGTCTTCATAGTGTTCTCTACCTAAAAAGCCATAAAATCATGTTTGTGGTCTATAGCTGAGTAACAAAACTAAATGTACAATACAGCTTTCCTTGCTTTCCTTGCACTAACAGGCTGGTCAACATAGCTGCAATTCCTACTGAGGCCCACAACAGTGTTGTTAAAATGCCAGACTGTTCTGTCACTTGTGTGCCATAAAAACATTGTGACAGTAACCACACCCAAAAATCTGAGAGAGTGAATTGCAGGAAGTTTTGCTACTACAGATTCCAAAACTTCCTGAATCAAAGTACAACTTCCAAATATTAATCATTTGCATCTATTTTTTTTAAAAAAAAATACTGATACAGTAAATCTATACTGCCCATATCTCTATCATCTATAGGATGTCAGAAGCAATGCTTCAAAACATGTCTGAGATTAGGGTGAATATGCTATTCCTATTAGAAAGTATAGATTTAAGTTTCAGTTATTTGGTGGATTCAAACACTCTGATTTCAGAGGAAGTTCATGAAAGCTCCCAAGATATTTTTTGACAAAGTAGAATACTTGTCTTATTTATTGAAGCATTTCCCTCTCTGAGTTTTTGGTTAATCAAGAAAAGTGCCATCATACAGATTACATTAAAAATACTTTCATCAAACAAAAAGTAGATATACCCAGATTCTAAAATCTTACAGGAAAAAATATAATGCCAGAACAAAAAATGATCCTAGCAATATATATTTTTGGGGATTTTACTTTATAATGTTCAGGGAAAAGCAACAAGCATAATAATCAGGACAATAGAAATGAAGTCCTACGTAGAGAAATTAAAGGAACTGGGATTGGTTAGCATTGAGGAAAAAAATACTGATGGAGATTATGACAGCACTCTTCAAATTCCGGTTCTCCTTTGACTTCAGAATGCAGGACATAGTCATGGATTCCAACTGTACGTCAGGAGAAACTTTATGACATAAAAGCATGCATATATATGATATGTATGAGTGTATACATGCTGTTATGCCATCTTAACACTGAAAAATATTTTTATACTGTCCAGTTTTTCAAATAAGACTTCCAATCCATTGTTCTCCTAGCAAAATACTGCAAAAGCATGTCCATAAATGCAAGCCAAGGTAGTTATTACTCCCAAAGGAAAATGTCTTACGCACACACAAGCACACATAAAAACTAGAATGATTGGATATAAATATGAAATCTAATTTAGAATCAACACAGGGAGGCCATTAAAATGGCACTGAACTCTAAAATCAAACAGTATATCTGAAATTTATTTTAAAAAGAAAACTCATTTTTGTATTTTTCACATAAATGGGTAACACAGTGCATAAAGTGGTCCCACTTGTACATTAAAAGTTCAACGATCCAAATAGAAGCCGTCCTTGACTTACAGCAGTTCGTTTAGTGACAGTAGTGGCCAAAATTGTGGAAAAACGTTTGGGAAAAGTGTATTTTTGAGGTTTGATGGCTAATAACACCACTTTTTTTGGAGTAGTACCATAAAATTATATATCAATGGAAAGATAATTTAATCAAGAATGTAATGCAACAA
>JANHFL010004583.1:188356-209845 GCA_032468155.1 Oxyrhabdium leporinum | reverse complement strand
AGATAGATAGATAGATAGATAGATAGATAGATAGATAGATAGATAGATAGATAGATAGATAGATAGATATAAATAAAATTAGTTGCCATTTATTTGGTTTCTTAGGCACTAACAGCATAAGACTATCCACAAAGTTAGGTCCCCAACTAACATATCTTTAACACTGTCAGTATTCTTTACACACTTATTCATAAATAAATTAAACAATCAAGGTGATATCACACATCCTTCTCTGACGTCTGCTTAATATTGCACCATTTATTAAGTATCCAACTTATTCATATGCATTTTTCTTCCATTATATACAATTCTTATCAGTGATCAACCTTCAACCCTACATTCTCACAAGACATCCCATTATTCAAACCTATTCACCATACTTGCTTTCTCTATACAAAAATGTATGTTTTTCTCACCATTATGCCTTTCTCAATAAGTGTTAAAAAGTAAATATCTGGTTTGTATAGTTCCAACCAGCATAAGATGTAATACCTCTCAAATTGTGGTTTGTTAGTCATCTCTTGTATCCTTCCAATCAAAGTTCTACCAAGCAACTTCTTAGGCGTTCTTAACAAAGTAACCCTGTAAGGTCTTTTTCTCTTTTGTTACCTATCCTTTTGTAGATGGGAACAATAACTATATTCTCTCAAACATTTCATACAGATGAAACTTTTAAGCTATTCAGTAAGTAAACTATATTCACATTTGAATATTACCTGCAGCCTTAATAATTTTCCTAATATTTATATTAGGAAATATATCTTCAAAATTTTGGGGCACTAAAATTTATACCCTAACTCTGTAATCTCTATACAATACTGTATCTTCCTTATTTTAAGCACATTCATGGCTCTGTTTTAGACTTTTTTACTTCATCGTTTCAGCAAGCATGCTTTTTCATACTTTCCCTTAGTATAGTTCCACACGCTTTTATTGCACTGAAATTTAATAGAAGCTTCTATATTCTCTTTCTTCCTGTTTATTCTATTGGAGAAATTAACCTGTCTTCTAAACCTTTTGCATGCAAGACTCATGCTTTCTCACCCTACACTCATGGCACTTTTAGTCTTATTTCTTTTACTTCTTTCGTTTTTTTCAATACTAATACCAATTAATGACCTGACCAACATTCAGAACCTCTGAATGTTTACAGAGCATGAACAGATAGGTGAGAATGAGATAAGAGAGTATAGGGAAAGTGTCTGGGCCATTTGGGGACCCAACAGAAAATAAGCATAGTGACTGTATGGTGAGTATATGGTTAGAAAAGGGTCTGTTTGAAACAAATGGTTTAAGCATAAATCTATTCATGCACATACACGAAAAAGGAATTATTTCAATGGTAGCTTTGATTTAATTGCTTATGATGAAAGACAGAGAGAATTGGTGGCAAATGCTTTCACTGTACTATAAACTGAAGAACTTTCTACCATGCACAACTATATTACTCTAATTATTTAATCCCAAAAAATGGTAATCCAAGGTTACCTTTCAGAGAATCACTTTCAGCTCTCATTATGTCGATTAATGAATTCTCCAGTGAATGCATGTCAAAAGTTCTTGTACGATCCTGCAAATAAACACAAAGAACAGTTTAGAGCGGGAGCTAAGCTAAGCAGAAGAGCATTTTCAATTATTTTTTTCAATGTACTAATCACTTCTAAATATAAGAACTTGAAGCAGAAATTAACTAGAAGGTTATTAATGGCTTAGTAAATGTCTAAAAATGGCACATATTGCAGAATCTGCTAAAACTATACATATACCTGAACAATATTTTAGAACTCTGGCCCATCTCCCATGTCAAAAATTATTCAAAGTACCATACATAATTTCAACAAAGTAAAATATAATTTTAAAACATAATAGCTTGCATGTTTCAAGTAATTATTATTCATATATTACAAGAAACTCATCAGCTTACAATTTAGTTTGCCAGCAATACAGCCAAATCAAGTGAAATAAAAAGTGACCCTATATTGGAATATTAAACATTGCTTCTGTTGACATGAACCTTGCTTACCCTTATTTAGTATCTATTCAAATGGAATAGGGATCCCATTCCATTGAGAAATAGATACAAAAGCACATTACAATTTTTTTCTGTGATTCTTTCCAGCAACACTTCCTTGGCTGAATCATACAGTTTTAGATGCCAAGTGGCAACTTATACTAATTCTTATGTTTTAATAAGGATGGTTCTGTTGTCAACATATAGAATTCATCAATAGCTATTGAGAGGATTTTCTACTCTGTAATTCATTATACAGCTGTAATGCAAATGCAATTGGAAATGCAGATTGAAAGTGCTGTATACTAAATGTAATCAGTTTGATTCTCTACAATTTAATTAAAAGCCATGGACTTCAAACTTAAGTGAACATAATTTTATAAGGAATTATAGTTAACACAATTATTAATATAGGAATATGTAATTAAAATCAATTCCCAAGCCCTAATAAACATCAATAGAATAGTCAAATATGTCAAGATAAAAATAATTAAAAGATCAGAAACATTTTTAAATATTACAACAAATAATCTGTGGATAGTAAGTAAAAAAGTGTCCTTTAATATCCAAAGTTCCCAAAAAATATTATTTCTAAAATAAATACTAATCCTGTAAGATAGCACTACAGGACATTTACTATGAACTTTATAATTAGGTAATGTACTATACAATGCCCTATATATGGTAACTATCAATAATTTCAGGATACTGCACAAAAAAGTACAAGAATGCTATTTTTTAGAAATATTGGTATTCCAAATTGCCTGTTATTTCAGGTAACAAGATTACTCTGCATTTAGGATAGTTCGAATTATATTATAATTTACATAAACATTTCACTGAAATGACTAACTTATCACCATCATATATTCTCTGTAAATCTGGAACATGTATATCCAATATTTCTCTTATAATATCCAAAGTCCTATTTTAACATAAGCTTACACAATTCAGTCTAGCCTACAACTGTGTAAAGCTCAAATTAATGCAGAACCATAAAGTTTATTGGATGGCTTTGATCAAGTCAAATATCTAATTATAATTTATTTCTCACTTGAGAGCAGGAAGAAAACTTCTGAAGGAAAAATGGAATATAAATGGATTAATTAATATTGCACTCTTAATTAATATTAAGCTCTTGTATTGACCCACTTTTTGATTTCTAGCTTTATCTTGTTTCACTATATTTATTAATGCATAGCACTACTAATAAAAACTACCTCAAAGTAGTGGTTAAGACATCAGGCTAGAAACTGGAAACCGTGAGTTCTAATCCTGCCTTAGGCGCAAGGCCAGCTGGGTGACCTTGGGCCAGTCACTTTCTATCCACCTTAGGAAGGAGGTAATGGGAAACCATTTCTGAAAAACCTCGCCAAGTAAACTGCAGTGACTTTTCCAAGTAGTCTCCAAGAACTGGGCACGATTAAATGGAAAGAGTAAGAAGTCCCTCAGAAAGAATACATTGCTTAAAGCACCTCTGAAACAGAAGTCTGTGGACTTTCAAAAATCAAAATAAACTTTGCTGTGTCACGTTTGAATACTATGTGTCAGCTTCACAATTATAGAACTTCTTTTGAAGATTTCAAATCATGTAAGATCTATGCATATTACAGTTCTGTGAAACGATACCAACATGGATATGAACAAAATGTGATTTTTTATTTACTAATCTAGTTCAGTCTGGTAACTCTTCCATACTTAAGACATCAAAATTAAATAGCAGACATGTTCCAGATACCACTTTGTATTTGAGGTTCAAAGCCAGCTCATCTTCCATTCTCATTTCCAAAAGAACGATGAGTGGCAGATAAAATTTAAATCTACAACAATCCTGTATGTTCTTGGAAAATTGAAACGTTGAAATGAATTTACTATATTTACTAAATAATTATCCTCATTTCAGTATCAAAGTTATTTGAAAAACTATGTATACTTAACATCTACAATGAGAGAGAAAACAAAAAAGTAAAATATAAAGCAAAATTTGAAGCAAAGCTTTTCTATCACTGAACTTTATTAGTACATTTAAAGTTGAAATATCATTTTTAATACTCTAAAGAGAGTATATTATCAAGTTAATTTCATATAGGGGTGAAATTCCAGTATTGAAAAAGAAACCCATAACTGGAAAGTCAATAACAATTCATTTATTTATCTTAGCAAAATTGATAGGACTAAATTATGATGAGTATCCTCCAGTTTAAAAAGTGTTATTTCAAGGTTGAATCCCTCCTCCAAAACTTATAAAATAGTTGTGCTAGAAATACAATGTGGTAACCTAATGTAACATGTTTTTTAATGTGTAGTTATTTTTATTAAGAACTCAGCTTATTCTTGCTAAAATATCATGCAATGGTGAAGAAGTCATATTAATCTAATATGGCATCAGAACTCCATGCTACTGTGCAACATTGCAAGGATGCCAATTCAGTCTTACAACACTTTCTAGTCACTGCTTTGTCCTTTTGTAGCAAAACATAATAAAAATCCCACATATAAATTTTTTAAAAATCAGATTAATTTTGGATGTATCAGAACATCAAGGAAAAGCTGGGAACTTTTTTGCGTTAGTCATTCAGTCAGTATAATTACTGAGAGGCTGGCATCAAGTCAGTGCAGTATCAGATTTTTCACCTCGATATATCTTGTGACAGTATCTGTGAAAGCCATTAAT
The DNA here is from genome assembly GCA_032468155.1 of Oxyrhabdium leporinum. Classification (NCBI taxonomy): domain Eukaryota; kingdom Metazoa; phylum Chordata; class Lepidosauria; order Squamata; family Cyclocoridae; genus Oxyrhabdium; species Oxyrhabdium leporinum. Next base: position 205,160 of record JANHFL010004583.1, on the reverse strand, counting down.
GAATGTACCAAGAATGACTCCACAGTAATTCAACACATCTAAAGACATAAAAAAGCAGGTACCAGACAGACCTTTTTTTTTACATATTCTTAAAATATACATTTCTTAGGCATCAAGAGGCTTGCTAACAACCAATAATTGTGAAAAAATATAGGTAATTTCAACCAGACTTGCTTAACTGGAATTCTCAGAAGCTGAAAAAGTAGAGTTGCATTAGTTTACACTACCAAATTGACATGTAGTGGAGCCCATAAATAATGTTTACTAAATTTCACCCTTACTCCATTTTTTATTTAAAAACAGATGGATATATTCCCATTACTTTTGATCACTGCATGTCAAAACTTTTATTCTACCATCTTCACTGAAGGAAACAAAGAGTCTATTTTCTGTTGTTAATACAGGGAAGCTGAAATACCCCCCATTAGTGACACAATTCTTCCATAATTTCTATATCTTGAATTTTCTATACAAATGAATATTTTGGCAGGTTTTTCACATTTAGCCAATATTCTGAAATTAAACTTGGAAAATTTTATTATACTAAACGGGCATAAAATAATTGTGAAATAAAATATCTTACTTAAAAGAAAAAAAAAAATACAGTATAGATAATAAGGCAGCCACTCCCTTATTTTCTAAAAACTTACAAAGCAAAGGATTAGTCCATATACAGGTAATCCTCAACTTATGATCACAACTGAGTCCGAAATTTATGTTGTTAAGAGAGAAATTTAAGTTAGTTTTGCTCCATTTTACTTTTCCTGCCAAATGTGTTAAGGTGAATCACTGCAGTTGTTAAATTAATAAAATGGTTTCTAATTGAATCTGCTTTCCCAATTGACTTTGCCTGTCAGAAGGTTGCAAAAGGCAATCACATGACTCTGGACACTGCAACTGTCATAAATGTGAGTCAGTTGTCAAGCATCTGAATGTAAATCACATTGCCATGGGGAGTCACTTTTTTCAGTAAGATTGTAACTTTGAACGGTCACTAAATGAACTGTTGTAAGTCGAGGACTAGCTGTATTTCTGTAGCAGTTCATCACACTGTAAATTTAGATGTCCATCTAATAAAGATGTACCAATGATCCTAATCCAACTGCCATTCAAGAGTTCCATACGCAATACAATGCATCAAATATCACAGAAAAGACACAGGGATAGAAACAAATGAACAAATAAGAAAATGCTCCTGAAATATAAGAACCAAATTTAGGAGGTCAGCTCTTCTAATTTTACTGCCTTGTGGTCTAAGCAAAATACATTTAGCGGTAAAAATGACCAACTAAATACCATTGGTACACACTGGAAATGCAGATAAAGAATAAAGGAATTAGATTAACATCTATATAAAAGTAGGTTTACTTTTTAGATAACATGGTCTTGTGCTTATAACATATCATTTTCATAAAACTATGTATCCTCAAATAGCATTTGGTTAGCTTAGTACATTACAGCATGCAGTAAAAACAGGTATAAATTTTTATTTTTTCTACTTCCATTCCTGCCTTAACATTTAAAAAGGGAACTTGGGGGTTTTTTTCAATAAGAGAAGACCAAAACCACTAACCCAAGAGGACTCCTAATTCTGTTCATTTTAGTTCATGTCTAAATTTCAAAAAATGTTATGTAACTCTGGATGAGATCTTGGAAGAGACACAAAACTGTCTTGATGGCTCAGAGATTTAACTCAACATGAGTAAGCTGCAAATGTTAAGTTCATTCTGGCATGATATAGTACAAAAGGGCTATCCTATACTATTTCAGAATGTATGGTTTGGCTCTCACATCTTTTTATGGGAAAGCACAGAATGATCTCAGACAAAGTTTAAGTTCTCCAAAAGCTGAAAGAAGCTGTTTTAATCTGCTACGTTATAAGGTGCTAGTTGTCTGATGTGGATATCCTAAAAGAGGAAAACAAATCCACTGCCTGTCAGTTATGAAGAATGTTTGCATATTTGTTCATGAGCTTCTCCGTAAAATTTGCAACAGTGGGCCTTCTCTAAAAATACATATGTACAAATCCCTTTTGACATGCAGTAAATTATATCTTTTGCCAACTAACTCATCCCCCCCCTCCCATGAGGCACAACAAGCTGAACAGACACTTCCATGGCCACACATTACCTACAAGAGTAAATCAATCCAGTTTGATGACTATGCTTATATAAGAACTGTGACCAGCTCCACAACGAAGTATTTCAGATTTACCACAGCATGGTATAAGAGAGTTTTTAAGTTAAAGGGTTTTTTAAAGAACGCGTACACAAGATCCTGAACTGTGAACTCTACAACGAACACACAAATAATTGTGCTAATAACAGCCTGACTAATCAAGGTTACAGTACTAATTTAGTACTTTATTCCCTTGAAGATAGAAGAGTGTTAGCAAATAAGGAAATACAGTAACAGCTGTTTCTTAAAAAGATATCAGTATCTTACACTATTTTCTTCATTTAATCAAGGCAGAAAAAGCATATAAGACTTTAATTAAACCTTACAACTTTGTGGGAAAGTTTGGTAAAAAAAGGGAGCCAAATGGTACTAATAAACATTGTTTTATCTAAAGCAAAAAATGTCAGTGAATATTCTTTATTACCATAATTTACTCTGTTAAAAGAAAAAAATCAAATTGTTGGCTTTTTTGTTTAAAGCTATTTTAAAATAATTCAGACATATGGAGGGGAAATAAAACATAGCCTGACTGCAATTTGTTTTACATTCTTGTTTTAACCATAATGTACCAATTTAAATAAAGATTTTGCATTCATTGTGACATTCAAAATGGGAACCCATCAGTTTGAAATCATAGTTCCAATTATGTCTATAAGCCCTCTGAGAAAAATGAAAAATAATCTCTGCGTACACATTTACTACAATCCTACAGCAGTAAATCCTGTAGTAAATTGAACTTACTACAAATGAACACAGCAATATGTGTTTTTGAAAGCCAATGTAAATACAGATTGAAACCCCAAATTCTTTTTTCCAGAAGCAGCCAGATCTCTTTATTTAATAATATCCTGTCCCCAAGTTCAAGAAAAGGAGGAGGAAGATGGGAGGCAGGAGGGGAAGTTTTTGATTACCTCCAAATCATGTCCTGTAAATTTTTAAAAGAATAGCAAAGATATTGGTACATTAGGCAGATAGTATGGACTCCTGCAATTTATGTATTAGTCCCATCTTCTGCTGCAGAAGTATATAATGAAGTTAATTAAGAATATTATTATCGGATTATGCAGTTGGAAAAACTTCACCATGATGCAAGAGGAACAAGAATACAAAATTAGGACATCTACCATTAATGTAACCTCTTGCACCACAATACCACAATGAGTTCCCATCTTTGTAGTTTTTTACCTAGTTCCTACCTAAGTAAAGCATGCATACAGTTTAAAGCATCAAGGTATGAGTCAGTTTGTGTTGTTATCATCTGAACAGTAACTGATGAAAGTTCCAATGTTTGCCAAGGTGAGGCAATTTCATCTGGAACACACCAACAAACGTTATAATTTTTTAAAAAAAATATGTTTGGGTGTGACAAATTTGTTTGTAACAAAGGCTTGGGCTTTTAAATAGGTGCTTTTAAAGTGAGAAATCTTTGAAGATGAAGGACTCAGTAACATAACTAGTGATGATACATTTTATCTGGGCCTCTCTTCATTCAGCAGGCATATTTCCACCCACTATATATTATTCATTTTATCAAATGATATTCAGTATAAAGTCCCCTTTGAGTCAAGCTCAACTGCTGATGAATTAATGGGCAGATGCATGTAGTTTTCATGGTTGATCACCACCTTCTTCTAGAATTTTTTTTTTAAATTTCCCAATCCAATCTGTAGCCCTAGGAGTTTTTAGTGATCTCCATTCAAGTACTCACCAGATCCAAACCTGCATTTGATTCATAGAACATAGATAGATCCATACACACCTCCCCCTCCTCCACTCCACATTCCCAATCTTTCTAATTTCAACTTTCATAACTCCTAACCAGCCAACATTCCTGAAGGGCAACAAAATGGGGAAAATTGCTAATATCTCCAAATTAATACAGGTGGAAAATATGTATTGCGTATGTATTCTTGGGAAAATAAAATATTACTCTTTATGATCCATTCCCTTTTTCAACTATTGTAGTTGATTAGAACATAACATAATCAGTAGGCTAAACATGCTTCAGATTCAAAGGGAACAATGTACTTAGGAGGGTAGTCACATAATCCTGGGAAAAAACTGCAGCTGTTTTAAGGAGATGTTGACAGATACTAAATGATTACCTACATATGCTCCCCAAAACACCTTTTTGCCTTCAATACTGTACTGTAAACACTAAGTTTCTATTTAAATGTCTTGGTCCTCAGCAATATCAGTAGTGATAGCATTTGGCTAACCTTGGCTGGGCTTATAACTAAACAGGGTTTGGTCTGGTTAGTACTTGGAGGAATACCAGGGGTGAAAGCTAGACAAAAAAAAAATCCAGAAGAAATGTTTGGCAAATTTCTTTTGTTTTATTGCCAAAAAAACAAAATTGATATGTCAATAAAATGACCTGGACTTGGTTGATTTGAGAGAACCTTCGATTATCACCAAATGGCCACCAGCCTTTTATCGTTTTGAGATTTAACCATTTGCTTTTGTCCTACCTCAACTGGTCAACAGAGAAGACTGATACACGACTACAATTTCTTTTTTTAGGAGGGCAACCCTAACATTAGAACTTGCACAAACATACGTAATTGGAGACCAAACAGTAAACTGAACACCGTATATAAAAGAAATGGTGTATCTTTATATGCATTTTCATTTTTTTACCTTTACAAAGGGGAAAATGAAAACATACTGAAAGCGTTTCTAAGTCTACAGGTTGTCAACTTTGTTTCCCCATGGGAAATGCTACGGTGGGAAAAGACAGCCTAAAAATGCTTGTTTGGAGTGCATCAAAATTGCCTCAGATACTTTCTCAGTCATACATTTATGATCACCCTAGTCCATACTCCTTTCTTTCTTAAGCAATTCCCAGAACAACATGACTATAAATAAAAGGTTCTGATGCACATTCCAGATTGTGGTTATGTAAAAAAAAAAAAAAAAGGTGGAGAAAAATGGGCCAAGCATGTATTGCCTTATATGAAGAACAGCCACTATGAACCTAACAATACAAAATGCCGGGCTGCAGCTACAGGTTCATACAATCATGATTCAACTTTAGCAACATCTGTCAGACGTACAGGCATGCTTTCTTTAAAACACTGAATCCAATCTCAACCTTCTTGAGCAATAAGTAAAACAAATACCGTCAAAGGCAGGCCGAAGAGCAGATAAACATTTAAAACAGTCTCACTATTTTTAATCCAGAACATTGCATTATTATTATCATATAGCTAATATAGACGGAAATTTACAGAAAATAGAACAAAGTCTGCTGTTCTTAGTATGCTTGTCTTCATAGCAATCAACCATTCCTTATAAATTATTTTTCTAGTTTCCTTATCAGTCTCATAATTTTGCATATGAAGTAGTAACTCCATTTTGCCTTTCTTTGAACACATATTTAGGACAAATAAAAACAGATTTAGCAAAAGATAAATGTAGCATATCCAATTAAAATATAATTACTTGGTGTATCAGAATCATTACAAATTTTTCAAGCAATTTGTTGGAGCCAAGAATATACCACTAACATAATTAACATCTTGCTTGCTATCAAGAAGCAAGTTAAGTTCACAAAAACTTGTCTGTTTCAAGGAAGCTTATAGATGGGGAAAAAAGCATTAGGTTTTTTTGTGGGTTTTTTTTTTTTTTGCTGGAAACATTTCTTTAACAGCTAAATGTGGAAGAATACTCAGTATGCAGCAGTTGCATGTTTCAACTTAATAAATTCCTTCAGGGCAAGTGAAATAAGCATACAGCTATTTATTTTAGAAACTGGACTTCTGCCTAGCAGCAAGGATAGGCTTTCCTGTTTCAACCTTAACTGTCTTTAGTACAGAACAGTGTCCCTGTTCTACAAGGAAGTACACTAGCAGGAAAGACATGGTTGCATATGTGAAAGCCTATTTGAAATCTAGCTACTATCGATAGGCCTCTGCATTCTGTTACGAGTTGCAGTGAAAAATAAAGCTACGAATGTTCTTTTTAAAACAAGACCAGTATTAGTTTTACAGTAATACTGATATATTTTCTTCCAAATTGCACCATCATCATGAAGTATAGATTTACATTGTGAAAAATATGTGGGTTTCTTCTTCACTGCATTCTCAGCAGAAGTTGGGTGTCCCTGTTTAAAAGGAAAGGTAAAGATAGCAAAGATTTTTTCCCCTGCAAAGAAAATATTTTAAGTAAATTGTATTTTTATTTGTATCTCTTTCCTCCTCTGCCCAGATTTAATCAGTACTTTCAAATGGTCTGAGCACTTTGCAAAAAGCAGTAATGCGTCGATACCATGTACTGTATTATACTTTGAGAATTTTAAGCAGGTTGTATTCTAAAATACAAAAAGAACAGAAACAAAACATCAATGTTTCAACAATAAGCAACCTTTCCTCTGGCACTCCCAGATTGAAATGTTTGAACCTGTCACATTAGATATAGTACATGCGTGCGCTTGCATCTTAAAAGAGGACTGGCTCTTTAAATCAAACAGAATATGAACCACGTGCACAATTCCATACTTCTATGGTTGCGTTCCTGGTTGGGAGCTGCACTGCAGTTTTTACTCGCTCTGCATGCAGTTAGTTTTCTCATGCTAAAGTATTGAAGGGAAAAGGTGACATAGGGACGGAAACAAAGCTCACATTATACTATATCCTATTTCCTGGCAGGGAACGCAAACTAGACAATTTAAATTGCCATACCTGTCTTTAAAGAGCTGTCACTTTGGCAAACAAGCAAGAAAAACCAACAAGCATTGTGTAATTGCTGTTTACCCTTTATCTGTGCACTAGGGGGCAACTGCTACTGTCTAGCGCTGCTGCAGCCACCATCGCTTCCCTCGTTATTAATGTAGCATTAAATCTATGGATATCATTGAACATCTTCATTAGTGGCAAAAAATTTGCTGTTTTTAAAACTTCAAGGAGCTGAAAGTGCCAATAAATACAATAAATATACAGCCCATTATATTTTCTTCCTAACAACCCAGTAAAAATCCCTCATGCAGCACTGCAACAACTTCCCAACTGGGAAAAACAAGGGCAACAACCACTATTAAAGGCAAAACTGGTTTCTAGCCTTACACCAATATCCATTTTCAACTGTCTGATCTTCTATATCGTCATAACAAAACTAAGGTGTTGGATGAATAGACTTTTTTATTTCGCCTTTCATTACATCAGGAATAGGGACTTACAGTACAAGTTACTGGTCTGAATTTTAGTTAAGATGCATCTTAGCATCAAATGGCAATGCTTTTTTTAAAACAATCATCCCAGTTCGTGCATCGGACAACATACTAAGTATTTGCATGAAAACCAGGCAACGCTCTTTAAAAAGAAAGCCAGGTCAGCAAAGGCCTTTTTGCATCAGAGTTAATCTCTGAAGGATATTCATGTCTGTATTTCCCGTGGCACCAAGATAAGGCCAGCTCCTCTACTAGGGGAGTCTGTAATTATTACATTTGCATAAACATTGCAGAATGTACTGAATTTTCATTTATTGAAGAAAAGGCAACCTCTCTATATATGGAAGCTATTTGTGTCTGTGTGGAACAAATAACGTTGGTCCAAATTAATGGTGTTGTATTTGTTATTTCTAGCAATATACCACCTAGCAGAAATATAAAACATAGCTGAAAGCAGGTCTTATAATTAAATGTATCAGAGGCAGAACTGAATTGTAGGTATTCCAAGAGCTTAATCCATGTAAAGCTTTGTAAACATATTTTTGTATGCACTTTCATTTGAAATAAATAGTTATCTTGCACAATCATTTGAAGAAGAAAAAAGAGAACCATTTCATGTGAAAAAGGAGGAAGAAAAAAAGCACTATCTGCTTCATGCTGCAAAAAGTAAATGCCAAAGATTACTGGAGAATTTTCTAGATCTGCAATACTCAGCTGTTCTTTGAAGTCCTGCACTTGCATTCTCAGCACTGAGCACAGGCATTTCAAATTAAAATGTACTTCATTAAAATATGTTCCTTTTGCTAGATACAAAGAGGCAAGATTTAGTCCCGATACGACCAATTTGTTCTTCAGGGAAAAAAAACCCTGATCACAATATATTGTCACAGATATATATAAGATTGGAATAATAATCCAAAGGATAAAAATCACGTAATAATATTCCAGTATTCCAGGACAAAACATTCCACTTGCATCATGCCTAGGTCCGAGGCCTTAATTTATGAAAAGAAAGACAATGCTTTATCCTACCACAGTGTAATTTCTTTATATAATCACAATTTGCAAAATGAACTACTAAAACAATGAACCAAATCTTGCTGCAGTGAGGCTCAACCATTATCCCTGATTCATAATATTAGTGGATTTATGAATCCTCATATCGCTTCCCGATTTATTATTTCCTGATTTCTATTTCAGGTGCATGAACTAAAAAGAAAATACAAAACATGTCCTCTGGGTAATCTAACCCAATTATAAAATAGTTTTCTATATTTAACGAAAGTATAGCTTTTGCTTATCTACCAGTTTTCCAATTAGGACAAAACTAGGTCACAGCACACGTCTGATTATATATACCATGTTGAGAAATAACAAATATTCTAAAATTTTATTTTTTTATCAATATTTTTTAAGGTTTTGCTATCTCAGTAAAACATTACAGAATATTCAAACTTAACCACAGCTAATAATGAAGCGCAATATATTGTCAAGGTTTTCACTGCATTGTTTAAATGGCAATTTCTAGTGGTAATTGTTTATAAGTGGAGAAAAAGGTACTACTGAAATTCTCAGCCTATTTCTTTATAGCAAATGGCTACCCTCCAACAGAAAAAGCTGTCTGAAATAGTCCACATCTATTTTTAGTAATGATTTATAATCTACTACTAAAATATATTGCCCTTCCTAGCAGAGACATTTTAAGATTGTTATTTGAGCTGCATTTAAAAACCTAGATATTCCAAATTGAATCAAAATAAAAAATTAAGCTGCTGTAGATGTATTTTCTATGGTTTTAGGAACCAGTAATAATTAATTGCACAGAATTCTATCATATTTAAAAAGCAGCACAATTTCAACAGTTCTTGTACTTTAGGATTTTATTCAGTTATAAGGATGATTCCAATTATTGCTCTTGTAGTTGTTTTATTGTTCAGATAATACTGATTTGACAGCAAGCTAACTAGATAATAGATTTCGTATTTTGTTTTAGGTATTTCTCTGACAAACACTACACAGAGCATCCATGATTCAGATATGAGCAACCATGGCATGAAATGTCACAGGATGAACTACACATTTAGGTGCCTTTTTAAAATCAATTTTATAATTGTGCATTTTTAATATTTGAAGCAATGAAAAAAAAGATAAAACATTACAATTCACTTTCCTAGATCTCTTTATACAGCATTCTGTCTAATATTAATAAAATGATCTCACCTGAAAGGGAAAGATATTGTCAGCTCTGTTCAAACTGTCTTCCATCCAAGATTTTGGAGCAAAAACGGAACTGGGTCGTGCATACTTCTGCAACTGGATATGATTATTTGGAAAATTCTTCTTCAGGGGTGAGATGGAATTCAGGGGTGTTATTCCTCCATTCAGTCCCCTGCGGTGATCTCGCCCTTGGGACCCACCCCACCCACCACATCCACCACCAGGACTCCATGAGGAAGATGGTGTAGGTGATGGGCTTTGGTAGCTGCTCCATGGAGAGGGTGGTTTGTTAAGATTATTAGCAAGATGAGGAAGTTGATTAAAAGCAGCATTTCTATGTGTAAATGGAGGTGGATGAGGGCTTGCAGGAGACCTCCTCTGTTGTTGATGCTGATTGTGATGATGTTGAAAATGGGGGTGATGAGGGTGGTGCTGAGAGAGGGGTCCAATCTGAGGGGAAAAACTACCCCCAAAACCAGGACTGACATGATGTGGAAAATTCTGAAACAGCAGAGCACCATTATTTGCTGAAGCAGGAGGTACCCCTCCCTGGTGGAAGAAACTCGCATCTTCATTTATTATTGTAGAAGACGAAGGAGCTATAGCTGCTGCTGACCAGTTACTGAAACCAGTCAGAGAAGATGCAGTAGATGTCAGGGGCTGGCTTGAAGTACCTAGCCCTGTAGCCTCTTGATAATCAAATCCTGTTAACACTGGCGATTCTATTCTTATTTTTTCCTTCCCATTGCCATTTTCAGAAGAATTATCCCCCTGGCTTTCTTCAGATTTAGCTTTCTCAGAATCAGGCAGCATGCCTGCTTCCTGACTTTGACTAGGGGAAAGCTGCTGTTTTTCTAGGGAGTCTTGTTTTTCCTGTTGTTGACTTTTAGATTTTTCTGACCCCAGAATCTCATCCTGAATATTATGGGCAGCTGGAGCAGGAAAGAGCCAAGCTGACCCAGCACTACTGCCATTGGCAGCTGTGTTATTTATAAAAGCAGCAGGGTTGGGGGCTGCATTTTGATGGTGATGTGGAGGCTGCAGATGTGGATGAAATCTGACTGGAAAAGCTGACTTATTCCCGGTGTTGTTCTGCACTAACACGCCAAACCCGTAATCCCCCATTTATTTTATTTAGAATCTGAATTCCTCCTGGAAAGAGAAAAAAAAATCTTTAAATGGTTTTCTTCTACTAAAGCAACAGAATAGAAAATATCTTTTTATGACAAACTTTCTTCCTACCCACTTGAGATATCTGATTTGGATATTTTTCCTGGATTTTTGTAAGTGAGATCACTTAAAATATTGACATGGGTCAATTTGTGTTCACTTCCTTCTAATAGCCAGAAGGAATGGAAAGTAAATCTTTGGTTAACAAAATAAGAGCTTTCCTTTTTTAAAAAGGAAATACACAAGAATGAAGTGGGGATGAAAGAAAGTTCCAGGGATTTTTTTAAAAAAAAAGATATATATAGATATATATAGATATAATATATATTAACTTTCTTGTCTTACCAACTGCCTCAACCTGCTCACGTACACATTAATGAAAAAAAGATACCATGACATCTGGTATTCCTCACTCCTTCACAGCTCCAAAAATATATTTAAATCTGGAATCATTTAATAAATTCTATATAATCTAATATATATCTGTGTTCTACTCTAACAGTCTTTGCTGTGGAAAATGTAAAGATTTTAGCTCAGGATTTCTTTAGGGAAGCAAATTCTAGAAGAGAAACTTCCCTCCCCCACAACCTGTGCTGCTACTGCCTTTGCCTGTAGGACTATGAATAATATGACTTATGCGGATGCCCTTCTGACAAGGCCTTTCTATCCCAAGAGGGAGGGGTGTGAGGATTTGCTCCTTTTTCTGATCTCTAAATATTGGCATTCAGTGAGTGCTGGGTGTATGTGTACAGACTGAGTTGAGCAGGCGAAGGGTGGATTCTTGCTGCTGCTGCTGCTGCTGGCTGGCTGGCTGGCTGGGTGGGTTCCTGCTTTTTGAAGCTCGCCTTCTATTATGATCCGATATTTATGTGTCCTTCAGATGAATCCTGGCTGCCTGCAGAGGAAAATTTTCACCTCAGAAAATCAGCAGTCAAGTGTCTGGAGGGGGATGGAGGAAAAATACCCGGATAGCATAAGTTAAGACATTTTTTTTTTAAAGAAAAGCCATCAGCAGAATAATTTATTGGGCAAAAAAACGAGAGAAGGGGCTTGGGCTCAAATCCATATACCGGGAATATCTAAGAAAAGGGAGGGGAAAGCTTCCTTCTGATGAGATTTCTTCGAGGGGAAGAGAAGGAAATACAGGTTTGATGCCGCCCTTGCTCTCGCTCTCTCGCTCTCTCTCTCTCTCTCAGAGGTAGGAGCTGGCACCAAAATGGGGATTTCACCATTCACTACCCGCGCAGAGAGGGGAGGACTTTACCTCTGGAGGGGAGCAGTCTCCGCCGGGGAGGGGACGACGCTGGCGGGGAGCCGGACTCCTCTCTCCCCCATGGGAGCCGGTTTCTCAAGGGAGGAGGGTCACGAGGATCACTTAGTGGCGAAAGCGCAGGGAAGGGCCGAATCAAGGCTGGCTCTTATGGTGGTGGAGGTGGTGGAGGAGGAGGAGGAGGAGGGTGAGGAAAAGAGGGAAGCGTTGGTGGCGGCGATAGCGGTTCCCAGGGGTCCTGCCTTTCCTCCCTCTGCCGATCCTCGGGGGCTGCGACTGCTTCTCCGCCTCGGCTCCTCCCGGCGTCGTTCTTTGCCCCTCATGTAAAACAATCGTCGATCGGGAGGGTGGAGGGAGGCTCCTATTAAATCGCGGAGACGCTGGGCTATTCTGTCAAATACGCCGGTGCGTCAGCCCGGCCCGGCCGCCTCAGCCACCGCCGCCGTCTCCACAGGACCGAGCCTCCGATCGAAATGACAACCAGCTGGAGAGAGGCAGCGCGACACTTCCGGTTCAGAGAAGCTCCGCCCCTCCCCTCTCCCCCCTCCCTTCTCTGCATGAGCCACGCCCCTCCTCCCTTCAGTCGCTAGGCCGCCCTTTTCCAGCCAGAAGAGGGACTGCGAGAGTCGGCCTCCTTTTTACATAAGGGCAAATGGGGCGGCGCTGCGTCCGCCATTCTTGCTTCGGGCAGTTTTCTTTCCCTCAAGAGAAGTTGAGCGGCCATGTTGGGTTAGGTAATGAAGCCACAGCGTCTGTTAAATTTATGGTTTGGTTTAATCTAAGCAACCATTTTTGAGTATGGCAGGCATGAGTTTTTCATTGGCTAATGGGTTCTGAAAGTCAGTTTATTTGATGGGGTCAATTTATTTTAAGCATCCTAAGAAGAAGTTTCTGGGTATATCAAATTTTGTGATCTGGCTTGAAATTATTCTTAATAAAATTGGCATACGTTTTAAATCCCCATCGTAGATCTTAGACAATGGCTTAGAATAAATCCTTGATTTAAAAAAAAAATGTTTAACTGGAATATGACATTTTCCTTTGTGATTTTGGAGACCCTCTAAAGAGAGTCACGACAACTCCCCTTAGGAATGTCATATTCACAGCTTGTTCTTTTAACCATTCAGTCTTGTCTGATTGTCCATGACTTTATAGGTACAGCAGTGTCTTCTTACTTCCTTAAAGTCTGTCTGAGAAGTCATACACCCATTATTTCTAGCTGGTTCGTTTTCATCCAACTCCCCCAATCTGATGTTCTCCAGATAAGGGATACCTTGATGGCAGGAATTGAAGTCCCAGCAGGTTGAGAAGGCTTCCTGGTAGGGAAGACAGTCTTTCGATTATTGAACCAGACTTAAACAAAAAAAGGATATTGCTTTGTCCATTTTGAAGGGACTGGGTTTGTCGCAGCAGGAAAAGTCTGGCCACCATGGCATTTCCATATTATGGACTAGCCTGTTTGTGTGACATCACATATATTTAAAACACGTGTCTGTTAAGATGCCAAAATGAAGAATCACCGCGTCTAATTTAACCATGCTATAAGTATTACTCTCCTTCTCTTTTCAAGCCATTCTCTCTTGTTATTAATACCTGCAGTCATCATACATTCAGAATTAACAATTACATCTGTGAGGTCATTAATTTGGCTTTTGTAATGCAGTGTTGCTGAATATATGGCTTGGATGTTACATTTCATCACTTATATTTCAGCACAGCTTTTGTAGCATGTTTAGTTTGTCCGGTTACAGAAGTTCTAGACTTCATTATCATGACATATAATTGAGTTCTGGTCGGTCTGTTGTTTGCTCCTGTTTGTAAAGGAAGTATTAGGCCGTTTTTAAGGATAAACTGTATATAAATATCCAAGATATGCTGATACATTTAGCAGCACAGATTACTATATCCCAAGACAGAAATTAGAAGTTTCTTTGTTTATAGGAATTTATCAACAAGCGAAGTGCCATATTTGATAATATGAACAAAAATAAGAAAGCTTTTGGGAATAGAAGAGCTTTCAGATAATATCCAAGTGCTTCTGATCAAGAGACACTATACAGGTTTTTTTTCTTACCACCCTTTTGTGGATTTTATGGGAAAACATAGGAAGATTACAAATAGAAGATGACTATGACATGATTACCCACACAGTTTTATATTGTGATTATACAAAAAAAAATCTCACTTAGAAAAATTCCTGGTATATTTTTTCTTCTAGGTACATGTGTGTAGACATACATGTTGCACATATAAAGCACAGTCTATATGGAGAAGATCTGAAGAGATTCTCTACAGTTCTTTTCTCAAAGTAGCCTTTGAGGCAGCATGAGCAAGTACTGTATGAAGCAGCTTCCTACACAGTTATTTAGGATTCAATACCAAAGGACACATTCCTTAGCCTTTTCCACACAGTCGAAGTGCCATTTTCCCAATTTTGGCCAGTAGGGAAAAAAAAAATACTGGCATGAAATCTGCCGCCCAATTGCTGATCCCTATCCTGCCTCAATTACGTCTGTTCACTTATTGTCAGTCATCTAATTTCCCTCCAAGGTACTAGATGAAAAATCCCTAGCAGATTGACAAACCTTGAACCTTCCCTTAAATGGTCTTGGAAGAAAATTCTACATTAACTTCAGTATAGCCAAGAGTAATGACTTACGCTTGTCTCACTCGATGTCCTCCATCAAGCCTATACAGGAAGGAGGTTCCCACAACTCTGCCATATGTTTTCAGTGGATTGTGAAGATTTAAATACCACATGTGTATAAAAGATCATACTGAACATTTGGTTTAAAGACAGTTTTGAAAAAGTCCTCCTTTTTTGAAAATTCAAATACAGCATTGTCCTTACACCGAATGTCACAATTAACCTTAAGGCTATACTGGGAGACAAAGCTGTACTGATACACAAAATGAACATTTGCTCAGCCTCAGCGCTTTATGGCATTGGTACTTTTTAAAAAACCCAATAATGAGGTATTAAGAAAATGGTAATATATTCAGATGCATTAAAATAGTAGCTTTATACATAAAGTAGTCAGACCAATGCACAAAAATTAGCTAGAAACAAGTCTTTATCCTATTGTAGTAGATAACTAAGTTTTAAATAATGCTATGTAGATTTTTTTTTTAAGACATAAAATTGAACACTCCCTTAATCCGGTAAGACTGGGGCAACAAACTTACTTTCTTCCCAAGAAACAGTTTTGCCTTACAATCCAGTGCATGCTTACTTGTGAGTTACTGTTATTTACTTCCAAGAAAACATATAATTATGTGGGCTGCACATAATTGTCATCAATTATAGTTATCTGTAGTTGTTGTCTTGCCTAAGTAACCCCCTGTACTTCACATAATAGTACATGAAAGATATTATATGAAAAGTTCATAGTGACCACTTCGCTTATACATTTGAAATCTACCTTCCACTAAGCAATCTTACCCTAATGAGCCTAAAAAAAGGTCACCACTTTTTCTTCCTGATCATTTATGCATAACTTACTACTCTTTCATTTTCTTGGCGGCCTTAACTTGTATCATAAGTACAGTATGCTCACTCCAAAAGACTTCAAAGCAAATCATATTTACGACTGGTTTTTGAGTATTTCCCTAGATATAACAGCTGGAAAATGAGATTATGGTTAGAATTTCCAATCTTCATGTGTGCCGGCCTCCTTAAGCCATCTATTTTCAAAGTGACTGTCATGTTAGTCTTTCACAGCAGAATCAAAACAAGTGTTTTGTGGCGTGAGATACCAGTATACCTGATGAGAGGACTGGGTTCTAGGAAAGCAAAGCAGTAATAGATTTGTTAGTCTTTAAGGTAATGCAAACCCTTTACTATTACAATTTTATTCCTAACAGTTTTCAGGTGACTTTCTCTGCCAATCATATCAGAATATTTCTATATCCATTTATTGAATTCAGCGTGATGAATTCCCCATTAAAGATCTGTATTAAAGAAAAACAGTCATTATTTTGATTTCTATCACTATTGGATGATTGTTTTATTGTTTCATTGATTATGTGCCATGATGTCAATGTGGACTCTTAATTTCTATCCAGGATGATCTGTCCCCAACCTGATCCTTCAATTTTTCCAACATTGTGATAATTTGAGTCTATCCACCTTGCTGCTGGTTATTGTCTTCTTCTCTTTTCCTTCCACTTTTCCCAGCATTAGACACCATTCCAGAAAGCCAGATCTTCATAAAGTGTCCAAAATTATCATATTTTGGACACAACATTTTTGCCTCAAGTCAAGTGACAACTCTGAGCTGATTTGTGTGATGGTCAGTTAGTCTGTTTTCATAGTTATCTGTAGTATTTTCAGGAATCTTCTCCAGCACCAAAGTTTAAATGTGTCAATATTCTTTCTAACCTACTTTTTCAAGTCCATCTTTTGCTTCCATTGAGTATGAAAGGGAAAAAAACACTGCCTATTCAATTCTGATCTTTGTAGATGTGTGCACATCCCAGCATGTAAAATTTTTCCAAGGCCTTCATTGCTTTCCTAGCAAGTGCTAGCAGCATATTTCTTAACCTCCTAACTGCTGGTTCCTTTGGTGTTCATTGTTGAGTCTAAAACACAAACACTAACCTCCATTTCAGTATCTTCACTGTCAGTTGTGAATCTGGTTGTCTATAGTGGACTTTACATTTAATCTTAATCCCATTTTTTCACTTTGTTCTTGTAGATTATTTGCATTTTCAGCTATCAAAATAGTTTCATCATTATGACAAAGGTATTGGTTGTTCCTCCAGTCTTAAAGTCATGCTCATCTTCTTCTAGCTTTGCTTAG
>JANHFL010004583.1:156176-170576 GCA_032468155.1 Oxyrhabdium leporinum | reverse complement strand
CCCACGCTCACCCACCCCGGGCTTATTTTTGGGGTAGAGGCAATATTAGGCCCACCCCAAGAAAAGTAGGGTTGGGCTTATTATTGGGGTGGGTCATGTTTTCTGAGAAACACAGTAATTTAACAGGTGACCAGCTGCTGTAAAGTTGTAATGCTGTAATACTGTAAAGTCATAATGCTGATGCAACAGTAGCAATGAGTCAGCAGGGTTATTGGACTGCTACCACTTTAAGAGGCTACAATATAAAACAGACCTTGTGGGGGCGTGTTTCTTCTTCTCTCTCAGTGTATGCTTCTGTGGTGTTGCCAGTTACTACTTGCTCCTATATTCAAGGCCTGTATAAAAAGTACTTGTATGTATATATGCTTTTTAGGATAAAAACCACTATTTTTAAATACAAACCTGTGTGCTGTATTTGCTCCTGGATTGTCTCACCTTGTCACATTGTGTGCACTCTGACATGATGCCACTCTCTAATGTGTCTGTGTCCTTATATCTTGAGCAATACCTTCCACAAATGATCTCCTGGTAATCAATATGTCATCATTATCACTTGTGTTCCATAGCTTGTCCTGATTGTCTTTTCAAATTCCACCCATAACTCGTAGTTTGCCTATTCTCGCCATCTGCTAGTGGTCACAAACCATTTAGTTCATAACCACTAGCAGGTCTGATTTGAATGTCCAAGCAATTTACTAACCAGGAGAAGAGAAAATAAGCAGAGAGGGAACGGCACTATCCACAGTACATTCCCAGTGGCCAAAGCGTGAAGATCCAGGAATGAACAGTACAATTGAACTGGGATCTCTACTATTTAAGCTCAATGTTCTATGTGTGCTATATCAACCTACTCACATTCTGGAATTTCTCCACAAAGGTTCCTATTTCTACTCTCCTATTTCTCTTGTCTCTCACCTCTATTGCTGCTAGATCCTCTCTGCTTGGTCTCCTGGTGTTAGAGGTGAACAGAAAAGAATTAAAATCAATCATTACTGTAGAATGATCATATTGGATGCAATAATAGCACACTCGTAAATTTAAAAGTTGCAAATCAAAGAAAATGGAGAGGAGGTTGACTTTTAAAGGCAGACAAGTATGAGAACTGCTAAACTCTTCACCTGCATTTAGCTTAAGTCTTTGCACTGCTCTTTCTCTCTCTCTCTCTCTCTCTCTCATATTGGAGGTCAGAAACTTTCTTTAGAAAACCAATGGAAGAAAATAGAATGTGTGGACAAAAAGCATTCCCTTTCTGCCATTCCTTTTAATGATGAAAATGGAGTGCCATCCTCTTTTTGATGTGATTAGGATAACTGTGAACAAATGATATGGAATTGCTTAGCAGATTATATGTACCGTTCTGATAGAAATTTACATGATATGAAAATTTCTACCAGAATTATATATATAGTCCTCTAAATTATATATATAGTCTACACACACCATTCGTATGACCAAAGGTAAATTTCTCTTATTTTTACACTGTGGTATTTTCAGTTTCATTGACCACCACATGACCAATTTCATCCTTATAGGAACTCCTCAGAGAAGGATAGCCAGTTGTTATCCCATGAAATTAAAATCCTCTACTGAAAATGTAATGTCTGGATTTCCCACTGTAGATGACTATATAAACACAATGTGTTAGATTTAGGAGCTATCCAAACCCTATGGTCCAGTGTTTTCTGGAAGAGATATCTATAACCTATCAGAATAGTATATATAGTCTATAGGTTATTTGCAATAGGTACATATAAATTGTGTAAAAATGTTTTTTTTAAAGTAGGGGGACTTCATGTAAAAAGCCATACATGAGGGTCATGCATAATAAAGCATCTGTATTTCTCTTCTCTGAGAGCTCAAAAAAGGGTGTACTGTATTGTTCCTAACATAAATAACTATGTGGATGTGCCCATGAAGTCACCTGGAGTTATGTAACCATTAAGTTTACTGCTCTCTAACCATGTAATAAAAAAAATAATGGAGTGCAAGAAAGCTTCACTTTCACAGTCATGCTCCAAATATTATTTTAATGTCTATATCTGCAATCACTGTTAAGTGCTACAAGTGCTATTTATTTAAACAGTGAGCCTATGGATGGATGTATCCTTCTTGGTAATGATGGTTTGGGGAACCATTATAGGCCAATCATAGGCCCGAATATGTAGCTGAACATGCTTAGCATTCTCCAATGTTAGCCTTGCAGCCGGGGCTTCTAGTAGTTTGGATTACATTTATGTGTTACCTTTGCACTAAAACCGTAACCATGATCCTAACCTGATTTTTTAAGACTGTGGCTTCAAGCTCCATTGTAGAAAATTATTCTTGCAGTAGAAATTTAAATTACAGGAAAAAGTGTTCTAAGTCACATCTCACCCACTTCTACATACACGTAGAATTTTGATTAAAAACATATTGTATCTTTGGCCATCCCATTGTAATCTGAAGTAGTGGAGTCCAGATTTACCCTAAGGTGCTCATCCATCAACATTTATAAACATATTAGCATGGTAATTTGCCCTCTCTTGTCTGAAGTGCTGCATACATAGTGATTATGTATATGATTCCAAGCATCTTACTATGAGATAAAGCTCCCATTACAACAGTGAATCCATCTACAAAAAGAACACAACTATAACAATGCACTTATTGTTCTGTATTGATTGACACAAAATGGAGAATCTTTAATTCATCAGGGAGCTCTTTTGAAGTGCTGGGTCAGAATGACTAATTAAAGGCAACAAATACCTAATATCCAATATTTTACCTCTCTTGAACCTGCCAATTATTCAATGGACACTTTTTGTTCCTTGAGTAGGCAATTTATCCTCCAGTTTCCCTGAGAGCAAATGGTCCATTCTATTACTACTATTACCACCATAAAAAGTATTACCAAAAAAAAGATTAATGTAGGTAGGTAGGGACACTCTACTTTTCCAGTCTTATGAGTTTGCTCTGAATTTTATTCTCTGCAATTTAGCATGCTGACTTGAACTTATTGGAACTCTCACCATTTTCTGAGGGCATCAAGGCTGCTGAATTGTAATAAAGGCTAAGGCAATGCTTATCCGAATTATTAAAAAGAATGCATGGAAACAAGCAAACTGTATTTTTTAAATCATTTACATTCACAATAAAAATCAGCCAAAGTGAGAAGATGGTTGTAACAGAATTCTTCCAGCTTAGGGCAACTAAATTACAGAGTGCTACTTTAGACATAATTATGTGAAGTCACAACAATGCTGCCTCCATTTTAAGAAAATACTGATTACCCTCCAAAAGGACCAGAATAGCCATCTGAATAAATGGAGGTCTTTTCAGTATAAGCAAATCTTGGGTTTTTGTTTTTATTTTGCAGGTCTTTATTTCCTACATGTGAGACTGCATCAATATAGTGCATGCTTTCATGAACTTTATTATCTCAGTCAGGGCCAAGGGTAGTCACATGATCAGAAAACAGAAATAGGCATTTATTCCATGATTGGATGCAGGTGGGGATGCAATCAGTATAATTACTACCCACTCTGAAAGTTTTATTACTTTTGCTCAAGCAACCACTGAGGTTTTTAAACGTGTCTTTGTTCTTAACTGGTACTACTGGATTTACATATCTATGTCAGGTTTGCCCATTTTTTGTGGATGTAGTAGAATTATGTGTGGTTGAGTCAATGTCAATTCTTAGACTTTCTCCAGGATGAACTATCTCTAACATGGCTCTTCAGTTTTTTCAAGGGTGAATCTATCTGTCCTTCCCATTCAAGTCATCCTCATCTTCTCTTTTCTTCCACTTTTCTCAGCAATATGGACTTCTCAAGAGATCTGAATTTTCACATAAAGTATCCAAAATCATTATTTTATTATTAAGCTGAATTTATATGCTGGTCAACTCCCAGAAACTCTGGACACTTTACAAATTGGTAAAAATATTTTTTTTAAAGAAAAAAAAATCACTTAAAATAAAGGTGACAGAGATAACCCAAATGGGCTCAAAGAGAAAGAATAAAAAGAATGCTTCAATCACACCCACCAAGGCCTGAGCACAAAGCCATGACTTCACGGCCCTTTGAAATGCCAGTAGGATGGGAGTTATTCAGGTTTTGGGGGAAACCACATTCTAGATAGTAGGCAAATATTATAATTATGTTCCTTGTGTAGCAATCTTGGATTGATCTGTTCTACTTGTTTGCTTTCTTGGCTATCCAAAGCATTCCTAAGAGTCTTCTACCCGTTGAAATTCAAAAGCATCAATATTATTTTCATCCCGCTTCTTTAAAGTCAAACTTTCACTTCTATAAGGGGTCCTGAAGAAAACCATTGCCTGCAGGGTTTTGATATTTCCAGGTATAGACACATCATAGCAATTGATTATCTTTTCTCAGGCCTTCATTGCCATCTACCAAGTGTTAATTTGCTGGTGCTCTTACTGCTGAATCAAAAAGGCCAAAACTATCCACCTATTCAGTGAATCCCTGGTCAGAAATACTGTGGATTATAACCCCAACATAACCTCCCCAAAATTAGGAGAGGCAGACTTATGTCTCAGCAATGTTACAGCTATCTGAGATCTTGGTGTAACAAACCTCAGCTCACAACACAGCTGTGGTGGGGCAGGTTTGGAACAGGCTTACATTTATAATGCAGGGTTGTCCTCTTAACTCAAGGAACTTCATACAGAAAGAGGGACACAAAGGCTGCTTTGTATACAGTGAGCTTGACCAGCAGCGAGCATAAAATCTCCCTGCGCTTGTTAATATTTTTTTGTGGCACGATATTCTTTGCACAGGGTTTTGTTACGTTGAATGAATCTTTCCACCGCCTCCCCCTACACCCAGTAGCTGCTGATTTATTATTATAAAGACATAATTGAAGGAAAGCTGGAGTTGCCTTACCACGCAGAGCATATGCATCATTTAGGCAAAGCAGACATTTAAGCTGAGTCATCGTAGCATGGCTGAGAGCAGATGCTAAGCAATAAAACTCCAGGTAAGCTGGTTCATTAATGACAGGACTCTCAACTTCTTCCACCTATCATTTCCATGATGAATCCAAAGGACCTTGTTTGCTGCTGATGCGATGTGAAAGAAGGAAGCTGAAAATAATTCTGCCCTCTTCCCATTTTGCCTTCAAAGTATTCAAGGAAAGTTCTCAATCTATTTAAATACAGTAACACATAGTCTAAAAGGGGTTTGTTTGTTTTTTACATCTGAAAGGGGACATACAACTCTGGATAATCCAACACACCCATCTGCATTTCTCATCACTTTGTGTGTCAGCCTGTTTACTGGCTGACAGCTCATATATCAGGAAGTTTCTCCTGATACCTTGTAAGTTTTAACTCATTGGTTCTGCTCCAGTGCTAGAGAATAAATTTATTCCCTATTCTGTGTGACAGTCTGTGTATTTGGAAACTGGGCACGGATCTGACCAGGGCAGAGAAGAATGTAATGCTTATTTCCCATAATTTAGACACAATACTCCTTTTATTACAGCCCAATATAACATTTACCTTTTTAGTATCTGTATCACATTGCTGTCTCTTGTTTAGCTTGTGTTCATTTTCATATATACTTTGCCAGGGTCCTATATGTGTATCTTATGTTTTTTCTATTCAGATCTCCTTCCTATACATTTAAGCCCATGCACACGCATTTGAGATTTCTCTTCTTCCTGTAAAACATAAGCCCCTATTCCCAGCTTTGGGTCATTTGCAGACTTGATAAATATTCCTTCAATACCTTAGATTCTTAGTTTGAAACTAAACCATTGGTTTTGGCTCTGAGTATTTCTGCAGCAGAGTAAGCACTCCGGTATGGAATGTTTCCGCAGATATGAAACAAGATGACATTGCTGTCAATGAAGCAGTACACATAGTGACAGGATGCCTTAAACCCACACCAATTGAGAAAATGTATCCTGTTGTTGGTATTGTTCTACCTAGGATTAGGACAGAAGTAGCAACAGATGCCAAAAGAACCAAACAAAAGAATGATTCCTGGCATCCTCTGAATGGATACATGCCCCAAACTTGTTGACTTAGATCTAGGAGGAGTTTTATGGCAAGAACAAATATTCTTCAAGGTGCACAGGAGTAAAACTGAATTAGAAGATGAAGGAGAAAATTTACAGAACAAGAAATAATCCCAGAAGAGAACAGGGTTGAGGGATTGGATCTCCCCTGTATTACTTGGAAGACATTGAATAGGTTGAAGGTGGGAGTGCCTAAGTGTAAGACCAATATGCCATAGTGGTGGTTGGTGGCAGATAATACACAATGTGAATGTGAGAGATGAAAGGCCAACCCATTTGTTGGTCTGTCAATTACTACCAGTAGAATGCACCGAAAATGACTTGATTTTGGCCAACAATAAAGCCAAAAAGGTGGCCTCATTATGGCAGTTTAAGGTTTCATCTGGACATGAAGGAAAGAAAATCAAAGTCCTTCTCTATTGAACCACAAAGAACTCTGGACACAGTTCTGGAGGATTCTCTTGATACATCTTTCTAAGCCTCAGAAGAACCAGTAACTCCATCACAGCATATGATCCCCAAAGATCATATGGATGCCAATTTGACCCTGTTTAAATGAGCCCTTAAAACTGACTCTTCTCCAGGCCTTAGATTAGAATGATTGGGGAATGCTTTGGTGGTGTTGCTGTTATTTTTCTAAATATTTGGTTTTTAGGACAGATTTTGGAACAGAAGGGAACCCCTCTCCTTCTGTCACAGAGATTGAGAAGTTTTACTACCTTTAGGACTGCATTCCTCTGCAGGGCTGTGGTAGAGTTAGGTGAAGTTGGAACTAAAAATGGATCCAGCCAGGGCCATGATACATGCACTAACAGAACTCTCCACACAGAGACATATTCACATTCTACCATCCACATAATTCTCTCCTTAATCTTCTGGGAATTTACCCAGTCTCCTTTAAAAAACTTCCAAATTAGTAGCCATCATCATGTCTGATGGCATTGATTCCCACAATTTAACTGTTTCATCAGAATCCTGGCTCAGTGGAAGAAAACCTAGTGTCCCTTTTGTAGACATTTACACCAAACATGCACATATCTGCAAGAAAACTGATGATATTAGAACCACAACATCAGTGGCTGAGGAGGGTGGATATTCTAAAGAGAAAGCAGATTCCTGGGACTCAGTTCCTAGGTTTTTTTATGTTTTGGGGGTTGTTTTTTATTTTATGGTTTATGATTTTATAATTATTGATTGTAGTGTTGTGAACTATGCAGAGTTGTATTTAAGATGAATGGCCATACAAATCATTTAAATAAATAAATAATAATAATGAAGCACACAATAATGAAGTCTGTCTTGGTCTTTTTGCCACTATTTTTTCTGCTCAGTTCTGAATTCCATATTTAATTCCCACCCATAAAGTTAATCCCTCATCAGCTAACAGCAGTGTGGTAATTGGGAAAACATTTTTTTTAAACCCTCCACATAATTCTTCAGTCAAGCAAGGATGTGGGTAGATGGAATTGCATATAAAAGGATAATTGTATACAAGAGGATTGTATCTTATATAATTTTATATGGTATACAACAGGAAGAAGCCAGTGCCTACAAATGTAGAACATTTCCCCCTAATTCTGTCTCAGAATACATAGTACTCATAGTACAGTTCCCAATTTTGGAAATCAAAATGGTCAGTATTTTAATATGACTGGTGATGGGCTGGGCCCAAGAATGGAGAACTGAAGGGAGGAATGTCTGTGGAGATTCTCAGTCATCCAGGTCGTGGTTGTCCCAAAGGTGCTTTTTTAAAATGCAATTGGACTTTTTGGTTTTTCTTTGAAGACATTTCGCTTCTCATCCAAGAAACTTCTTCAATTCTGACTGGATGGTGGGGAATGGAAGGATTTATATTCCTTGCAAACAGCTGGTCATTTACATTCTTTTAGCAAGTCATTAAAGGAAGGGAGGAACTAAAACATTGAGAGTAGGTTGTGAATAAGAGCTATCTAATCAACTAAGATTAGGTAATATTACTATTACCTAATAATTTGTTATTTAATAATAATATATAATAATAAATAGTTATTAAAATCTAGGAGATATTAAACAACCTGCCCTATTGTTTCCCTGGTGCATCTTTTAATTTAAAAAAATGTGGGTGGGTTTTTTTCTTCTTCTTTTTTTTCTGGTTGACAACTATAGTCACAAGTCAGAAAAAGTGACGTCTGTCTGGTCAGCTGCCTCGTTGTGTTTTGCACTAGGAAGCTATATTTGTATTCTCTTCTTATTTCCAGTAAGCATCATGATCCAGTTGTCTTCTCTTGTGTTAAAGTTCAGATATATTCCACTTTGTGAATGATTTTAATCAGGGAGAGTTTATGTCTTGATGCAAAAGTAATCATTACTGTCCAAAGACT
This sequence comes from Oxyrhabdium leporinum, assembly GCA_032468155.1. NCBI lineage: Eukaryota > Metazoa > Chordata > Lepidosauria > Squamata > Cyclocoridae > Oxyrhabdium > Oxyrhabdium leporinum. Next base: position 162,192 of record JANHFL010004583.1, on the reverse strand, counting down.
TTCTTCAGCAGAGTAATAATGTTATGATTGTTTGCTGCCAATTATACTTGAAGTCTGAAGTAAATCAGTGGATTTTATTCCAAATGCACTGCAATATATTAGAACACATTGCAGCATATTCCAAACATATATGCTCAAAGTTATTTGTTTGTTTGTTTGCAGGATGAGCATGGCTGCCTATTTTATACAATGACTCTAGGAGGTTCACCACAAGCCACAAAACATAGTTAAAAACAAAGATACTTTTCTCCCCAGGCATCGGACCAAATATCCTTGCAACTCAACCCCCATCCTAGCCAAATGCTTTGATGAAGAGCCAAGTCTTCACAGACCCCCAGAGGGCTAAAAGGGTAGGGTGATCTCAGATAAGAGGCTGTTCCAAAATGTTGGGGTGACTTCTGAAGACTCATTAGATGACAACATTTAAGACAGGGACCTAGAATGCACCACCCTATTTAAGTTGAGAGCCAGTTTGTATAGTGATTAACATACCAGTCTAGAAGCCAGGAGACGCTGAGTTCGAGTTCTACATTCGGCATGAAAGCCAGCTGGGTGACTTTGAGCCAGTCACTCTCTTTCAGTCCAACTCACATCACAGAGTTGTTATTCTATAGGAAGGAAAAGTATCATTGTAATATAATGCCCTCAAACCCTGAAGCCAGTTCAGAAGGATAAGTCAGTTTGATCTAGTGGTTAAGGCACCTGGCTAGAAAGCAACAGTGTGTTCAAGTCCTGCCTTAGCTATGAAAGCCAGTTGAGTGACTTTGAGCCAATCATTCTCTTTCAATCCAACCCACCTCAGAGGTTTTTTTTATGGTGGGGACAATAGGAGAGGAAGGAGTATTAGATACATTTGCTGTTTTGAGTTAATTATAAAAATAATACAGGCAGGATAAAAATAAATAAATAGCCTGATAGGACAGGCGGATACCCTCAGGAGAGGCATCCCATAGGTAATCAGACCCTGTGCTATGTAGCACTTTAAAGATTATAACCAATGGAAAGCACTACTGTTTATTTTATTTTGATAATTTGTGGTACCCCAGTCTCAGCTGCACCATGGAGAGATTTCAGTGGCACCATACGTGGCATAAGATACTTCTGTGTCTCAATGGACCTCTAATAAAAACTTGGCAATAAATCCTCCTCATGATCTTCCTCATACTAATATCTTCTGGGCATATTAAGAAAAACATCATGAAGGTGCCAGGTTGGAGAAGTCTATTCTGCTACGGTCAGAGAAATCTATAGGATCTGATGTTTTTATTAAATCAATGAAATCTGCATCTTGCCACTGTGAGTTTTTCCACTTTCATATGTGTGTGTAATAACACAATACATGTATAAAAAATGAGAGCTAGCAGCAAGAGATCATCCCCCACCCCATTGTCCCCCTCCCATAAACACCTTGGAACAAACAAGCACACACTTTTATTGCCGACATCATAAAATAGTCTCCAGCCTTGATCAAAATTTAATCCAATAATAAAAACACAACAAGAATGCACGCATTTCTTTCAATAGAGACATCTGACCCGTCGCTTAAAGAAGCAGATCAACCTAATTAGAACTTCTCATTAGGCTAAAGTGAACTTTGTTTTGAAGGACAAAAGAAAGAAATAGAGAGAAGCCTGACCTGAATTACAAAATGCTCCTGGTTAATTCTATTATTGTATACTCTAGAACACAAAGAAGTTTCCAAAACTAAATACTGCCATTTACTATTAGATGTTGTGGTGTTTTTTTAAAAAACCTCACTGCATTCTTGTTCAGTTTTCGTCACTCCCAAAATTTCACAAAGGGAGGCATCCACCATATCAACTCAACAAACAGTTTATGGAAGAAGCTGGAAATATATAACCAATAAGCTGATGCAGTCTCAGCTTTATATATATATATTTATATTAAATCTGTAAGATTTTCATAACACGAAACAGTCTAATACACCTTACATTATGTTTCGATCTCCCATAACGGATATGTAGAACATGTGCTGTGTCTTAGATACGTAAATCAACAGTCATTTAATTCAGCAAATGGCAAGCTTTCCACTTTAGCAACAGCAAAAGGAGAAATCATTTGCTACTCTATAAAATGCCCAGATCTTTCTTATCTACATCTGTTCAGAGCTACAAATTTGTATTCCAGCGATGTCACTGCTGAAGTTGTAATATGCTATCCCACATATTTTAATGCAGTGAAGCATGCAGGGTTCCAAGTACGTAGTAACATGAGGAAGCCTGGAGACTCTTGAAAAGTCTACGCTTCTGTTATTTATGTTTAGTGACTTGGTGTGCACATATGCAACTAAAAATGTCAAGTACTTCAAAGTTTTAAGAGTTTCCCACCTGTTTATGGGCACTAGAAATCAAAGCATCAAAGTGCTACAGGAACTCCTCCTTTTCCTTCCTCAGGTGCTCATTTACATGCCAGATTAGTTTAAAAAAAAACCAGATACATTTTTCTCATCCAAAACATTACTATTCCTACTGAGATGATGCTTGGAGGCTGCAAAACGAGATTATAATGGAAGACAAGGAAATAAAAAGACAAAAACTGTAACAAAATGCATATTTAAGCCTCCAAATAACAACAACAACAACAACAACAAAGCAATAGATCAAAATAAAAAGGATTAATGTGTAAAAGCAATTCAGTTTTTGAACAAAAAAAATCAGCCTTACCCACATGGAATCGTATTGATTAATCTTTGTTGACAGAGGGCTACTTTAAAAACGGAGAGAAAAAAATTTAAAGGTTTTAAATTTGGATTTTTTTAATATAAATTGTTGCTATAATATAAAGAAAAGTAGAAAAGCAAATATAGGGGATCAGAGTTAAGCATTTCTTCCGCCAACATGGCAGATTTGCCTCTCCCGAACCCTTTCATATAAACTGTGATTAAACTTCTTAGACTTTCCGGTGAACATGAACATTGGCTGGAAAAGGCTTGTTTATGGAATTACGGTGGTGCAGTGGTTAGAGTGCAGTACTGCAGGCTACTTCTGCTGACTGTCAGCTGCCTGCAGTTCGGCAGTTCGAATCCCACCAGGCTCAAGGTTGATTCAGCCTTCCATCCTCCCTACGTGGGTAAAATGAGGACCCCAATTGTTGGGGGCAATATGCTGACTCTGTAAATCACTTAGAGAGGGCTGTAAAGCACTGTGAAGTGGTATATAAGTTTAAGTGCTATTGCTATTGCTATTGCTATTGCTATTGCTATTGCTATTACCATAACATGCACTGATGGCCACAATCTTAGAAGATGACTTTTAAAGGACTGTTATTGTTTAGACCAGGGGTGTCAAACTCAATTTCGTTGAGGGCCACATTAGGGCTATGTTTGACCTTGGGGGGTCAGGGTGGGCTTGGCCAGCTCGACGTCACTTATATCCAGGGTGCAGGTGGTAGCCTGAGCCTCTGCCAGCAAAAATGGGCTTCCAAGCTCCGTTTCAGCTGCGACGGCCTCCTGCAACCCTCTGCCAGTGAAAACAGAGCTCGGGAAGGCCTCACGTGACCCTCCTGAGCTCCGTTTTCACTGGCAGAGGCACCACAGGCCAGTCCTTCTCTGTTTCCAGGGTGGCCCCATGGGGCAGATCTAAGCACTCAGTGGGCCAAATCCAGGCCTTGAGTTTGACACTCCTGGTTTAGACATTCAGTCTTTTGTGTGACCCAATGGATATTATTTTTCCAATACTTCTTGAAGTCCTTATAAGCTCCTGCATGTTAATCTGTGATAATATTTAGCTATCTATCATTCGTCAGCCTCTGTTTTCATTGCCTTCAATTTTTCCTAACATCAGGAACTTCTTCAACAACTCTTGCCTTTGAATTATGTGTCTGAAAGGACCAAAACAGCAGTAATGGATGCCAGGACAACAGAGGGTTAGTTATGATAGCTAAATGGTATCTGCAGCTCAAAACAGCTTTGTATACCAGTTGGTGAGTGTCAGACAGGCGAGGACTCTCACTTCCATGCTCAATTGATGGGATTCCCAGAATAGATGGTTAGCTGTTGCTGGGAAAATGCAGGAACGCTAAATTAGATTGCCTCTTGATCTAATCTCTGGGGCTTTTTTGGAAGATAAGCCTACCAATAACTAAAATGATGACAGCTATATATACCCTTCAGAATCAGAAGCAATGTTTATCTCAATATCAGCTCCAAGTAAATCCAAGCAGAAACAAATCTTGCTTGTTAATTTTCCAGAAGCAGCTGGCTGGTCATTATAACAACAAAATGCTCTAGTAGATTAATCTTTGGTCCGATCTCTGATCTAGAAAGGCCTAGTATATCAGCTTTTTACATACACAAATGTACTTTTTGTGAAATTAATTATTTTTGACTTTGATGGTTGAATGCCTGCTACCTTTTTTTCTTTCCTGATATTAAGAAAGTGTAAAATCCCATGAATTTAAGAAATGACCGGATTGAGTTTATCTTGTTTTAATCTTAATGTATTTTATATTTCCCATATACTTAATGACAAATATACATCATATCTACAGGGTTACACATCTTAAAAATAGATTTTCTAGAAAACAAAAACTCCTAAGGATTTTTACTACATGGAGCCATGGAACCAAAAAAGGCATAACTCTGGCTTGTCACAGATGTTACCTGGAATACTTGCAGAAGAAATGTATTATATGATTATATTTGAAATATTGCATCAAATCATTATCCCTGTTTTAATCTTGAAATAACCATTTTCAGGCACGTGCAGGTCATTCACATCTGTAGACAGGGACAAGGAAGGATAACTGATGAAATGTTCATTAAAATGCCAACTCCATCTCTTACGTATTTGAATGAATTGAGATAAAACTTGTATCAGCTTGCATTCTGATACCACAATTCATATTTCAGCCTTTCATCATCATTGTGGTAAGGATGGAAGTCCAGGAAAAAAAATGCATCTTGCTGAGGTCTTTAAAGGCATTCTAGCAAAATGAAAAGCCTTGCTGATCTCTTTAGGATGTATAGGAATACCTTCTCAATCATATTGGCTGATTCTCAAGCTATTGTATAAATGTGACTTTCAGCCCCAGATCCATCTTGATTCAGATTCAGGGCTGCCACAGCGCAGGATGGGCAAGCTGTGGGAACGGGAGCACGGTGAAGGGAGTATAGCCGCAACAGCATTCTTTTGCCAGAGATCAAGGACAAGTTGCTGGAGCTTGGAGGGGAGTGACTGGCAAGAGTTCAGAATTGAGGTGGATTGGCAAATGTGACTGGGGAGGCATAAATTGGGGCAGGGTGTGAGTTTTAGTGTAGAAGGGGGGAAACGCAGGAATTCAGATTCGAGTTTTCCTCAGATGTGCCAACATGACTTCTCTAATAAATTCTTATTTTGACGGACTTTGTCTCGGAGTTTTGAATTGCATCGAGAGTTTAGTTGGAACGCTGACATTGATAGCCTTTTAGTCTCAGCCTACAAAATATATCCCCATCAACATGGTATTCTCCAAAGTAGTCTGCCAAGATACTGACTACTCTAAATATTTTAGGAAACTATTGTTTCAATTTATTTACCATTTCCATATGTCTGTGCCTAACATTAAACCATGATTATTAATGCACTTGTTTGAGTTTATTTGTTTTATTGATGAGTACCAATGATATAACAACGCTCTTCAAACAATGGTTTCCTGGTTCCCCCTCGTCCCCCTCCTTTGTGATGGTTATCCAAATGGCATTTCCTGTGCTGGTGTATACTAAATAAATCAGAATTACTTTTGGGTCAAGAGAGGCTAATCCTTCCTGTATCTCCTTTAGTTTTGAAATGCACCCCTCCCTGCACTATGATGGGGAATGGCATATGATCTGTATGCAGTTCTTCCTGTCACTTGGCTCTGTGTCAGGAAGCCAGAAGAGAATGTCAACATTTGGTAAATTCCCAAGCAAAGTCACAGTGTACATCAGGCCATGACTCTAGTTTAATGAAAAGAAGGACTAGGGGTGACATGATAGCAGTGTTCCAATATCTCAGGGGCTGCCACAAAGAAGAGGGAG
>JANHFL010004583.1:131728-156076 GCA_032468155.1 Oxyrhabdium leporinum | reverse complement strand
ATGGCTATTTTTTTGGGAGGGGGGGTAGGGTTGAAGTACCATAAAGATATAATTTTAGTTGTCTATGTCCCTTCGAGGCCTTGCCGGTTATTTATTTGTTTGTTTGTTTATGTATTTGCAAATTTAGTTCCTTCAGAGAACCCTGGGTAAAGAATCCATGGAGAACCAAAAGTGAAATCAAGCAGATTCCTAGACTAAACCATATTTTTGCCCACCTAACTGTAGAATCCTACACTTATTATACATGTCTGATATTTTGAAAATAGCTGACAGCTTGCTAGGAGGGAAATTATGTGAGGGAAGGTAGAGGTTAAAAAAAAAAAAACCAATCCATTAACAATTCCCCAAAGCTTCCCACTCACATTGTGACATTCGCTGCTACATTAAAATAACCCTGTAACTTGTGAAGGTGGCATGACCGCATGCCAGGGAATTTGCAACCAGGCACTTTTCCAATAATTGTGACTTAGCACAGGAGTGAAGGAGGATGAGCTCTAAAGCATGTATCTATGAAAGCATAAGCTTCAGGAACAGAATACTGAAATCGATTGAAAAGATGGAAGTTTCCTTGGGGGCTGGTGTGTAGTGGCCTGGGAACAGGAGGAGGGGGCAGGGAGAGGCCTGAATTTTCTATGCTAGGAAAACAAGCAATAAGAAGGGAAACAGAAACTCAGCAGGAGATTCTTGGAAACTTTGCAATTCAAAAGGAAAGTGAACTGGAAACAACTTTTGCAGCATTTTCTAATAAACTTGAACAGAGTCAGAGATATATTGACTCAGCTTCTAAAAACAAATGACATCATGAGAACAGGGAGACAGGCTCAGAGTGGTGCAAAACATTCCACTTGAACTAAGCCAAATCGAGAGAAGTTGGTAAAGCAAGGAGCTAACTTGTATCAACTGGAAGGCAGCTTTGAAATGAGAATAATATTAGCTTTAACAGGAGCTGTGGTGGCGCAGTGATTAGAATGCAGTACTGCAGGCTAATTCTGCTGACTGCTGACTGCCAGCAGTTCAGCAGTTCAATTCTCACTGGCTCAAGCTTGAGTCAGCCTTCCATCCTCCCAAGGTCAGTAAAATGAGCACTCATATAATTGGGGGCATGTGCTGATTCTCTAAACTGCTTAGAGAAGGCTGTAAAGCAGTGAAATGATATATAAATCTAAATGCTATTGCTTTTGCTATTTATGATATTGTAGATAATATTAGAAAACAATTTTACAATTGGACATTTCCAATTTTAAAAAACATCTCTATACAGGTACTCGACAGATTATAAGTATTCATTAAGTTAGAACAGCACTGAAAAAAATGACTTATGATAATTTTTCATACTTACAACTGTTGCAACATCCCCATGGTCACGTGATCAAAATTCGGATGCTTGGCAATTGGCATATATTTATGAGAGTTGCAGTTGTCCCAGGGTCATGTGATCATCTTCTGACAAGCAAAGTCAATGGGAAGCCACTGTCCAAGGTATTCTGGCTTGAAGATAGATTTTCCCAACTTCTTGGAAGAATGAAAGATCTCTCATTTTAACTCATTGCATAGAGAATGGGATGCTTGAGATCACATGACCGGGGCAATAATTTGCTTGGGTTGTAAAATCTGTCAATTGTCCTGGTAGGTTTGCTATAGGACTGCCTCCTTTCTGCTGATCCCTGGACCTGGTTCCTATTGTACACTGCTGTTTTGCTTGTGATGCAATGGCAACTTCTGTTCCTGCTATCTTTGGGGGTATGGAGACCCTTTTTAAAAAAAGCAGTTGGTGGACCAGTCAACTGGTTGACCTAATGTATTTGCAGATTGGTTAAGAAGTAAAATGGGGTGCCAGATTTTTTTACTGCCAGGAATCGGTTGAAAGTAGTTTACTTCTTTTCTCACTTGTCTGTTTGCACTTGGATGGTTCCCAATGTAGAAAACTGACAGAGTGCTATGTGTATGAATCTTCTGCCTAGCACCTGAATACTCTACAAAGCAAATCTACAAAGACCCAAACATACCCAGATAAGGATGTCCTTGGCACTTGGCCCAAGGACCAAACTCAGGAGAGAAGACATAATTTTTAAAAGAGCTGTCCAACTTTGGTAATTTTTAAGACTTGTGGACTTCAACTCCCAATGTGGCTGGCTGAGGAATTCTGGGAGTTGAAGTCCACAGATTTCAAAGTTGCTAAGGGTGGATATTCCTGGTGTAGATCTCTGAGACATTCCTTTGGATAGGCTGAGGATGTTGTCTGCTATTTTGAAGGAGCCTCTGGTTGCAGGATAGGCATGTGTTTAGGTAACATTTCTGTTTCTCTCTGTACCATATTTCTCGGAGTATAAGATGCTCCAAAGTATAAGATGCACCTAGCTTTTGGGGAGGAAAAGAAGAAAAAATATCTGCCTCTGCCTCCCAGCAATCTGCCTCCTTGCAACAAACAGCAAACAGTCTGGTCAGCTTCAGCACAGCCTGATTAGCACAAGCAGCTGATTGTTGGTTGAATCGGCCTCCCCACGATCAGCTGTTTCAGGCTGCAGGGATCGCCATTGCCTATTGCCGCCTCTGTGTGCCCCATTTTCAGCCTCCGCATCACTCAATCAACTTAATGCTAGAAGGCAGCAAAGGATTTGGGTCTCTTAATTTCAGCATAATGGTCATCTGGATGTATGCTGCAGGTGTTCTTGCAACTTTAAGACTTGTGGACTTCAACTCCCAGTGTGGTGGCTGGCTGAGGAATTCTGGGAGTTAAATTAAGAAAGGGTTTTATGAGGGAAATGTTCATCTGTCAGGCAACACAATTTATTCAGACTGGTTATAGATCTGTTTTTTCCTTTGGGGAAAAAATAGAAAAACTACTGGACCAGTACAGATTACCTGTTAGTCCTATAAGGAGAGCAGAGCAGGAAATAAACTCCACAGCAGACTAAACACTACCAGTACTTTTATTTAGATTGACTATAGTAACATGAGCTTGTCAGTCTGATTGTGCTCTCAGCCCTTTGCTTTTATAACCATATGAATTTGGAAGATATCTCTCTGAGATGTTTGTGCATGCTTTCTATATGTGTCATACCTAATCTATACTTTTCTTCTTTCTCTCAAGGCCATCCTCTTTATTCTCTATGGTACCATCCAACAGACATTGTATATGGAGATTACTGACTGCTATTCCCATGGTTACTTTTGAATTTCACTCACGAAAAAATGCCAATTGCTAATCTTACAGTGTTTCATAGAGGAGTTGTACTGATAACACTACAGTACGGACCTGTTCCAGAGGTATGACAAGGGCATGCTATAGAGATAGCATAGTTTAGCCTGATACTATCTCCTCCCTACTTTGGGACAGTAGCAAAGTATTGTGAAGCCTCTATGTGAACGAACTCCCATACAGAACAAAGCTAATAAATACATTACTATATTCAGAGAAAGACCCAGAAAAACACAAGAAATGTTACTGTTGTTGTAAAAAAAATAATGAGTAGCCTGGCTTGGATATTATTTAAAGACTGCTGGAACAGGATGAAAAAAGCATGTGAGAATCAAAAGTGGGTAAAGCTGTATTACAATAACTTAGACAAGGGGATAGAAGGGGAACTCGTCAAATTTTCAGATCAAGCTGGCAGGAATAGCCAACACTCCAGAAGATAGGCTCAAGATACACAAGGATCTCAAAAGACTTGAACACTGGGTCCTATCTAACAAAATGAAATTCAATGTAGAGAAAAGTAAGGTTTTACATTTAGGCAAGGAGAACCAAATGCAGATGTAAAGAATAGGCAGTCCCTGGCTCAACAGTTGTAACTGTGAGATGGATCTTGGAGTCCTAATAGACAACCACTTAAATATGAACCAGCAGTATGCTGCAGCTGCAAAAAAAAAAAACCCAACAAGTGCCAGGCTGCATTAATAGAGGGATAGAATCAAGATCGCGTGAAGTGTTAATACCATCTTATTATAATGCCTTGGTAAGACCACACTTGGAATATTGCATCCAGTTTTGATCACCACAATATAAAAAAGATGTTGAAACTCTAGAAAGAGTGCAGACCACAACAACAATGATGATTAGGGAACTGAAATCTAAAACGTGAAGAACAGTGGCAGGAATTGGGCATGTCTAGTTTAATGAAAAGAAGGACTAGTGGTGACAGCAGCATTCCAAAATCTAAGGGATTGCTACAAAGAAGAGGGGATCAACTATTCTCCAAAGCATCTGGGAAGACAAGAAGCCATGGATGGAAACTAATCAAGGAGAGAAGCAACCTAGAACTAAGGAGAAATTTCCTGACAGAACAATTAATGCCTCCAGCGCTCCAACACTGGAAGTTTTTAAGAAGAGATTGGACAATCATTTGTCTGAAATGGTATAGGGTTTCCTGCCTGAGAAGGGGGTTGGACAGGAAGACCCCCAAGTTCCTTTCCAACTATTCCATTCCATTCCATTCCATTCTATTAAAAAAACCCTGAACCATCCCCTGCTGTTCTCAAAACCAAGCCTTTTTCTAGGATCAAAACTTAATTGAGTGGGGCAATGCTGGTTCTGTTGAGAGAGGGGGCAAAGAATGAGATCCCATTTTGCAATCTTCTGATAAGCAGAGTTGGTGGGGAAGCCAGATTCACTTAGCAACCATGTTAAATTCACTTAGCAACTGTTTCACTTAGCAACAGAAATTTTGGGCTCAATTATGCTCATAAGTCAATCAAAATAGAGCTGGGAGGGATCTTGGAAGTCTTCTAGTCTAGCCCCTTGCTCAAGCAGGAGATCCTATACCATTTCAGACAAGTCCAGTCTCTTCTTAAAAACCTCCAGTGATGAAACCTCCACAAACCTCCACAGCTTCTGAAGGCAAGCTGTTCCCCTGGTTAATGGTTCTCACAGGAAGTTTCTTCTTAATTCCATGTTGGTTCATGTTGGAGAAGACCTCCAAGATTTCTTCCAATTCTGTTATTCTGTTCTGTTTCTCACAATTTTTAATGAGTTTCCAGTTTACTTTGCAACCTGTAATTTCCTGGGACCTCCCATCCAATCACTAAAACTAAAACATATATGTATAATCCAAATTGCTCTGTACTTTTAATCCTGCTTAACTTTTTGAGATCAACTAATGTTCACATTTGATTCATGCCTTTATTTATTTGAAAGGTAGATTCTGCCCTTCCTTTCAAAACAGGGTTATTCCAATTTGATGGAACTCAGGAAAGTTGCCCTCTAAAGTTCACCCAATATGGCTGAGATTTATTTATGTATTTTGGGCCATTATATAATACCGATTATAAATACCCATTTATTGTGTATATGTGAGAGAAAAAGAGATGAAAATATTCTCAGGAGCAACCTGGTCAATCACATTTCCAAACCTGTTAAAAGTTTGTAGTCCTTTCTGCTGTTATGATTAAATGTAATTGTAATTTAAATACATTGATTAATCCAAAATAACTTTCCCTCATTTTGCTGGCTGCTCAAAAATACTCAGGGAACTTGCTTTTGTTCTTAGTTAGTCATTCAGGAGCCCTGGCTCCAGTTTTGATGTAGCTATTGAAACTGAGTGAACCAGAAAAGCTCCAGGAACTATGCAAGGACACGTAGTACAGTTTAATTAGTTAGAGGGAAGAGTTCAATTTTTCTTCCAAAGTATTACTCAGACACTTTATTTGTTATTTTGCTTTTATATTTCAGGCCTCTGTGTGTGTGTGTGCACACACGTTTGTGGGTAGATATTTTTATGTTTTTCATCCATAGTAGAACGCACCAAGGCTCAAGGCATCTCAGAACATGATTAGAATACACTTATTCCATTCATCCAAAATTTAAAAGCGTTAGAATTGGCTTATAAGTTAAAATTTTGATTTGCCAATGGTTTGTATGTTGAAAAAGCAGAATGGTCACCGGTAGATGTGAGGCAGAAGGACCTAATAAAAACATAACAGCTTCTGGATCTTTTTCAGTAATGGTCTCATTTCCAGAGTGACAAACCTAATGAAAAGAACTGTATTCAGACATATAATCACTGGGATTAAACTAAGTTTTGTTTTCTGTACTTGTAGTTCCTGGAATCACATTCAGTATTGGTGAGGTTCTTCCAGATGTAAGGGTAGCACCAACCTGAGAATGCTGCTATAAATTTAGGTTATGAGACTGATAGCTCAGAAAATATGGAACCAATAAACTGGGGCTAAGTTTGATTTAGCATTATATGTTAACCCTAACTGTACACATATAAACAGGCATATACAGTATATTACCTGAGATTAAAGCTGTGGTTGACAGCAGGAGATCCTTTCCTATAGTATGAAGGTATCCTAATCACTTACAGGAAGCATAAGAAGCTACCTTATACCAAATCAAGTCTCTGATATTTTTTACTCATCTTTACAGGGTTCCAGACAACATTTTTTCAGACCTTCTGCAACTTACAGTAGTTTAGATCCTGTCTCCTAAGGCCAGGCATATAGCATGGAAACATTGGCAACTTTCAATTCCATAATACAGAAAACATGATAAAATCCCGTAACATTGCTGGGTTAAATTTGGCCTCATCACTGAGCCAGCAAGATGCAGCAAGGAGAAAGGGCAGTTAAGTGGTTAGTGTACCTGGTAGTGAAGTTTGCCTCCATTATGAAGATGGGATCTCCTATAAAAATTGATTATGTGCCATCAAGTCATGTTTGATTCCTGGCGATTACATAGATAGATCTGCTCTATGTCCATGTATCTTCAGTCTGTTCTTTCAGGTCTCCCACTGGTGCACTCACTGCCATTGTAACTGAGTCCATCCACCTTAATGCTGATCGTTCTTTTCTTCCCTTTCTTTCCATCTTTTCCAACATTCTTTAGAGAGCTAGATCTTTGAATAACGTGTCTGAAATAGGATAGTTTGAGCCTGGTCAATTATGCCTCAAGTGAGACCCCTGGGTTGATTGGATCAATAATCCTTCACTTTGTTTTCTTGGCTGTTCACAGGTCCTTCTCTAACACCAAAGTTCAAAAACATCAATACTCTTCCTATCCTTCTTTAACACCCAACTTCATGAAAATAAAATAAAAAAACAAAAACCATGTACTTTTAGCTGAAGAAGTCTTGGGTAGCCAGGTATATAACTCTGATTTGCCCATCCTCATCCTTATTTGGAAGAGGCAGAAAAAGATGCACAGGAATCTAGATGCACTGAAGCAAGATCCACCATCTCCTGTGTTGCTGTGATGCTCAATTTAGCATCTAGCATTCACACGTCATAATTTTATCCATCAACAAAACAGATAATGAGCAAGTACAAATAAGCACCATGACTCATTGAAATGGATCAAGATAATCACAAGTTCACTGTCTAAAAAAAAATCATGTGAATCAGCTTCAGGAATAAGTTTTACCCACATGGAAAGAGACTGCAGGAAAAACTGACAGTTGGGGATTGAATTTTTAGGAACCAAACAGCCCATTCTTTGTCAGAGCAAGCACTGATAAATTTGGCAGCCGTTCATTAAATCCAGTGCTTTTTTCTTCTTTCAAAGATTTAGGAGTGAAATGTTAGAACAAAAAGGGTTCATTTTCCAGATAACAAAATGAACAGAATAATACAACAGCAATACAGAAAATACACGTGTGGGTTTTTAAATGGCATCATTTTTTTCAGTATCTTTTGGGAGATACTGTTCTTTCTGCCAAGGAAGTTATCCAGTTTTAATCGATGGAGGTCTCTGAAATCAACTGCAGGTGCTTACTGAACTTCTGCTTATAGGACAATGGGTGATGGCCTTTTAATTGTCTGGATCTGGCAGCAAATATCCTTTTTTGTCTGGGAGGTTCTTAATTTTGGCATCTCAAATGTATTTTTCCCACAGTACAACTGATGCCATGAAATTTGACGACAACCAAAATCATTCTGGGGAACAAAAGGAAGGAAGGAAGGAAGGAAGGAAGGAAGGAAGGAAGGAAGGAAGGAAGGAAGGAAGGAAGGAAGGAAGGAAGGAAAATATCCCACGTTTCAGTGTTTAAGCTGCAGGTGAAGTTCAAGAGAGGCAGCAAAAACAAAACATACAGCATGATTGATATAACAAATGTTAAATAACTAAAAATATGTTTACATTAAAAATGTGTTTACATTGGTTAGTTTGTGGTACTATTAAAGGAACTATGAAAAATAGATTTTTTTTTCTTAAATAAATTCAGAGGTATGCCTCCTGCTTTGAAACGTTGTGGGGTACATTTGTGTACAAACTAATGCACACTGCTGATGGTCATGTTTACAACTAATCCGACTTTGGGTGCTTTCTGATAGGTATCCTGTCTTCATGGGCTCAGGCAGAATTATATGCAAATAGTGCTAGCAGTGTTCTGAATCAGCTGTTTGTGTTTTCCATAATTCCTAGAGGGATGCTACACCTAGGAGACAATGGAAAATTTGAACAGCCATTCCCAAACCTAGCCCTTTTTCCAAGACAGATTAGGACCGATACCATCAGTTGCACTAAGAATGCTACACAGAGAAGCCTTTTCTGATCGGGGCCATGATGAATTACAAATGCTTATTATTATAAATACCATATATTGAACTAACTGACATACCTGGAGGTAGCATTATAATTAATCTTTGATTTTAGGGACCTAAGCTATATAGATCTCTCCCTGACCCCCAAGGAAACAAAACAATTCCATCACAATGCAGATTTAAACCATGAAGTCCGACTTCCTTCTCAAGGAAGGAATTTAAATTAAAGCATCCCCAACGGCTGACTGTTCTGCCTCTGATTGAATATATCCTATGAAAAATATCTCAGCATCTTTCTTTGTGATTAAGTCTATAACACTGTTAAACTGCTTTTATTGTTAGGAAGGGTTTTTCAGCAATCAATGAACTTAGGCAAACTCTGGCTACCTGTAACTTAGGACCATTATTGCATGTCCTGCACTCCAGGATGATAAAAAAAAAGTCGTAATCTTCTGCAATTTAACATTCCTTCAAGTATTTCAAAGGGGTTATTATATCTTCTCCCAGTCTTCTCTGCTTACAGATGAGTTAAACACTGAAGTTGATTTGTTCAATCTCTTAGTTTGTTCAGTCTCTCTCCCTCTCCCTCTCTCTCACTCTTTCTCATTTTCCAATCTTCTAATCATCTTTATCACTTTCTCTACACTGTTCTGTTTTTTCCCCATTTCGTGAAGTATTGGCTGTAATATGCAAGATAGAATTTGACTAATATGGAATAGAGTGAAATGATTTCTACTTTCATAAGCTAGAAGCTATATTTGATGGGGAACTTAAAGCACTATATTTCCCTACTGAAACAGGTACTGTTGAAACAACTAGAAAAAAATGAAAAATTGGCACAAATTAAAAACAGGGAAGAAGAGCAGAACAAAGGTGACTGAAAACAACCCAAGATATCAGGCTATTTTAGGCTCCCAGCCATCATATGCAGGGGTGTGGGCCAGAATAACACTAAGGAAACAGATGACTGTGAAGGCAACAAGCCACAAAAGAAGAAAAATGTTTTTAACACAGGAAAAACAAAATATATGGGAGAGAATGCAGGTCCTATTTTTTTTTGTAAAAAAAAAACACCAATCAAATTTACCAACTTCTAATGAAATAGCTACTTTCAACTTAGAGGGGGGAAAGAAATCCCAGCAAATCCTAAACAGCAGGGTGACAAATACAGAACCTCTGAATCAAGACAGCTTAATTCTGTGTTGGATACTTGCCCAAGAGTTGTTGAACTCCAGAATGCCAAAGGTTGTATTTTAGCTAGTTGGATCATGGGTTTGGCAGACAAATTCCTTTTTGCCCCATGGTGCCTATCAAAAAGTAGGACAGTAAGGCAAAGGCCTAGGAATGTGCACATCTTTAATCCTGCCATTTATTACAAGTGGCTGATTTTTTGTGCAGAATGAAATGTTAGTTCCCCTAAGAAAGGGAGCTTTTCTGGTTTGCTTGATTAGCAATAATATATATTCAGTTTCTTGTTTCAGGAAAAAATATGTCAGCACATTTTGGTTAGTAGGATCAATGTAGCATGAGTGAAACTTGGGGTTAAATAGAGGTTTGGAATCCATCACAGCTGCCCCTGCCATTTGATAGAGAGAGACAGCTAGAAGTTATTAATGGCAGGGTTAGGGTTAAGGTGTGCACCATATGACTTGTCCTGAACCTCTGAAGCTAACCTGCTCTTTTCTGACAGAAACAAACCAGACTATTGCCTGTGTTAAGTAAGATTTAACTACCAGACAGTTTCTCTGTTTGAACTAGAATGGGGGCATTTTGTTCTTTCTCAATGAAAAAACTTTATCAATAATACAGTTGAAAGGGACCTTGGCTGTCCTCTAGTCCAACTCCCTACTTAAAAGAATTTTTATGTGTAAACCGCCCCGAGTCCTTGGAATGGGGCGGTATATAAATCTAATAAATTATTATTATTATTATTAAGCAGGAGACCTTATAGCAATGGTTCCCAACCTCTGGTCCGTGGACATCTGGGGTCCGCGAAGGCTTGAAGAAATGTTATGATTTAGATCTTGAGTTAAGTCTTGGTGGTTTGTGGTCATGGTCCATGGCCACAAAAGATATTTAAAGGGGGGCCGTTGGGAAGAAAAGGTTGAGAACTACTGCCCTATACCATTTCAGAAAATGGCTGTCCAGTCTCTTACTGTGATGAAGCATTCACAATTTCTGAAGGCAAGCCATTCCACTGGTTAATCGTTCTCACTGAGGAAATTTATCCTTACTTCTAAGTTTCTTTTCTCCTTGATTAGTTTCAATCCATTGTTTCTTATCTTGCCTTCTTCTAGTGCTTTGGAAAATAGGTTGACCCCCCTATTCTTTGTGGCAGCCTTTCAAATATTGGAACAATTGCTATCATGTCACCCCTATTTCTTCTATTCTCTAGACTGGCCATACCCAA
This sequence comes from Oxyrhabdium leporinum, assembly GCA_032468155.1. Lineage (NCBI taxonomy): Eukaryota > Metazoa > Chordata > Lepidosauria > Squamata > Cyclocoridae > Oxyrhabdium > Oxyrhabdium leporinum. The sequence continues at coordinate 145,188 of JANHFL010004583.1, read as the reverse complement.
TTCCTGCAACTGTTTCTCATTTATTTTAGTCTCCAGACCCTTAATTATCTTAGTTGCTCTTCTCTACACTTTTTCCAGAGTCTCAACATCTTTTTTTGTAACATAGTGACCAAAACTGGATTATAAAAAAGATGTTGAGACTTTGGAAAGAGCATTGGTATTCTGACCAAGAGATCTCGCTTTAAATTTCACTATTATGGGTGCTCTGTATCTTCCTCAAATCTCAGGTTCTATATCAGAGACCTGGGAGTTTGAGGATCCTAACAATGCGCTCTTCTGGACAGAGAGCTCTGACATTGTTCCTTGGTTCTGTTGGAGGTATTCTGCCAACTTAGGGGTCACAGCCCCAAGGGGTCCCACCACCATTGAGACCAACTTGGCCTTTGTTTTCCATATCCTCTTTATTTCTGCCTTCAGGCCTGGTATTTCTCTAGCTCCTCATATTCTTTCTTTCTGATGTTGCTGTCACTTGGCACTGCTACATCTATCACCACCACTATTTTCTCCTTGTCTACTATCACAATGTCTAATCAATTGGCCAGTACCTGCTTTTCTTTCTGGATCTGAAAGTCCTACATGATCTTAGCCCTATAGTTCTCCATTACAGAGAATGGAACCGTCTGACTTTGGTATAAGCCTGTACAGTGTGCAAATGTTCCCATATACCATGCCAGCTACTTGGTTGTGCCATTCAATGCCCACATCTTATCTCTGCCACTATTTGTCGGACTGTTTCTGAGACCTAAAACAGTAAAGCAATTGCTCTAAAACAGATGCTCACATTAGAACTAGCTATCCTATTAGGCAAAATACAACCATCAACTCAAGCAGCAGATTCTGGGGGACATCCGTGACAGGTTCTTGGCTGATGTTTGTAATCTGATCTTTTTTTTCTCCTTGCAGAACCATTCCATTAATCCTGTCATTCGTCTTGTATCTCTAACCTCTTTTCAGGTACAGTGTATGTGATCCCATCCCCTGTTGTGAAGTAAGTGTCAATTTTCAGCCCACTCATCTTCTGCACGGGGACAATTGACATGTATCATCTTGCCTTTTGCTTCTAGAAGAATAAGGTCTTGGGTTGGTACCGGCTCACCCATTCATGCTGGGAACCTCCTGCTGCTACATTTTGGAATGAACCTTATCCTTAATGATCATTTGTTTGTGATGTCAAAAATAACATGAAAACAAAGGGAAAATCAGAAGGGTACCGCTTTACACTCCAACAGGTCTACCAGGCTTCTTTTCAAAACCTGTGAGCATAGTGTCACAGCCCATCTTCTGCTCACTTGGTTTTTGTCCATGAAATGGTTCTTCTTTCCAATTTTAACTTATTTTAAAAAAAGTTTCTGCATGGAATTTTAAAATGGCATACTGCTGTCAGACTGGCATAATCAAAGTTACATAATCCAAGACTACTTCTAAAGCATGTTTGAGTTTTTACTATCTTGAAAAGAACTCATGCTTGTAGATTAATTAGAGTAGGGGGGAAAGCAGTGCTGACTGGGGAGAGGCAAACTGGCATAGCTACAACTGGCTTATTATTGGAGGTTTAAGCTATTCTGAAAAGAGGCATTGTCGTTGCAAGTTGTGCCAGTGCTAGGAACTCAGAGTTGGGCTCTGTAAAATCCTGTTTGCACAGCTTCCGCCAAAAATGCTTTATTAGCAAGTTGCAAAGTCTCTGAGGCTGGAATTTCTGCTGCAAAATGGCATCCAGGCCAAGTTCACAAATCATTAGCCCCATAATCTTGTTTATCCTGCTAGGGATTGGAGTTTGGCCTGTTACAAAATCAGAGCAACAAGGTTGAATGGTTCTGAGCAAAATAATAAATAAATGAGCTACCCTTTGAAGAGTAGAAAGATGCTCGCTTTGTGCTGACAGGATCAAGGCTATGTAACATGCTTTTGGAAAAGAGAAAAGACCAGCAGAAAATCTAGGGCAAGCAGCCAACTGCAAGCCATTCCTCTTCAGCTCCTTTCCTGCATAGAAGTTCTGATGCAAATTTTTGAAGCAGATCAATCAGACACATACCCTGCACTATGTTCAGTATTAATCAGTCCCTAAATGTAGCATACTGATAAGGATGAGTTCCTAAGCAGTTACTAGGCTTATTAACCGAACCATACAATATTTTTTTTCTGATTAATTGACTCCATCTGTACCTTCTCTCAAGGAACTCACTGTTGTGTTCTTACTACGACCCTGCAAAACAATTGAGACTAAACAAAAGCTATTTATTCAAGGATAGGATTGGCATATGTGAATCAGAAGTTGGCCATTTTTTCCCATCTCACCTGGATAAGTCAGTTAATACGCCACCCAGAGTCACTTGCTTGTGAGATAGGTGGCTATATAAATCAGATAAATAAATAAATGTCAAGGAAGACAAAAGCTGCTGGATGTCAACGCTGCTGTGGTTTCACACCTATTTCTTTCTACAATGGGATAGAACTTCAATTGTAAGGGTTATTTAAAAAAAAATCCTTAGACAGTTTAACATTCTGGAGCATGGTCACTCTAAAGTGATACCAATAATTTTGTATTTTCCTTAAGAATCTAGGGTCATAATGTATGGAAAGCCAATGTGGTGCAATGGTTAAGATACTAGCACCGGGGGCGCTTATGTTCAAGTTCACCTTTCGTCTTGGAACCTCCCTAGGTGATTTTGAGGCAGTCATACTTTCTTCTTAAAACATTTCTCCTTGGTGTGGTGGCTGAAAGAAAATCTGAAGGCAGGGAGTGATATGTATTCTTCTTTGAGAGGGAGCGATATTCACGACCGAAGGAACAGGTAGCAACTCAAGCCAAGAAGCCAGAGTAGCATAACAGGCAACCAATAATTATGGATTTCAGCTCCAGAAACATGAGTTTGTTCGCTAACTTCATCTTGGTCCAGTGGAACAATCCTTCTCATCCAACCTCTTCTTTTTCCCAACACCTTTTTCTATAGGGGAGAATAAAAATCTTTTGCTCATAGTCCTTAGCAAAGAAATACATGTAATTTTGAATGCACTCTTCATTTTATAGATCAGATTTTCAATTTTGTGATTTTGTGACTGGCATTAAAAAAGAGTCATCACATTATCACAGTGAGCCCATTAGTAATACTCCAGAGTCCATGTAAATCAGGGATGTTAAACTCGCAGCCCTCAGGCAGGATGTGCTATGTGCTGGCCCCACCTCCACTCAGTTTAGTGAAGGGGAGAAAAAAGTCCCAATACGTCACATGATGCCACCGTGATGACGCGAGTTTGACACCCCTGATGTAAATGATGTTAGGACCCTGATGTTAGGACTTTCAATATCTATGGTTTTTCTATCATTCTAAATGGAGTCAATCTCTATTTCAGAAATTTCACTGATCACACAAGAACTCACAAAATCAGAAAATAAAGTCCCCAAGTAGAGTAGACCCCATGCTAATAATATCACAATCAGAATGATTTTCATTTGTTTTTATTTATACTTATAGCACACACGTTGAATAGGGATAGAGAAAATTCATGTATACTGAATATATTCTATCAAGGTTTTTATTTAATGAACGCTAACTTTGCAAAGACAGACAGTTGGGTGTAGTGGCCAATGCCCCAGGCACTGAATTCTTGTCTCACCTAAAGCACAAAGTTAGCTCGGTGAACTTGGGGCAGTCCCTCTCAGCCTGGAAGCAGGAAAGGGCAAACCACAAACGTTGCCAAATAAACTGCAGGGACTAGTCCAGGCAGTCATCAGGGATCAACATTAACTCAAAGGCACCAAAACAAAATCCCAAACAACTTTGCAAATTTCAGAACATCACTGAAAGAACACTAAATATTATAACTGATTAAGAAGAATCAATTAAGCATTTTTAAAAGAAGTTTTGAAACTCTACAATTCTCCTGCTTCAGGTTTCAATCACACATATTCAAACATGGTTGCTACGGTTGCTATGGAGATTAGTAATTTTACTTCAAGGCTGAAGAGATAACAGCAAACGAAGAATGTAAATGAAACTGAAGCTTGCCTGAAGAATTTGCTTTTAATAGGAGCACACAGAAGAATAGTCCAGGTCAATCCAGAGTTCTGAAAGCCAGGTCAGGATTGACACCCTGTTCAGAGGTTTAATGTTTCTTATACAAACAGGACTCACAGGAACATCACACAAGAGTTGGAGATAAGATGTTGCTTCCAACAAAGATAAGATGGGTTGGAGTTGTTTCTTAATAGCAAGCTACAGTCTGCTGTCATTAATCAAGAAATTTACTCCCTTGCCTGGCAAGTAGCCTCATGGAACATCTCTGGTCTCCTCTCTGTTTGCTGGGTGCAGGGACTGGGAGGCCTTATGTTAGCTCATCTGACTGCTCCATCTGTCCAGGTAGTACCTGTGTTTGATCAGTCTCATGTGTCTCCTGAGGCTAATATTCCACAGGTTCATCAAGAGCAGTTTCTTCAGATTCAGAATCATGGTAATCACAACAGTGGAATTCGATTGTGATTCATGCTGCATGCTGATGTCCACACTATGCTGTGGTACATCTCCTTATGGTTATAGATTTTTAGTTGCTATGAACCTGCTTCCATTATTTTTAGAGGGATACATAGTAGTATGATATCAATAGCAACCTCAATGCTGGGAATGTTATAGTACTAATACAAAAGAGTATTAATTAATCAAATTTATATAGCTTCCCATGTCACCAAAGCGGCTCTGGGCAGTGCACAACAAATAAGTATTATGTAGTATTATGTATACATGTGACATGAATCAAATTTGCTAGATATAGTAATACCTTCAGACACAAATTTTTCTTGTAGTTTGCCATATCTTTACCATATGTTTTTTGTTTTCCAGAATTCCTATTCTCCTCACATCCTTGTAATATTCTAGAATGGCTTCCTTCATGTAAGAAATAAGTATTCTTGTAGAATATTAGTGTAAATTGCAATAAAGGAAGAGAAATTGATTTATTTGATCAGAAATTAAAGTTTTCACGATGCCTAAACCAGGTGTTTGTTTGTTTTTTCATGCCTTGAATGTTTGAATTGCATACCATTCCTTTGGCACATCCCCTACTTTTTGGGAAGAAGGTTTGTTACTTTCAGGCTTTGGAATCAAATTAAAATGCAGTTGTTAATGCTAAAGAATCGGGTCCCTTTAATTGAATGGAGCTCATGTCCTACTATCAGTCCCCTGTGGAGAAAGTGTTTGTTATTGGAGTAATAGTTAGTCACTATATGTTCACAGTGTACTTTGCATAAACTATACACAACCCTCTTTGACATTTAAACTGTTTCTAGTAAGCAGGCATTTGAGATTATAGAGCTTTGGATAGTGCAGTATACTGTAAAAATCCTGGAAAAGAGATTTAAAGTCCTATGAAGAATTATTATTTCCCTCATTTTCTAGGGTAATATCATTGACTTCAATATTACAGTTCTTAAATCCATGCTTTGGATGCAAATGTCTCGATCCTCCCAAGGGCTGATAACAAACATTTCAATAGTCTAGATAATTCTTAGCACCTAACACTATAATCCAATATAATTTGTGGACACCAAGTTGAGGAATACTACTCTAGATGACCACTTGCTACCTTTATATTTTTACCTTTACCTTGCTACCTGTATATTTTTGAGTTAAGCAATTTCCTCTCCTTTATCAGTATTGGGGGAGGGGATGTTATGCAAATATTGTCACTTCCCTTTTTTCCTTTTCTGTGTTATTAACGGTCTCCCAGAGCTAACTTCTTTTCAAGCCAGATTACCCTTTATTAAAATATACCCATAACCTCCTTTTTATCATGATACCAAGCTACAATGCATGAATTAATCCCACTCCACGAAGAGCTCCATCTTTCGATTGTGGAACACCAAATAGACAGGAGCAAACCAGGTTGACATTCCGAATTCCAGGCGTTCTTTTTTTGTAGTATCTAAGATTGCTATGGTCTTTTCAGCTTCACTCGGTTTATTATTATTGTCTTGTATTGTAGCGAAATGTACTTATTTTAACTGCAGGAAGATAGATGCATGCCTACCTCCTCAGTCTTCTAAGTTCTCTGAAAATGTGACAAGGTATAACAATGGTCGATTCTGAATGAGTAGTTCAACAAATATGTATTTATAGGTCATAAACCCATCATGTTTCTCGCAGCAATGTCCACAAAAGTATAACAATTTATTAGGATTACCTTCGGTTTGTAGCAGCTTACTTTTCCTTATATTCATATATACAATTAATTTTTGTTTAAAGAAGAAATCATAATCGTCTGGCTGTATAAAATTTTGTTTCTATTTGCCAACTGACCAAACAAGTGACTATTTGCACAATTGGTAGTTAATATAGTTATGTACTCTTTGGGTAATATAAAATGTGATGGTGAAATATTCTTTTTTTTAAAAGTCCTTTTAAAAGTCATATTGCTTCAATTCCTCTGTCTGCAGAGTCTTATCTTTCAGTGTATGTTGAGACATCAAACTGATGTAGCACCAAGATGGATCATCTTTTCCTTCATAATGTTATGCAGCCATTTTTCTCCCTACTGTCAGCCAAATTCTGAAAAAGTTTGTTTGAATAATTTAACAAATTTCACTCAGTTTATATTGGATTTTTAAAAAGACATTTATTTTCTGCCTGTTTCCACAAGCAGGGCCCAAACAGTCCCTGATAATTTGCAAGTTGGGGATCACTTGGGATGGAGAGTGAATCTTCTCTTAATTGCATTACTTCTTTTTCATAGTGGGGCTAGTTCCAGTCACTTGAAGCATTGACAATGATAATAAGTATTTTTAATTTATCCTCCCATGCCCCCATCCCACATTTTGAATGGTTCCCTCCTACCCTATGGCTTTATATTGGCTTTCTCCAACTGGACATCCTTTGATAAGTATGCTGTGATTGCAACACAGAGAGGCAGGGCTCCAGTTTAGAGAACATTGGTTTACGAAACAGGGTCACAGCTGTTTCTCCTACACCTGAGTGTGTTGCTCTTGATTCTCCTTTAGATCTAAGGAATAGAACATCCAAAGATAATGTATATGGCTGAGCAGATGTGTTTCTGTTGTGAACAATTTCAAGTTTTGACCATTCCCCCCACATACACAGACAGAGAGACACATACACACTCTTTTCTGTGTGTAAGAAATTAGGCACTGTTGAATGATTATGGGCATAAGACCAGGCTGACAGTATTGTTGATTTCCTGAGAAAGCACTTCCTTTCTAAAGAAGAAACACAGAAGGATCTTGTCCTCTGGATAGTTATTAATAGAATAACAGACTTGAAAGGGACTTTGGAGGTCTTCTAGTCCAACCGTCTACTCAGGCAGGAAATCCTATATCATTTCAGACGAATGGTTGTCCAATCTCTTCTTTAAAATGTCCAGTGTTGGAGCACTTGCAACTTCGGGAAGAAAGTTGTTCCACTGATTAATTGTTCTGACTTGTCAGAAAATTTCTGCTTAGTTCTAGGTTGGTTCTCTCCTTGATTAGTTTCCATCCATTGTTTCTTGTCCTGCCTTCAGATGCTTTGGAGAACAGGTTGACCCCCTCTTCTTGGTGGCAACCCCTTAGATATTGGAACACTGCTATCATGCCACCCCTAGTCCTTCTTTTCATTAAACTAGACATATTCAATTTCTTCAATTCTTGCCTAAATGTACAATCATACCTTTTTCACCATTTCATTTTGTTAGATGGGGCCCAATGTTCAAGTTTGTCAAGATCCTTCTGTATTTTAAGCCTGTCTTCTGGAGTATTGCTATTCCTGCCAGTTTGGTGTCGTCTGCAAATTTGATAATTTCCCCATCTATTCCCTTCCAATGATCTAAATCATTGATGGATATTGAAGAGTACTGGACCCAGAACAAAGCCTTGGGGTATTGCATACTTCCCTTGATAGTTGCATACTTATTAATGGGTTACCTCTTTGACTTTAATATTGCAGCTATTTTTTAATGTTATATTTTAGACACATAACTATAGTGTTCTACTTTAGGGATGCATGACTCCATTTCTGAATGCAAGCAGTTTTAGAGAAAAAAATATTTGAATTAGGGAATAATCAAGCCTTATGTTTTCATTTTATTTATAGATATATAAGCAATAGATGCTGAATATATATTGAGGGAGATTGGATTGGAAGAAGATGAATGTAATTTTAAAACTGAAGATAGAAACATCAATAATCTGTGCTAGACTGAAAATATTATTCTCATAGCAGAAAATGCAAATGATTTACAAAGTCCCGTAATGAAAGTAAAGGAGCACAATGAAAAAATGGAACTTAGATAAAACATAAAGAAGATTAAAATGATAACAATAGATGCAGCCAGCAGTCTCAAATCTGCCAAAGTTATTGAGGTGGTTGATGGCTTCTACCTTTTAAAAGCAACTATCAATAGTAAAGGCAATGAAATATACCACAAAGCAGATGTTGATAGAGTAGCCTTGAAATCTTGGCAAAGATATTCATATGCTGTTATGTTTCTGTATCTGCTAAAATCAGAATTTTGCAGTTTTATAGTTTTCTTTGCGCACTATATGAAAGGAAAATCTGGGCTTCAAAGAATCTGGATAGAAAGAATATTAGTGCTTTTGATACTCCAATGTTGGTGGAGAAGACTCCTGAAAAATTCAATGGATAGCAAACAAAACAAACAAATGGATAGAACGAAGCAATCTAGAGTTCTCACTTGAGGCACAAAGGACCAGGCTCAAATTATCATATTATGTACACTTCATGAAAAGACCCAGCTCCCTTGAGAAGTTCATAATAGTGGAAAAGATGGAAAGAAAGAAAAAGAAAAGAGATTGATTATAATGAATGCACCTCTGGAAGATCTGAAGGGCCAGCTGGAGAACAACTCATCCTGGAGAAGACCTGCCTTTGTGGTTGCTAAAAGTGGACACTCAGTTGATGGCACTTACTCAGTTAATATGAGAATATCATGGTCAAGGGAAAAGGGCATTTCTACAGTAGTGAAGAGCAAACAGCAAGTCTGTATCTGTTTCAGTTGACAGATCTGTGAACATTAATGTGTTTGTGGATTTTTCTCATGCTTACCAGACTCCTAGATCCCAATCCTCCTCCCTGTGACCTCTTCTAACAATTATATTGATCACTGGTAGGCACCATGTTCCCAGTTTTATCCTTACTGGAATTGTCAGAAACCTAATAGGAACTAAAGCTAATGCAGTGTACACAATCATCCAAGTGCAAAGGTCCCTGAGTTCAATTCCTGATAGGGGTTTTGAACCTCTTAGAATAACATCTGACTACTCATGTCTGATGATTCCCAATAAGGATGAAATTGGTAAAATGATATCTCCTGGTGGTCAGTGAAACTGTGAATGCCACCAGGATATATACTGTGTAAAAATAGAATTGGAATCACAGGGACGTGACATAATGTAACATCTCTATCTCTCTCTTTAAAGAAAGCTGGACTATATATAACGTTCTGATAGCTTCAATCAATTACTGTGGAACTTTAGGATAATATTATTTCCAAGAAGCCCCCCCCACCCCAAGGCCTCACCAACAACCCTAGAAATATAGAAACGTTGAATAGTTGGGTGTTTTGTTTAGAAACATGTCCACCTACCCAAGAAAAGCAAAGTGCTTTTGGTTAGTTGAAGGATAATAGAAAGCCTTGGAGGACTTGGCAGTTTACATTCTAAAAATGGGACATGAGACACCTATCTGGCAGGCATTTTGTGACTGTGCCTATGGCATGATCTCAAATTCCCAAGCCTGCCCTTCAACTTAAGAGTATTGTCTTCTCCTACTATATATAAATGTTTTCCTGGATTGGGTTCCCAAATATTGTTGGACAATGATTGTTATCATAGTTAAAACTAATTCAAGATATAAATCAATATCTGGAGTCTTTCTATTCTGGCAAGTGCTTGTGGAGAATATGATGAGAATGTGACTTTGACAGAAATATGCAAAAAAAAAACCCAATACCTAAGCAGAGGACTGAAATGTTCTTTAAGTCCTGGAAAGCAAGATAATATCCAGAAGTGGCTAAGGCAAACAACTCCTTGATTCACTGAGGTATAAGAAGGAGAAGAGGAATAGTACAATCAGACTTGTAGGATTCTGTTATTATGTTAGGATTTATGTTCTGTTATTATATAAAGAGACATCTCTTTTATCAAAATATTAATTATTAACCTAACTGATTTGTGTGTGGGTGTATACACACACACACACACACTAAAATCATTTTAATTAATAATTAACATTTCGATAAAAGAGATGTTCCTTTACTAATCAATCTGCAATCCATTACTAGGTTTTTGGTCATCCTTTCCCAATGCTGCAACATTTTTCATTGTATCTTTTATTAATATCCTATATACCCCTCATTAATGTTTATTTTTTCCTTGGAAGCTCTTTGTTTTCTCTAGCGGAAAAGACATAAATTGCTATTCAAAGAAACTTAGCTAAAGCACACCCATTATAAAATCCCCAAAATGAAACACTGGGACACTGCTATTTTAAAAATGAACAAGATAACAAAGCAGCATTTCTTCAGCCCCAAAGTAACATGGACAACCAGAGAATGCTTGAAGGTTCATTAAATACCTGTATCATTAAATCCTTGATCAGATTCCCTTGAATGAACTTCCATGCATTACATTGCAGATGTGACCCACCCAAGTCTAGTTCTTTCTCTGAATGAATCTTACATGTTCTTAATTGTCCTGTGTCCATTTTTATTGGGTGAATGTCACTGCTGAGGACTGGAGCTTTCTGACGGGCATGCTATGAGGTTACAATAGCTCAGAACTTCTGGTTTGATGTCGCTGCGAGGTCGGTGCAGGGGAGCGGGCTCTGCATCCCCATGTTGAATCCTGTTCATCGGAGAACATCCCCCTGGGGGCCAAAGTCACCCCGTAGAGGTGACATACAAAGGAGGGTCACCCTGCAGGTCGCAGAGAATGGCGGCTCTCCTGCTGGACCCAGGGTTTCTTCCCTCTTTGCCAACGATGAAGATGAGGCAGCCATCATGGCTGCTGTGAAGCTGGGGCAACCGAAGAAACAAAGACTATGCTGGAGCAGTGAAAGTGGACAGTGATTGGACTGGGTGAGGTGATTTTTTTAACGTTTGTCTAAGATTTACCCTAAAAGAAAATAAATCCGGAAAAAGAGACTCTTTGGAACATTTTAAAGCGGCGATTAGAGAGAAACAGAGTAAAACAGAAAATAAGTAAAAGTTATAAAATACAGAAAGACTGGATGGATAAATTTTATTGGCATGACTTTGAATAGGCATTTTAAAATGCTGGACATTTGACTGTTTATTGAATATTTTTTGCTGAATTAATTGGAACAAACAGCTGATAGAATAGCCTTAACTCTGAATTTTAAGTTAAAGGTGCTATCTACTGGTGAATGTACATATACTATGCCAGACTCCTTGAATAATGGAAACAACCTTGGAAAATTTTGATAAGGCAGAAAATAACATCTGGAGATCTGCTGTACTATCTATTGCTCTATACTTATCTACTGTACAGTTATCAGAGAATTAATCTTGGAAACCTGGAAGATACTTAATGGAATGACTTTTGAATTTTGGAATCAATTAGCAATTTAAAAACAGAACAAGGAATTATTTGGAATGCCCTGGGCTGTATAAATGGATCTAACTGGGATATAAAGAACTAAACTTGTTGTATTTCCTGATGAACAATACTTTTACTGGCTTTGGGAAATTAAAAAGGATGGACTTGTGAGCAGTGATAGACAACTGACAGAACATTGAGTAGTATTTGGACTTCCTAAAAAAAAACACAAGACAAGATGGCTCACCACGATGAATTGGAGGCATTACAAAAAGAAACTGTATTGATGATTCAAATTCTCTATGATACTATGATGAGGAATTCCAGGGAGAGAAGAGATCTACTACATGACATAACTGGAATGACTGAAAATGTGCAACAAGGAATAACGAACCAAGAAAATGAAATCCAGGAGACAAGGGAGATAACTGAAAAATTGTGGTGATAGTAGAGCCACGTGACTATGCTGAAGAAACCACAACTTTGCCAAATTTCAATCCCACAGGAGCAATGGGACTGGAGTTTGGATGCATTCTGTAAGTTAGCCTATTTAAGGTACACAAATTCACCTTGCATAATTTCCTGTATTTGGTGTATTTGTTTTTATTAGAATTTTTTGCATTACAACCTGTCTATCTGCTCTTCACGCACACTTTAACTCACCTCATTCTAGTCCTTATAACAAGTGTTACATTCATACAAAGGAAACATTTGTGTAGCAATAAATGGTTTAATAACACAAGAAAGGACAAACGAAGTAATGAATATAATTAATCTTGACTGCAATTTAAATCATGTGTGGAATTTTATTAGAAAAGATCAGATTGCATCTGGTTGGTCAACATGTTTCCCTTTGAAAGAAATATTTTTATAAAGCCAAAGAAAAAAATTATAACTGATTGTACCAGTATTTTATATAGATAGAGGCTGTTACTCTGAAAATGGAAAATGTGTTTTAGATATTATCTGCTGCAATTGTATTGTGCAATTAAGAACTCCTGAAACTTAAAATGGAATCTCCTATAAAGCTGCTTCATATCAAGAGCCCTCAAGCTTATTAACTGAAGAATTATCTCCATAAAACAGAGAATAAGATTTTTTTTAACATGATTTTGCTTAGAAAACAAATCAAGGCAAAGATACAGGAGTAGGTGCAGATAACGTGGCAATAGATAGGATTCATAATTCTTGAAAGACAACAGACCACTTGTCCTTGTTAAGAAATTCCCAAATTTTGAAGTAGAACAACTTTCTGTTCAGAGTGGTAATTAGGGGTCCTCTGAGCTTAGTTGTTTTGTTGGAGACATTTCATGATACAACTAGTTTGGATAATGAAACGTCTGCGAAAAAACAATCAAGAAACCCTCATTTCAACCCTGACCTACAAATATTCTCCTTTATTAGAGTGGTAATTTCTAGTCTCGCTACAGAGGGATTTCTGGTTATGCTGTTTTTGTCCTGGAGATTGACAGTTATTTCTAAATTTAGTTCTTTCCTCCCCACCTCCTCTTTTTTTCTGATCCTTCCTCCCTTTTTCTCTGACTTTAGCTAAGTTCTCCTACATGCAGAATGAAAATGGTCAAAAATGTTGTTTCCCTATGAATCTCATCTTCTTGATGTTATTTTAATATTATTCATGGCCTCATGTTTTTTTAGTTGCCTTGTCTTTGGCTGGGCGACAAATGGTATTTTGATAGTTTGTACTTTTCTGAAGATATTTAATTTTAATTGTTATTAAATAAGAGAATACCATCTGTATACCAATTCTATATACCTTCTGTACACCTATCTACCTTCTATAATCACATTTAATGAACTTTTTAAAATGGTCATGTTTGTTTCAGTGTTTGCATAAGTAATACATGTTCTTATTTTTATTCATGAAAAACCTGAAAAACAG
>JANHFL010004583.1:109322-122876 GCA_032468155.1 Oxyrhabdium leporinum | reverse complement strand
CAAATCAGGCAAAGCAGGCAGGCAGATTGAGTTGCTCACAGAGTCACAGCTCTGTCTTTCTGCAATCTGCTGCCTCAACCTGCCCTCCACTGAGAAATACTTTCGATCCTGGGAATGCATCTCCATTCAACCGGCAGGCATTTTCGGAGACTGAAGTTCCCAGGGTGAGTGTGGAAAGCTCTGGCGGCCGGGGGGGGGGGGCTAGATAGGCCGTGCGTGGATGCCACGCAGGGAGTGGAGGGACACAAGCGGCGGCAGTGCCAGGCAAGCTCTGGGGGCCATGGGGGGGCAGGTAGCTAGGCCGCACGTGGATGCCACGTGGGGAGCAGAGGGACACAAGCGGCAGCGGCACCAGCCAAGCTCTGGGGGCCGCAGGGGGGCCGGCTAGCTAGGCCACACGTGGACGCCGCGCGGGGCGAGCAGTGAGCAGGCGGGCAGGAGCGGGGCTAGCCAGAGGTGATATTTGCCGGTTCTCTGAACCAATCAAAATTTTCCCTACCGGTTCACCTGAACCGGTGCGAAGCAGCTAGATTTCACCTCTGATAAACTAGTAATTTAACAATAGCAAATACAGAAAGCTAATATTATTTATAATCCTAAAGCACATCTTAAAACTTAAATTCCATCCAAGCCTCATTTCACCCAATGACTAAGTGTTTCTGCTCCTTCTCCTCTGCTAACGCCAAGCATAAAAGCAGCCCTGTCATCTGAATCCTTCAGCCTCAAATACATCAGCATTCCTTCCTGCCACTGTTTGGCTTGTTGATTTGCTGCAGCATATCAGACAGCTCTGTGTGTGTGTGTGTGTGTGATAAAATGGTTTGGGCCCCTCCCAAAACCATCTGACTGTTCAGCAGCCATGTGAGTTGCTTCCAGTGTCTGCCAGAATTGTCTTACCGGCAAAGGAGCAAACCGCTGCCTTCACTTTTCCTCTCCTCTTTGATTTCTCCAAGTGGGTTTGCTGGTTAGGGAGGAAATTTACCATCTCTTGGCTTAGAGACAGGGACACAGACTCTGGTTTTACTGATTAACTCAGTTGTACCAGCAGCAGTGAATGAGCAATAGAAATTGTACTTAAACAAACATTCATGTAGTGCACTTACGGCTCTAGATAGTCTGTACAGTGTAATGAAATGTGCAGTGTAAGAAAATGTTGTTTTATCTATTTCATCTTTGTTCCATTCTGCTGATTATTAATGTATGGTTACAGAAAGTAGGTTTTCTGATTCAGGCATACATTATAAAGTATTCTCAGCAAAGTAGAATATTAATTGTTGATTAATTCCAAAATGACTCCATTTTTTCCCTTGAAGAATTTAGTGCCATATAATATTTTTGGGGGAGGGCCACACAAAGTGACAGAATACAACTGATTTCTCAATAGGAGAAAGTGTTCACATTTGTTCCCTATTTAATCCTTCTGAAAGAATCAGGAATGAATGTATTTATGCTCTTCACCCTTATTTTTGCAAAATGGCATAACATTAAGAAGGCAAGTACCATTCACTTTTGTTCCTCTCATTTCCAGGTTTCACTGAGGTTGTTAACACAGCCTAATTAAATTCCTGAAGTATGAAAAGCTGACCAATCCTCTTTTCTATCAAGGGAAAATTTCTTATTTAGATGGCACTAAAAATAAGATGACATAATGGATTTGGGGGGGAATAGATGCATTTACAAACATTCTTTTTACTGTAAGAAATCCAGTTATATTAAAGAGCTGATAGACATCTATGATTATGATAACCTCGTGATGTCTTTTGCTCCCATATCTTAAATAACTACCAATAAAACTGTAATCAGTATATATAAACGACACAAGAATGTTGAGCTCTGTTATTATAATCTTCCTCTTCAGGAGCAATCCCCATCTATCTTTACAAAGGCAGGTAATTGTTGTACTAAGTTAGCAATCACATGCTGGGTTACATATATCATTAAGGAGTCCCTCCTCATTCCAGTCATCTTGAAAGATAGTCTTTGCAAAGCTCATTTCTCTGCAAAGAGAATCACAAGATGCAAAGGGTTCGCAGTACAAACAGTGGTTGCACTCTGCGAATAAAGGACAACTCTAAATCTGTTGATTCTGACTGGGTTTGATTTACAGTGGCACATAGAACTATCAACATTTCATTCCACAAAATACTTGGACACTCTATCCTTGAGCACGTGCAGAAGAGCAAGAACAGGCATATTTTTAAAACACAGACTAAAAAACAAAATAGGCTTTGGCATATGCAAATAACTTTTCTTGCTGGTAGAAATCACTTTGAAAAATCAGTAAGGCCAAATTATGTTTTAGGGAATGAATTAGTTTAGTGATTAAGCAAATACTCTGCCCATAAAAGAGCCCTGTTTTAATCCCTGGCACCTCTGGGTTGGACTAGGAAAGATTCATAGGCCACATTCAGTGGCTTTGCCATGCTCTCCCCCCCCCCATCTTGAATCCAGCAGGATATCATGTTGTCCTAAATCTATCTGCAATCTGTCCTAATGAGGAAAGGGGCTGTGTTGCTGTCCATAAAGTTTTAGTGTACAAGCTTCTAAGGGCTGTGATTCAAACCCTTGGTTGAAATTCCAGCTCTACCCAATGTTATCCAGCACATGAATTGCTTATCTCTAATTCTTTGAAATCATAGGCCAGCCATTTGACTCTTCAACCTCTAGACCACTCATTCATTCATTCATTCATTCATTCATTCATTCATTCATTCATTCATTCATTCATTCATTCATTCATTCTCACCTTTGAGTCAGCCATGACTCTTAGTAATTGCCTCTCCAGTTTTGTTGACAAGATTTCAGAAGTGGTTTGCCATTTTCCTAGGTTGAGAGAGAGTAATGGCTCCAAAGTCACCCAACTGGCTTTGTGCCGAAGGCAGGACTAGAGCTCACAGTCTCCCTGTTTCTAGTCTGATAAGTTAACCACCACACATAAATGCCTCAACTATTACTTATTTGTTTGTTTGATGTGGGTTGGTTGAATCAATGCTGACTTCTGGCAACTGCCTGGAGAAGTCTCTGAGAAGCCACAGACAGAGCTAGAAATCATAATCTTCCAGTTCCTAGCTGGGTGCTTCGACTACTACACCAAACTGGCTCTCTGTTGACCAGTAGTTGAGAGCAAAGAGTTGGGGATTTTTCATCTCTTGTTGGCATCCAGTGGTTGCCAGCATGCAGCCAGTGGATACATACTGCTCAGGAAAAAGGGGTTTAGCCATTGCCACTAGTGTGGCAACTATTACTCTTAGAACATGTGAGCATAAGAATTCAGAAGGAATTCTTTACAAAGCAGACTACAAAAGTTTAAGAACTGATTCCTTTCAATTACACCCTGAATTGTATATATTACGGCAGGCATGGGCTAGTTAGTTTCAAGGCTTTCTATTTGGCATGCTTACTACTTTCTACCAGTTGACCAATACATTTTTTAAAAAATGTAATGGCCACAGAAGCTAATGTTCAATCTGCCTTGCTGCCAAGAGGACAGAAGGGTAGATCAAGAGATCAGGGACCAGACTGAAGTGGGTAAACCCACAGAAAATCAGCAGATCAGTTGAAACCAGAAGATTGTCACATGGAGCACATCACTTGAGGCACCTTCCCTAATGCATATGTTTCTGTATATATTTCCTGCATAAAGCATAGCATTTTAAGATGGGATATTAGGGAACACACCACTTTCAGAGCCTAGAACCTTAATCTGTCCTCAGGTGTGGGATGACAGTGAGATACAGCTGGAGGCATGTGGGCACTCA
The DNA here is from genome assembly GCA_032468155.1 of Oxyrhabdium leporinum. NCBI lineage: Eukaryota > Metazoa > Chordata > Lepidosauria > Squamata > Cyclocoridae > Oxyrhabdium > Oxyrhabdium leporinum. The sequence continues at coordinate 119,118 of JANHFL010004583.1, read as the reverse complement.
GGAAATGATTCCTAGACTGTCCTTCCAGCAAGGTAAGGAGGCTGAGTAGATTTCTCCAGATACCGCTCAGTTATATCACACTTTCTCCAACTTTGCATTCTTCAAAATGTGCTGGGACTTGCAACCAGAATGGAGATTTCTGAAGGCCAACCAACTAGGAATTCTGGGAATTGCAGAATGACCATTAATGACATAGAAGACAGTCTCATCGATAATGGGTCCCCAAGAAATTCAAAGCCATGGCAAGGCAATACTGGATTTAAAATATAAATAAATAATTCTGTGATGACAGAAATAGTTTTTGAAGCTTTACCAAAAGCTATGCAATACTATGCATAACAGCATATGCAGTGTGTGTCTGTGTGTGTGAATACCAAAGAGATTAAATTCTTCCATCATGAGCTGTGGTGGCACAGTGGTTAGATTGCAGTCCTGCAAGCTATTTCTGCTGACTTCCAGCTGCAGCAGTTCTGCAGTTCGAGTCTCACCGGCTCAAGGTTGACTCAGATTTCCATCTTTCCGAGATGGGTAAAATGAAGACCCAGATGGTTGGGATCAACATGCTGACTCTGTAAACTGCTTAGAGAGGGCTATAAAGCCCCGTGAAGCGGTATATAAGTCTAAGTGCTATTATTATTGCTTTCCCCCCCCTTGTCTTGCCCCTGTGATGCCCTGCACCTAGATGGGCGTGGCATAATTGTCAAGAATCTAATTTAGCTCATCAGCGATAACACAGTAAGAAACCATAAACATTAGAATGATTTAAATATGTTTTGTTTGTTTTAGGGGTTTTTTTTTTTGCTGTACTTAATTGTTGAGATGGGGGTGAGGTGGAGGTTGAGGATATATAAATTTGTGCCAGACCTTAATAAATGAGCAGTATTATGAAGCTCAAAATACAAAAGGTAGTCTTCCATTGTTCCGCAGGAATCGAAGTCACCACCACATTTCATCTCTTTGGGAAATTTACTAATCGGTCAATTAAGTATTAATCATTCCTAATGTGGCTTTTATGTAACCATTTTATCTTGGAGTTGTGACTTCCTGTATGTAATCCTCATGCTTCCATTCAACATAAGAATGTATTGTTCTATTTTATCTTATCTCATGTGGCTGACTGTGTGGTTTGGGCAGAAGGTGCAGCAGTAGGAGGAGCAGACTTCACAGAAGCAAAGTGAAAACAAATTATCTCTCTGCGGTACGCATGCCACACTATCTGGCTCTTCGGAAGGAGCAGGCACCAAACACCACAGTTGTCCACTCCACTTTCCATTTTTCATTAGCAGGCTCGCTCTGGTTTGGCCTGAACCTCTTCTCACATCAAGCCAGCCAACCCGGGTCTTGAAGGCAGCCATGTGCCTGATTTCAGGCCTGTTGGGCCCATCAGCATTGCCATGGTTACAAGAATATAGCAAGATTGCGACAATACATCAGAATATCCAAATGAGGCTGATGCGAACTCAGAAAGCAAGAGAGGACATATCAGCCACATCATTTGTTTAGTCCATCAGCCACCTGCTGCATGTTTTTTCAACACCCTGTATACGGGGAAAAGGGAAATGAGGGACCCTTGGTGCTCTCTGAGCTTAGTTGTTTTCTTGCGGATATTTCATTACCAAACCAGGTAACATTTTTAGTGCACTGAGGCTCCTCATTTCAACTCTGAGCTACAAATATTCTCTTTTATTGGTAGCACAAAAAGGGAATGCCTCACCTTTGGTCGCCCTTTCTAGACCTTAGTAAATTATTTGAGGGAGAAATGCTCAACTTTATTTTGATTTGGAAAGGCTTTCCCCCCTCCCCTTAAAAGAAATTATGTTCCCCCTATACCAATAATGGTATGAGTGTGCCATGCACAAGGTTACTTGGTACAGTTGGACAGAGTCCAACATGTTAATCCACATCATGAACATGTGCTTAATTGAGAAGAATTTCAGGATGAAATTCCAATAAGAGGCTACATGCAACTTCAGAAGCCTCAGTTCCATCAGACTTACTCCTCAATGTACTATGGCACCTCCACTCTGCAAATGGAACTTACTTTCTTTAGCAAACTTGCAAGTGGTCTCTTTTTGTACAAATCTGAGATAATCCTTGAGCCTAGGCAAACTCACAAAAAAAACAAACAAGCCCTCTATATATTACATGTCCTGTACATAATTATGCACCATAAGAAATGTGACGGATAAGACTTGGACTTCCTTGAATTGTATTTGCTATGTTACAAAGAAATCTTATTATGGTTATGAGAATATTGTTACTATTACAGTTGGAAGGGTTAGCAGATCTTATTTTCTCAAAGAAAATTACATGCACTTGAAGCAGAAGGCTCCTGCTTTCAAGGGCACTGTATGTGAGAAGGAAATATATTTTTAAGATGAACAACATACATAACAAGCTTTCATTGTATACATTTCAAGGTCTTTTTGAGATCTATTGCACATTGGGTTCTGCTTAGCTTAGACAACACTACATCAGCAGGCAAACCTTAGAGCAGAAACAAAAATCCAGTTTAACGGAATGTGTTGTCCAGAAAGGCCTTATTTATGGCTTACCTTCATTTTCTTTGCTCTCGCCCAAATTTCTTTGTGCTCTAAGGAAAACTGGCCTCACTGATCGATTTTCAACCCGTATGCTAAAGAATTCCCTTTTAAGTGACAGCAACCGAGCTGACTTTAGCTGATCTGGAAAACCTTAGCACCATCTGATTTGATTTCTGCTTGGATGGAAGGTCACCAGGAAACTATCAGGGCTGTGTGCCAGACTGAAAAGTCCAAACAAAAACAAAAATACAGAGGAAGGCACTGGCAAACATATCTGCAATGTTGCCAAGTAAACAACATGGATGCATCTGTGAAATTATGAGGAGTTAAGCTGACTCAAAGGAGACTTCATTCTAGAAGGTACTTTAGTCAGCCTTCTCAATCTCCTAAAGCTTTGACAAAATAAAAAGTGGTATTGGTTTTGCCCATTGAGTCAATTTTTCCTTCACTGAATCCAGCCTTAATATTTTGGAATACGTTTCTAAATGAACCTGAAAACAACCAGCTTTTGCTAAAACAGGAGAAGAAAATCCAGAATGAAAGCTACCTATTATAGAATTTCAGGGGAAAAACTATTTTGCTTGATAATTTATAGTTTTCTCAAATATTTATGGGGACTCCCTTAGTTATATTTAAAATGAATAGATGACTACCAGCTATTTACTATACTAGATGAAATGTCTGTAATGATGGATCCATTGCAGCTTGCTCTTAATTGAGTAAATGGGCAGCTTCTTTTAATATGACTGAAACCAGAAAGTCAGCAAAACTGCCTGGCATGTTTTTGGAAACCAGTTGCCTAGTAACACAATCAAAAGGCCTTGTCCTTCTTACGGATCTTTTATGCATAGGTACCACAATTGCTATTAATTAATTAATAACAATAATCACTTGCTATTAATGCAACAGTTAACAGGACATAATCTGTAGATCCTCACTGATAAATGACTATGCAAATGTTCTTTAGTTTAATGAAGTTTTGTGTCTGAGGCCTCAACCTCTATTGAGGAAAGTATTTTCCATTTTGGCATAAGTGGATTCCTCTACTCCTCTCTCAAACCATCTATCTTCCCTATCCAACATGTGAATATTATTGTCTTCAAAAGAGTATCCTATTTCTTTTAAATGAAGGTTACTACTGATTCTGGTCCTGTGGTGTTGCTTCTCCTGTGCTGGGCCATCTTTTGTGTAAAGTCTGCTTGGTTTCTCCAATACAGAGCTCTGAACACTCCTCATTGCACGCAACATTACTCTTCTTATGTTTTGGTGTCAGATCTTTAGAGTGGACAAGCCTCTGTCTCAGTGTCTTAGTGTGTTTGAAGAGTACAAGTACGGCAGGCACAGCTGAGATTCAGAGTCAAGAACCTGGCCATTCTTTATATGGCCGAAAAGCTATTTACATATCGGAAAAGCTGAAACAGGTATTTGAAAAACACCACACACCTTGTGCAAAAGCCTCAATTTTTGTATTCTGAATTTATCATGTCCGTTTTTAACTGTATACTTTTTTAAATTGCTTTGTAATTTTTGCTGCACTGAGTTATTTGCCTAAGATGGGTGGCCATATACATTTCCTAAGTAAATCGTTTGCACATATACGATTCAAATCTTTCCTCATGGGTTTCCTTCAACCTGAAAGTGCTACTAGTTTACAAGAATTGATACAAACACATAATTATTGAAAAAATGCTGAGCTCGAGTTAATTTAATTACTCCACTATTATGCATGACCTCATGATCACTTTTTAGGGGAGGAGCAATAGGGCAAGAGAGCGAGTGTTTACACTTCATATTTCAAGAGTACCTGCAATTACACTAAAGGCTCAGTGGTCTCATAAATAAACACACTCATTCTTGCTTTTGGTGAATTTTTAAAACCATCTACTGCATAAATAGATTTTGCCTTTGCAGTAATATAAACATTGTAGCATTTTTGGAAGGAGAAAGCTGCAGATTTCTAGATTGCACAAATCCACACCTACAATAAAAGGACTCTCCAATAAGCATATGCATTTGTTTACCCGCCCTTGTCTTTACATCCCACCAGGCTGCTGGAGTGGCTGCAGATTTTTCAGCCATATTACTAGGCTATTTGCATTTAAATCGTTTTCTCTGTCATTATGTAAATGATGCTTCCTACACTCAAACTGTCCATTTTTCACTGGGAGTTTCACTGTGGGGTTGCCTGGTCCATTCTACCTCCTCGAACGTGCAGACTAACTGGATTTTCTAGGACCCTAGATTTGGGTTCGATTTCCTAAACCATCTTGATAATGCTGGTCTCTTTGTCCGGTCTGCTTATCCATGTTTTAATTTCCATCTTGAGGGAAATTAGCGACTTAAAAATGTTGGCACTGTGCATGAGTTACCAGATAGATGAGTACAAAGATAGAGATTGATACTCATAAAATTATGAACACAAGATTTCTTTGTGATTACCATTTAAAAAAAAAACCCAGTCTAATCATTAGTTATATTGGCTACCTGACCTCCATCTTTTTGGCCTTCTGAGTAAATAGTTATTAAAATTCCATTAAAATTACTTTCTTTTTCATATTGTGGAAAAATAGGCAATAGGAAGTACCAAAATATCAAATGCATATTGAATATCTAAAATTCCATTTAAGCTTCCATATCTTAAAATTCATTTTAGGGTTTGGTTTCAAACGGATTGATTTTCAAGAGATCAGGAATCCCGTTCTAGGCTAAGGTACAAATGCCATATGTTCTTTCTTTCATATGGGATTTCTTATTTCAGAGTCTCAGCTTTTTCTTTCTAGGTTATTTACAAACTAGGATGCAGTAAACATGGCCCTCTAAAGAGAAATGTGATTTCATGGTCACATTGTTGCCATAAAGCAGTTATAAAAGAGAATCCCATAATTTGCATTAGGCATACAGATAGCAAAGGATTTTACAGAAATATTAGCAAACGGTTTTAATCATTTAGAATTCCATCTTTTGATTGATGCTCATTTGTATTGATAATGGAATGTTGTTAGACTCAAGCAAATGTTACATTACCATTCTTATTATTTTGGATTAATAATTGGGCTGTTTATTTTGTGTACTACATTCCATCGTTTCTTGGTTTTAATCCTTTCTGTACCATCCAGAGTCACTGCTATGAGATAAAATAAAAATAAATCATGACATTACTATCTTGAAAGAACTACTTGCAGTCTTCCAAGTGAATCTTTCAAGTGAAACTTTCATTCACTTCAGTGAGACCCAAATGTAATAATTTAATAACATGTCAATTTGTGTGTGTAAGAGCAAGGGCAGAAAAAGACTTAGTTTAGGATACACACCTATCACTCATGTGATGCCTTCACTCATCGCTCATTGCTGCCTATAGTCACTGAGACAAGGCTGGCATTCTTAGATTTATTTTCTTACTTTGGATAAATAGGCATAGGCTATGAAATCTTGGCATTTGAATGTTTTTGCAATCTTTTATTTTTAGATCTAGTGGTACGTTTGGTATCACTGATGCATTATTCTGTAATTTTCTCTTGTTCTAGCCCTACTTTTACTCACAAGGTATTTATTTCTGGAAGAACTGTGATTGCTATGTTTTATTCATCTTGCTGCAGCCGCTCACTGAAAATGCACACAGTCCAAGTATTTTAAAAATGTTTCCTATTTGTTGCCTGCCAGCTGAATATTGAAAAGTTATCAAATCTACCAAACTACATGAAGAATTTTGCTTTGTGGTTTCAAAGGATCCAAGAATATTAAGCAGACATGCATGGGAGATTGGGAGCAGAAGGGCGGAAATAACGTTTTCAGTAGCTTTATGCTATGCTGCTTCCCAAACACAGACTAAGTGCCTCAGACTTGACCACATTGGTTCCTCAAACGTGACACTTGAGCCTACTATCTTGATGCCTTATTTCTAAGGTTGAAATACACAGGATATGTTTACAAGCATTCTCATATCATCTTTGGCATCTGCAACAAGGCTAATGATGATTTTTCTGGCAACATAAAATTTAAACTAGGATCTTATAGGTTGAATGGTGCTGGACTATACCTTAAAGAAATAGCCACGAGTCTATCTATGGGTACTCAAAGCCTCCTTAAACATAGAAAATTAGATGCAACATCTGTCCTAGCAATTAGCTTCAACTTGCACAGTTCAGTTATCAGGTTAGGCAGCAGCCTTCATACAATGTACTCATAGGGTTAGTTTAGGGGGGGTTTTTGTGGGAAGGCATAAGCATAATTTATACAGCTATGTTATCATTCAAAACATTATGCAAATTATATGTCCCAGTAAGTTGCAACTTCATCTGACAGTCATGTTTGGAAAGAAGATTTGGGCAAACTTCTTACTACTCCTTAAAGGAGATGAGGCAAATACTGAGGCATCCCAAGCTTTATTGCATTGTGCTGGAGCTAATGCTGTGCTTGTAATTGTATCAGACAGATGTTGTATATTATCTCAAGGATGGGAAAGCTCTACCCAACCCATTTTGTCACAAATGGCAATTCCCAACATCCTGTACCACTAAGACTGGCTGAGGTCACTGGAAGAGGTAGTTCAAACATCTACAGAATAACAACAGAATAACAAAATAACCAAGTTAGAAGGGACCTTGAAAGGCTTCGAGCCCAGCCCCCTCCTCAAGCAAGAAACCCTATACCATTTCAGGCAAATGGTTGTCCAATATCTTCTTAAAACTTCCAGTGTTGAAGCATCCACAACTTCTGGAGGCAATTCATCCCACTGATTAATTATTCTAACGGTCAGGTTAGTTCTAGGTTGTATCTCTCCTTAATTAACTTCCATCCACTGCTTCTTGTCCTGCCTTTAGGTGCTTTGGAGAATAAGTTGACCTTCTCTTCTTTGTAGCAACCCCTTACATATTGGAACACTGCTATCATGCTACCCTAGTCCTTCTTTTCATTAAACTGGAAATATCAAATTCCTGCAACCATTCTTTGTATGTTTTAGACAAAGAACAATTGCAGGAATTGGGTATGTCTAGTATACTGGGTATATCTAGATGGTCATGATTTCTTCCCTTTTGAACTAGGTCCCAATTTTAATAAACATAAGCTACAAGCTGCTCTGTGAAGTTCCATGGCCTTACCTCCTTACCTAAAGGTTCCCAAAAGTTTCTCTGAAGGCCATGCTAGTGGAATCGCCCAATATCAAGAACAGATCCTGCTAAGTCAAGGAAGATCCTAAGCATTTCCTATCTGTTCTTCTGCCAAAGAGTCCTGCGGCAACCCATCTCATGCTGTTTAGTTCACTCTGTTCTTTTAGTAAAGCTCATTGGGAGGTGTGCAAGGACAACAAGCTTTTCTTCCATGACCTTTCTGAATTCAGCCTATTTTAAGATCTAAGCCACAATCTTTTTTTCTGCAAAAGTAAAACATAGCAAAAACAAACCTGTTCCTCAAATTCAACAAATGCAAGATTTGTGCAGCAACAGCAGCTGTATTGTGCTTGAAAAAGAAAACAACATCCCTGGGACTGAATCCTTAATATTTTCTATTTGTTATCTTGTACATATAATCCAGTGAACAAATTGAATTCCTCAGTAAATAAGAGATCCACTGAAATAATTTCCTTTTGTCCAGCTAGAAATTAATGAAACCAACACAAATACGAGGTCTATAATCTTTTATTTTGCAAGGAGAAAAGAGAAGAAAAAAAAAACAGTGGAAATCTGGCATGCTAGAGCAGTAGACTACACGTAGGCATGACTCACGGCAGCCTGTTGGAGAGCTTGATTTGGAGCAAGACTGCAGAACAGTAATATTTTACTATATCAAAGAGCTTTCTTGCCTAGCAGCATTTCCATGCACATCAGAAGGATCAGAGAATGCTAGGACTTGTATGGTTTCTGTTCTGAATGGGCTGGATCAAAGAGACAGGGCAGCATATCCAGAAATTGCATATGTGATTGCACAGACAGCTGTTGACAGGGCCAGTGTTATGTTATACCCTTCTCCTCTCCTAAAACAGGGGTCTGCATGTATGAACCCCCACCCCCCACCCCAATGAGATCTGCCTAGTTTTGGTCTGTCAAGGGAGGATTCTTATTCAGAAGCATCCTGGAGTGAAAATTCTGATGTTTCTCAACCAATTGTGTTTCCCCTTGAATAAGCCTCTAACTTTCTGCATTAAATCTCCATTTTCCATTTGATACCATCCAGTTATCTGTATCCTTTTAAAAAGCACTTTACCTTAGAAACAGGCAAAAAGGATTTTGGGGCAAAGAAAGACTGCTGTTTATTGGAATATTTGACATGGCTTAAAGATAGAAATATAAAACAAAGCTTGTCTACAGGAAGGACTATAGGAAAGGATGATTAAAGACCAAACAGGCCCAGATCAAAATATTGTTGTTTTAGGATGTCAGTCCTTCAAGGAAATCTAAGGCAGAAACTGTCACCACAAGAACTACTGGAATACTACTTTAATGTTATGGGTATAGTAACAGAATCTTGAAAACCTGAACACATTTTGCCTCCTCCTTCTGACACCAAAGAGAGTCAAGATAGGACAATTTTACGTTTCTTTCCCGTGTTTCTATTTTTCCTGGGCTGAGTTCATCTTCCCTATACTTTCTCCAAGATTATGTCTGGGCTCCCCTACAAAGATGGAGAATAAAATGTCTCCCTCCTACTTCCTTCCCCAGATCACTTGCAGAAGCTTACCAGATTTCATTCCATCAAAGTGAGTGATAAATCATCAATAAAGGGAAGATAAACATTTGAGAAAATAAATATTAGATTGGGGCAGGCCCACTCGGCCCTCTGATATGTCATTGTTGCTTCCCAGGCAGAGCCTATCCCCTGCTGAAAGTGGTGGCTGTCTCAGTGCCTCACCCTGTTTAATACCAGGGAGGATATTTCTATGTTATAAGTCCTGCTTTACGAAGCACCGCTTCTGGGTGGATTCAGACCTTAGCTAGATGGTAAAACAAGTAGAGGACACTTTCGGCACAGAATGAATTATTTACAACTAGCTACATGTAAGCCATTTACAGTATACTGTGGGAAAAAAAAGGCATCAATCATTCCTTTGTTTGAAATTTCCAAGCTAGATATAAATGTTCATACCACTTCACTCCCCCTTTATTTGGGCCACATAGTTAATTGTGGCTGCTGTTTTTTCAAGGGTGAAGATAGTTTGAAAGAAGGATCACTATTTGTGGTGCAGTGCATACATTTTGCTTGTTCTTGTTCGCCTTTCATTAACAATTGTAAGTTTCAGGACTGTTTAAAGCAAAAAC
>JANHFL010004583.1:68123-78219 GCA_032468155.1 Oxyrhabdium leporinum | reverse complement strand
GGGGGTTGTAGGGGGGGATGGGATGGGGGATGGGGTTATATTTGAAAAATGCTTTGTATAAAACTTTTTCAATAAAATAAAAAAAAAAAAGAATTCATTGGAAGAACTTATTTTTAGAAGTATTTTGGCTGCAACTCGAATCATTCCCCCCACATCTGGGAACAATGGGAATTGCAATCCAATCCATCAGAAAACACAGAGAAGGCTCTTCTCATCTTCTTCACCTTCTCCCTTTGATTATGACCTCAGTTTATGATGCAATGTGTACACATTTGCATGCCAGCACATTTTCTCCCGTATCGTGCTAGTGCAGGCTTACCATCTCTTCAGTATAATTGTTGAACAGATGGGTCTGCGCTGTGTGCGTATAGGAGAACACCTGCTGGTATTCCAATGTGTACACATCAACACTGCATTATGGAACCAAGTCATACCGAAGGGTGGATGGCTTATTCTTGAATAATTATTCCAAAATTCCTCAGTAATGGATCACTGAAAGTTAGAGAACCTTGATCCAAACAGCAGAATAGTGATTTTACAAATGCCTGTGAATCTGCACACATAATGTTTGTCCCCGTTCACAACAAAATATATTCCTTTATTACCATCTCCTGCTCTGCACACAAGAGATCCCTCTTCATGGTTAAAACATGCAGCTTACTATCTGTCACAATCATATACAGAGCCAATAGTCAACTACTTGTTTAATGGAAGAATACTTTCTACAAACACATAAAAAGAGGACAAATTCTGTAGTCTGGAATAAATGTTAAATAGTGATGATGATGCTAATGATGGTGATGTTACCCATTCAGTCATGTCTGACCTCTTGGCAATTCTGGGCCAGGTGTCTCCACATCTTCCAATTTTGCACCGCTCCTTTGAGTTTTTCTCTGCTCTGGCTGGTGTCAGCTGTGATGGTGTCTAGCCATCGTACTCTTTGGCAGCCTGGTTTTCTTTTACCACTAACTCTTTCAAACATAATTGCTTTCTCCAGTGCAAAATGCTAAATGACTTGACTTTATGCTCAAAGACCAGAAGTTCTTTACACATGGCATATAATGTGAATATCCTTATGTCTAAGGATATTTACCCATGTAGTAAGGCTTAATTACTATTATCCTTATCTTTCCTATTGCCTTCTATTATTGGTATCTTATGATTATATTACTTTGTTGTTTGCATGTACTCGGAATGCTTTTGCATCAAAGACAAATTCCTTGTGTGTCCAATCGCACTTTACCGATAAAGAATAGCAATAGCACTTAGATTTCTATACTGCTTCACAGTGCTTTACAATCCTCTCTAAGCGGTTTACAGAGTCAGAATATTGCCCCCAACAATTTGGATCCACATTTTACCAACCTTGGAAGAATGGAAGGCTGAGTCAACCTTGAGCCTGGTGAGACTCAAACTGCCAAACTGCTGGCAGCCGGCAGTCAGCAGAAATAGCCTGCAGTACTGCATTCTAACCACTGTGCCATATGTATGTATAGAATATATATGTGCATATAATGGGTATGCATGGAGAGCATATTAAAACAATGTACTGCATCGATATAGGTCCATAAGATGTGCACTAATTGTATATATAAGCATTCAGATTGCCAAACTGTATCAAACTGTATTTCAAACAGCAATGGAATTAGTGTGGAATTTAGCCATTTTTTGAGATTTCTGGAGCTGAATCTTCTAGTAGGAAAAATACATTCTCCCCATTTGACCTCTTAGGAGGATTAGATAGCAAAGGTATCATTCAATCAATGTGCCCCCGTCTCAGGTATCATCGACAACTGGATAAAATGTATACAACTAGCAGATGCTCCCCGGATAGGCAAAAATCAAGATTATCTAAATTGGGAAATTATTGTATCCTCTTCAAGACAAAAATACAATTCTGAGTTTCACCAGTAGCACAGGTAGCAACGATATACCTATTGCCATTGACTAAGGTATTCAGTCCTTTGCTTTATGGATACAGATTTGTGTTTACAAATGTACAAGTTGGACTCTTGCTTGTGCCTCTAGAGAAACTACTTCTAGAAGCAGTGCAATCCAACTTTCTAAGAGCTTAGCTTCACGTCTCTCTGCACTTGGAATACAGACTAGTCTGTCTAGAGGCAGACACAAGACTCTGACATCTAAGATATTGCTAAAATGAGCTTTTAACAAAGAATCTATAGTCTAATGGATCTGTCAGCCTTGGATTGGAACGCTGACAGGATCCTTGTGGATAATTTTTGCGGCATGTCTGTTAGTGTGGCCTCTCCTTAATCATTAATCTGGCCTGGGATCAAACAGCCAATACAGAGCTGATGCAAAATCTTCAGAAAGATCAGATTCCAATCTTCCATTACCATAATGGTGACCTTTGTCAGGAAGTTGGTACTTTTTTTTAAAAAAAAGATGAAGCTACTATTGTTATGGTGAGTTATCTCTTGCAGTCTGATCCTTTTTTCTTTCAGGGCAGATGAGTCCATGCTCTTCTTAATAAATACATTCAGTTCACGTCTTGCACCATTGCCTCCTTATCAATAAGTAATGCAAAATGCCAGAAGTGAAGCTGATTTTTTTTTGTGCAGTAGTGATGGGGTATTAGAGCCCCAGGTTTGGCCACTACCACATCAACTTTCTGCTAATGCATTAAAATGGGAAAATATAATTACTATTCAGACAAATCACTGAGAGTCAGCAAAGGCTACAAGGCCTCATGGAACAGCCATTAGTGTTCTTTGGTGCTAGCTTAATAACAACACCATAAAAAAATAATCAAAAAAGGATGTCCTCAGAATAGAAATACACAACATGTAAGGCCAGTGTGACACTTTCGACATGAGAGCAACAGGCTGTCTTCTCCCAAAAAAGAGATGAACAAAAAAATAAAAATAATGCTCTTTCTGATGAGGCCTGAAGTATGTAACCTTGAGGTATGTATACCAATTTATATTTGTGAATGAAGAAAAGTCACTTTAAAGCTTTGTGACAGAAATCTGAGGCCTGTTGTGCTCTGCAGAAAAAATATAACAAACATTTGTCTTCCTCCCTACAAAAAGAGACTAAGGCAACTGAAGAATTTGTAACAGATAAGAAACTAAAGATTAAGTATTGGAGCCTTGGTGTGTTGACTGCATGTATGATCAAAAACAGATTCAAAGCAGTCTAAAGCATTACTAAGTCATGCTTAGATTAATTATTACAATTGAGAACAATAATTGAGAACAACTACAAAGGTGATCTAGGCAAGAAGTATATATTAATCCAGAAGCAAAACAGATTAAAAGTGTTGAAAGGTGTCTCTCTAAGTTATTGAGAAAGAGGAATGTGCAGAAATGTGTTTTTAGCATGTTCGTTGCAATATGTTAAAATCCTTCATTTCAAGGTCAAAGTTAAGTTCAAGTTGTTCTTAAACATATGTCAGGCTCCAAAACCCAAGAAAGGCACTTCAAAGCAGTTTCCTTTATTGTTCCTCACCTACAAACAGAAATTTTGCCAAACTGAAGCAAACTACTTGCATCATTAAAGATACTCTGAAAATTCCTAGGGTGGAGCTGCCTTGAACTTCTTTCTCACAAAAATAAACTTTGTTGTCTCTTGCTCTTCTGGAATGTAGCCCCTCCCTCCTGAGAATCTGAATTACATTCTACTATACATGACCACTTATATCTTATATCATTGTCTCTCCATAAATAAACAACACAGCTTTTATCCCAGCTATTTTAGTAGTATTCTGTACATGCCACAAAAGAGAATTTGCAAGTACCTCTAAAGAGAAAGGGAAACAAAGAAAAGTCTGTCAATTTTACCCCTGCTCTTTTGATCAATGCTACTGTTGAGCCAAAAAGCTCTTCAATTTACATTTCCCTTCCAGAAGAACTCAAGTTCATAGAAAAGAAGAAAAAGGCCAGGATTCTCTCTAATGGGCAATTGGAACCAAGGAGTTTCTTTCTCTCTCTTAACTGTCTTGAAGCTTTTCTTTCTAAGACTGCTTACATCATAGGAAGTTAGGGGCCTAAAGCTTAAAGTGGCATAGGCGTCATTGTTTGGATGCGCCCTGGTTCCTAATTTGGGCACCAGAGATGTCACTATGACCTCACCCCAAAAGAAACTTAGAGATTAATCAAATGTCAGAAAAATGCTGAAAATTGGAAACATGCTGAATAGTCACTTTGCTCAGAATGTGAGGCATGATGCCATACCAATGACTCAGCATTTTTGCTTTGGGATTCAATCAGCTCATATAAGTGGAAGAATCCTCTTGACTTGAGGACAAGGCCAATAAGACAACATAAAGAGGTAAAAGACAATAAACATGATTAGAGGAGTGCCACCCAAGAACTATAAAGAGAAATTGAAGGAGCTGTATAAGTTTAACCTTGAGAAAAATGACTCGCAGGGAGGTAAGATAATAGTATTCAAATATCTGAAAGAATGTCACACAGGAATGTGAAAAAAATTAAGCTATTTAAATTTTAACAAATGTTTTAGGGTATGACAGCAAATATTTAGCAAGCATTAGAAGCAAGTAGGTACATAAGAATAGTTTCTGTATTATAGAATATATTAAAGCTGGAAGGGACCTTGGAGATCTTCTAGTCCAGGCCCCAGCTCAAGCAGGAGAACCTATACTATTTCAGATAAGTGACTGTCTGGTCTCTTCTTAAAAACCTCCAGTGATGGAGCGCCTATGATTTCTGAAGGCAAGCTGTTCCACTGGTTAATTGTCCTCACTGTTAGGAAGTTTCTCCTTAATTCCAGATTGCTTCTCTCTTTGGTTAATTTCCAACCATTGTTTCTTGTCTTGCCCTCTGGTGCTTTGTAGAATAATTTGACCCCCTTTTCTTTGTGGCAGCCCCTCAAATACTGGAACACTTCTATCATGTCACCCCTAATTCTTCTTTTCTTTAGAGTAGCCAAACCCAAATTCTGCAGCTGTTCTTCATATGTTTTAATCTCCAGGCCTTTGATCATCTTAGTTGCTTTTCTCTAAACTTTTTCCAAAGTCTCAACATCTTTTTTGTAGTATGGTGGCCGAAATTGGTTGCAGTATTCCAGGTGTGGTCTTACTACGGTTTTATAAAGTGGTTCTAATACTTCACGTGATCTTGATTCTATCCCTCTGTTTATACAACCCAGGATTGTATTAGCTTCTTTGGCTGCTGCTGCACACTGCTGGCTCATATTCAGGTGATCATTCACTAGGACTCAAAGGTCCCTCTCAGAGTTACTGTTTTTGAGCCAGGTTATATTTTGGTTAGGATCCTAGGGGAAAA
The DNA here is from genome assembly GCA_032468155.1 of Oxyrhabdium leporinum. Classification (NCBI taxonomy): domain Eukaryota; kingdom Metazoa; phylum Chordata; class Lepidosauria; order Squamata; family Cyclocoridae; genus Oxyrhabdium; species Oxyrhabdium leporinum. The sequence continues at coordinate 72,949 of JANHFL010004583.1, read as the reverse complement.
GTTGGTAAGAATAGCCAGAGCTAGTGGAAGCTGTAGTTTAACATTTAACAGGTGCGTTTAGTGAGCCAGATTAGCAACCAATGTGATTGGTTATAAATTAATTATAAAAAAGACAGTTTCAAAATAGACCTATTTTGAAACTGTCTTTTTTATAATTAATTTGTAACCAATCACATTTATAATCATGTACTTCCTTGTTGCTTGATTATAAATACCTTATGTTTCTTTTGTTTTGGATACATGCCTGTGGAATGTTACCGAATATGTTTATATGTGCCGGACCTGGCTTTGCAAACCTATCATAAAGTTTTTAGAAGCGGATGTCCTCTAGTGCAGGTGTCTCCAACCGTGGCAACTTTAAGACCTGTGGACTTCAACTTCAAATGGGAGTTGAAATCCACAGGTCTTAAAGTTGCCAAGGTTGGAGACTCTTGCTCTAGTGTCCTCCTTGAGACAAAATGAACCTCAGGTTGAAAGGAGAAAGGAAACATGTAAGTCAAAAATTTGATGGAAATTCACAATTTCTCTCTCACAGGGTTCCCCCCCCCCAACAAAATAAAGTCAAAATCTGTTCTCTCTTGTTCCAAAATGCAGGACATAAAATAATGGATTTAAGCTATGGGGAGACAGATTCTGATTGTAATGGTAGGTGCATTTCAAAGGGGAACAAATTACCTGGAGACATGGTAACTTCTCCTTCATATGCTATGATCAAGCAGAGACTAGACAGTAATCTGGGATGCCTTAATTTGGATCTATCCAGCTCTGTGATTATTTCAATCTTTGCCTAGACACAAAAGCCATCACATTAATGCTTTGTCTAGTGAAACAGGCAACACACATATTTTCTGACATAGACACCCAGGAAAGACACCTAGTAAATAACCATGTTTGTTTTACATGATATTGTACTACTAAATTATCTACAATATGTGGCCATGGACTCTGCCTTAAAGAATTCAGCTTGTAGAAATCCATGAGAGAAACATGAAGCAGAATTTGTCCTTCAAAGGCCAAATGGTATATCACCAGTGATGTTATAAAGTCACTGGAGTGGGTAAGAGTGAAGCCAAATATTTTGGGAACTAGGAAATTAAGTGGTTTTAAGGTATCCATTTTGCCTCGTTAAAATCATATATATATATATGATTATATATATGATAATCATATATATATATATATATAATTATTTATTTTAAAAGGCTTCTAGGCCATTTCAATCATAGGACACTTTAATGGGAAGGAAATTGAATTTGGAGAGATCTGCGGGGTGGGGGTGGGGCCAAAGCAACATCTTTATCTTTTAAACCCTAGAAAAGCAAAAACAGGATAGAAAGAGTTAGCTCCCATTGTTAGGAACCATCAGCCTGAGAACTGCATGAAGCCTATGGCTGCCTACCTCTGACAGCGCAATTTTGCTGGGGACAAGGTATTGTCTGGTCTTTTGTGAGTGTGTTGGGGCAGAAGGGGGAAATAATTTCAATTGCTGCTTGCTAGAAGCAGCTGCTTCACTTTGACCCTTGAGCATGGCAAATAAAATAAAAAAATTTTTTCCATACCAGCTGGCCTGCCTATTGTCTGGAATCCGGATTAGATTGGTTGTAACTGGAGAGTCTTCTGGGTGACCCCTCATTTCTGGATTCCTTTTTTGGGGGGGGGGGGAAATCTACTTGTGACCAAGATGATTATCACTTGGGTTTCAGGCAGAAATATTAATTTCCCAAGGTTTCTTTTTCTTTTCTAAAATTATAGTTACGTTGTGTTTTTAGAACCTGCTATTATTTATCATAATATAGTTTATGTTTTATCTTATCTTTGCAAAACCACTGCAGGTGAAAATTTGGCTCAATCAATAGAGAGAAAGGATAGAAGCACTGTAGATGCTTTAGGGAAGGGCTATCAGCCAGTCTAACAGCACCTGGACAATCAGAATTCCTGGTCTGCCTTTGCATAACTGCAAGGCATCCATCATATCTCTACATTCATATCTCTACACTAATCATATCTCTACATTCATGCAAACACAATGCTAATTATTGTTAAAATGAGAGTAGCAAGAGCTTCCCGATTCATGCTTACAAACAAGAGTCAAACACTGATGAAAATGTCTTTATCAACTCTTGGAATTATATGACAGGCAGAAGAATGCTCACTTTCCTGTATAAAAGAGAATTTTGAATCATAACAGAACCTAGCAAATGGAAATATTGAAAAAGATAACATCTTCTTTGGGTTGATTTCAAGTAAATATTGATATTACAAGTCCAATCCGTTTGCATTTATTTAATTTCTGAGGCAATCCACTTCTTGTGCTCAGAATGACTTACAGAAGATTAAAGCATTTCAAACAATCAAAGTAAAGATAGATGCATAGAGTAAAAAAACTTTTAAAAGGGCAAAGAAGAAATTCAAGAGTTTCAATTCCACCAATCGTGCCTTGGAGTCCATGGGCTGTCCACCACCCTTCGTAAAAGCCAATAGGGCTGAGGCCCATATGAGCTGGCAGAGGAGAGAGACACTGTGCCATGGCTTTTTCTAAATCCTATCTAGAGATTTGGTGAGAAGCTGCAGTTAGTAACCACGACCATCAGGACATGTCCAGGGTAAAAAAAAAAATTAAAAACTATGGTAATAAAATACATATGTGGTAAATACAGTGCATTCAGATAAATATATTGCCTTTACAGGATACCCAATCTGTTCAATATAGCAGATTCTTAGCTCAACAACCTTAACTATCAGTTTAGCAGTTGTGCTCATGGTGTAAAGATTAGAATCTATGAGGAAATAGGATAATATACAATTCAGATCCCAGTGGGCTGTTCTTTCAAGTAGGAATGTTAAGTATGTAAGCCAAAGAGGGGCATATAGTTGGCAATTCAAACAAAATACAGGCAATATCTTTAATGGCTTGGCCACTGTCTATACACATCCTCTCGTGATCTGGCAGATGGTGAATGCATCCATATTTGGCCACGGAATCAACAGGTCACAGAATTCCTGGTGACTGGGGGCCAGTGTTATCCTTTGTTATCAGGTCTGGTTTCAATCCTTTTCCAGACCAAGATTACAAAAAAGAAGGTCCCTGTCCCTCCCCAGAACAATCCATAAAATCTCTGTGGGCTGGCAGTTGAGTTTTATCTGCAGCTTATCTTGTGCCAGACAACACCAACCAGACTAGCTGGTGCAGGAGGAGCCTGAGTTACCTGTAGCTTGGTTCTTCTGCAGCTTCTGAGTATTTGTCAGGTGCCTCACTCTGCCTAACCATATGACCAGCCCTGCAGCTTATCTATAGAGAAGACAGTTAGTAGTATTGCGTGGATTTAATTCTTTTAATATTTTGCATAATTTAAATGGTTATTTTAATTGTAAGCTTCCCAGAGCCATGAATGGGTGACTGTTTAAACTGAATAAATAAATAGCTCATTTCCAAATTTTTGTTCATAAGTGTTGCTCTGAAGGGTGATGTAGTGGAGTGCCATTGAAACAATACAAATGCAGTGAATAACACAGCTTCAAGTCCAATTCTAACATCAGTCACTTGTATTCATTTTCCTAGTAACTCATCTGATCTTTTCCATTTCTTTTTCGCCACCAATCAGCCTCCCCTTAACACATGATTTGGGTGATCCCAGATTTAAATCAGCCTCTGCAATTGCATGGAGTTTGAGCTACAGCATCTGTGCTAGGAAAAAGCCTGCCAGATTGCTTTCATTTTGTCCGCCCCTATTCCTGCCCAGGAATATGCAGCTGAACCATTAAGCGGCATGATTTGCCTCTTCAAACCAAAGCAGAAAGAAAAAAAAAACAATGTTAACTTGAGCAACTAATATCATTTTCTATAGATAGGAGCTCATTTCCACCACCATCTGCATTCAGTTGTGAAATCAATAACCTTATTGATTCTGTATTCATAATCATGGAAAATTCATTGCCAATGGGAGGGGGGCATGTGTGTGAGAGAGAGGAGGGGAGGGGAGTGAGTAATTAAAGTGATAGCAGCCAGTATTCCTGAATACGAGTATATGTGCCTAATTTGAAAATCAGTACCTAATTCTGAAAACAACAACAACACAGATGACTTCCCAATACTTCCATTGACAGTTGCCAATAAGACGGTAGGCGATGGTGGCGGCACCTTGCATGGATTATGCCTCAGGTAGAGGATATTGTACATACTGTATTGCTATACAGTACAGGCAAAACAAACCTTTCCATTTAGAGATTTCTCAAACCTTTCCATTTTCATTTCTCAATACATTAAAACAATATTTTTATAAAATAAAATAACAATTTCATGCAGTTCCATTTTAATTTTTTTTAAAATACAATAGAAGCATAGTAGATAAGATCAGATGACATGTAAACATTAGGTAGAATTATGCTAGCTTTTCTATCTAGCTTCTCCAGGATATGTTATTATATTTCTAAAGTGCAAGAGTAAACAATGAAATGAAGTGAGAAAGCAGGAGACTCGTAGCTGATGCTTCAATGTTGGTGAAGGGTGTGCACACTCCGCTTTCTACTAAAACATTTGCTACCATTTAAAGCAGGTTGGTCCAACCTTGGCCACTTTAAGACTTGTGGACTTCAACTCCCAGAATTCCCCAACCAACACAGCATAGAGTTAAAGGTCTTAAAGTAGCCAAGGTTAGACACTCCTGATGTAAAGTGTTTCTTGAAACTGCTGTGGGGAAAAATATCCACCTGGTTCAGTTCCAAGCTGGGAGAAAGATACTAGAAACATGGAGGCTAATTAGAAAGATGGTTGAACAGAACCACCAAGCACATGGTTTTGGTGCAGATGACTACATGGAGTTGAGAAT
>JANHFL010004583.1:0-32354 GCA_032468155.1 Oxyrhabdium leporinum | reverse complement strand
TCAACACTCTAGCCACTGCGCCACCTAGGCTTTTATATAAGTTCAATAGCATATACACTAGTGTGCATATTTGACAAAATCCATGTACAATTAATAAAACTTAACAGACAATCAGAGACTCTAATAAAATGGAGGAAATTACATGACAGTATTAGTCCAAATTAATAGGATATGCTTGGGGTTTAAGCCTTCACCACAAACTTGATGGCATTGACATGAGACCTTTGTACATTTACTATCACACATATGAGCTACCAACTATGGGAAATGAAAGGAAAAAGTATATGAAACAAAATAGCCCAAAAGATTGGGGGAAGTTAATGTAAACCAAGCTAGTAAAAAGAAAAGAGCATAGCCTTCTACATAAGCAAAGGTAGAGCATTGAGCAGAAGAAGAATAAAATAACTATCAAAGATAGAAGGATTTAATGTAAGCTAAGAGATCAAATACAGGCTCACAGAGTTCCTTCATACTGACCCAATAATATATAATGATTGACTATATATTGCATCACGAGAGGCTAAAAATCAAGGCAAACAGATGAACATAACCTTTATCGAAAACAGATAATTCAATCTCTAAAACCTTCTTCTAACAACACAATCTCTAATCTCATGGTGAACAGTATACAACTTTTTATTATATATTCTATTTATAGTATATATAATACTGTCTCCAATTCCTGCTACAAGTCTTATTCCCCTTATGGAATTGAGTCTTACTTCCTTGTACTACATTTTGTAAACACACTAATAACACAAATAATGTATATAATATTTTCTGAACTCCAGATGCAGCCAAATAGCAAAATATAATCAATAAAACTGTAAAATAAATATTCACCACCTTGTTATTAAATGGCTATTTTAGATAGGATTTTAAAAGATTCTATACAATATCAGTTCAATAGAATATCATATTCTGAATTCATGACAATTTTGGGGGAATATTCTATTCTATATGCTCAACATGGTCAGTTTATATTTTATACTTTGAGCAATTATTGTATAATAAGTACAATAACACTTCTAAATGTAGAAATTCAGAACATATATTTAATGAACAAATAGGTTCTTTCAGGGTCAAACTATATAGAAAACTTATAATCATAAGATTTAACTCATTTAATTTATGATGTAATTATCTTCTATCAGCATTCTGTAAAAGTTAGCAGATTAGAAGATGCTCAAAATGTGTTAAATCGTGTTATATATTAAAGTTTGTATATATTCTTGAAACTAATCGGGTATTTTTAAATATAAAAACATTGTCATACTTTTATAAAATGAATATTAGAACATATGATTCCAAACCTAAATCTTTAAATTTGGGGCAGGCTTGCTGGCTGACAATGATAGAGGCTGGAATCCAACCATATCTAGACTTTGCATCCCTGCTATAAAGTTCTTTTGATATAGATATAGATAGTTTTCAGAAAGCAATACTGTGTACTTTATTTTCCTCTATATGTATCTTTTCTTTTTCTAATAAACTGTACATAACTCCTACTTTCAAGTGGTCTAATACACCCTTTGCTAATAACATTTTATCTAAAGAAGCTTTACTGTTCTACTATTTCTTCTTGTCAAATGGCAAGCTTTGCTGTCATTCTTCTACTTATTATAGAAGGATCTTTTGAATTTTATCAGGAATATTTGGGGAGCCTTTACTAAAAATCCTACTTATATAAATTTCTATAAACCAATACAGAAGTACTATACCAGGGAAAAGGGTGCTCCAGAGCACGTGGAGGCATGAATTTAACACCTAGCTGCAACCTTTTAAAGTAGACCTTTACCATGATTGGGTGGCTGCCATCTGCAGTGAAAAGAGCTTGTTTTAAGAGCAGAAATTGACAGGGCTGCCTTACAAACTATGAAGTATCTTTTTGACTTCAGAGCTAAAGCACTGCATAATCTTATTTGAAGAATGTCCTTTGCGTATGCTGTTCCAAAGGAATGGATGTAAATCATGCGCTTAACAAGCAGATTGTGCCTTAAGGGCCATTCCTGTATGCTTCCATGCTTTCCCCTGCTTGTTTCATTTTCTTATGTCTCAGTTTGCTGTTAGGCTTTGTTTTGTTTTTCTTTTAGAATTGCTTGTCAAAAGTTTAACCAGGATAAATTTTTATCCCCGAGGAGGGTTTTATAAGAAACCCTTCAAGTTTGTTGTATTCATTATGCAATTTTGTTTAGCCAGCTTATCAGAATTTGAGACAGAAAGTGGACAACTTTGTATCTACCCACCTGGATAAGCAAGAATGGAACCCAGCAATGAACAAAAACCAACTGCGGAATGGACTCAGACAAAGTGTGATTCAGTAAGTAGAAGGTACTAAATATAAAAATCGTTGAAGATAAATAAACCCTTATATTTGGATAAGAATTAGAAGAATGCTTCATGGTGATTTGTAGGCCTTCATCTATATGTGTTTTATGTATTGAGGTGTTACTTGGGCATTTTTGCAGTCTGACAGATAGCCTGTATGAACATTTTGACGTGCAGCTGTTTGTGCAACCAAATGGACATGGATTTACTGCCCTGAAAACTTCTTTAAAGACCTTCCTTTTCGTAGGTTAATGCTTTAGTCATACCGTATCAAGAAAACAGGTTTCGATTAAGGAGAGATGACACAGTTTATATGGAAATCCCGATATACTTGGTTGGATTTTCAGAGAAAGACTGAAACATAGAGTATATGCAATATATTACATAAATATAATATGATGGGGCATTTGAGCATTCTTAAGGACTCGTTTCTCTAGAGCAAGTGGCCACATAATGGAGGATTGCAAGCAACCCTTTTTTTGAAGAGAAAACAGCACATTGGTAATTTGCAGTATTTTAAATCTCTTTTATCACCTCCAATCCCAAATAAGACTCATTAGTTCCATCAGCTTAAAATTGTACAGTGTACTTTTGTCCAGCAGAGTGCAGTGGTAACACACTTTTTGTACGGTTTCCTGAGTAGTTATTGCAGTTAATCAGTTTACACAGCACAGCGTGTGTCCTTTGTAAATATATAGAGAATATCTACTAGTTTAATTATATCCTGTGATTTAAGTAAAATTAGATTTTGAATGCCTTCTTTAACTTTTTAATTTTAATATATTAAATTATTCAGGAGAAATGAGAGGAACGCATGCAGTGAAGAGGAAATAATGGATTACAATCTGTTGCCATACATGTGCTAAAAATGTATACGTATTTAGAAGTAGATATTTAAAAACATAGCCAAAGGGGGGGGGGGGGAAGAAACAGAATAAGAAAAACTGAAATAAAGTAAAAAATATATATAAAGGCTATACAAAAGTGAATAAAAATTCAAAGTAACATAAGATTAATATTGCATATTAAAATGTCTTGTATCAGTTTAAGACTTTAAAACCACTATGGAATGAAGCCAATGTTCATTAATTTAAAAAGTGATCAGTGTAATATGAATCATAAGAAATAGCAGTTAACCAAAATATTTAATATAAAAATTGTATGTTTATCAAGCTAAAACTAATATAAAAAACCTAAACTTCATATCCTTATATAGAATTATAATCCACATTTTTTTCCAAGATAAATGACGCTATGCATCAAACTTATATTTCAAACCTCAATAAGATTATTTTTAACAAGATGAATACTCCCATTGCTTAATTTGCCATTTTTCTAAAGAGGGAATTATGTGATTTCTAGTAAAAGGCATAAAGAATCTTGTCAGCTGTTGCCATATAAAAAGCCAACTTAGAGTATTTTGTAAGATTGAAGCTTGGTAATGTTTAATGAAAACAGTTGGCAGAAAAAAGAATTCAGCCTTTAAAGCCGTTTCATTCTGTAATATATCATCGTTCAGAATTGTTGAGCTTTACATCAGTGCCACCGGATAGAAAAGTATTATCTGACCTAATTGTTGCATTTCCAGCAATTTTTAGAAAATGTATCTATCTTAGCATTCTTCACTGGAGTAATACTGTGTTAGTTTTCTCTATGTGTAACATTCATTTGTCTTCTATTTACAGTAACAGCCATCCTATTGTTGCATAGCAGTTGTATAGTTTAAATTCTTTATTCATTTAATCATATCATCTTTCATTTGTTCAGTTTCTAAGTCATATTTCAATAACATCTTCTAAATGAGTCCAACAGATGTTCTGAAATAGGTTTTTCACATATTGTCATAGTTCTAACCACTTGCCTTGTTTCTGTAATTCCTTTTGAATTATGTTGCTTATTTGGAGGTATTGAAAATAATAAAGTGAATCTGACCATTCTGAAAAAAAGAATTTTGAAAGATTTAATCTTTGGGTTTTTATAAAAATTGTCTTGCATCAAATTTTCATTTTCTTGGATATTTAACGTTGAAACAAAGAATAAGAAGTCTGACCTGACTCTTTTTCTGTGTTTAGGTATGCTAAAACATAAGTGCCATAATAATGTGTGGTGAAGTTCAAAGGTGGTGCTGATAAAGTCCTGTTTTAAATTCTAACATCCAGACTCTCAGAAGGCGAAGGACTTAAGGCTCTAACTAAATGAATGTTTTATTCATTTTTATCTAAATGCCCATGGAGATTCTCAGTCATCCAGGTCATGGTTATCCCAGAGGTGCTTTTTCAAAAGGCAACTGGACTTTCTTTGTTTTTCCTTGAAGACGTTTTGCTTCTCATCCAAGAAGCTTCTTTAGTTCCCACCTTTATTTATTTATATCCCGCCTTTATTATTTTGTAAACTGAAGACCACAAATTCCTTGGCCTTAGACAATATAGGGTTTGTGGGTAATGTTATTTATTCGTCTAATGCTGTTTCAGTCACAAAATGCTAACAACTTCAGTTACTCAAATTGAAAGTCTGTGTAACCAAAAACAGTCATTAAAAATATGCTCTGTGAAATAGATTGAAACCCATATAATACATGCTGCTGAAATTTCTTTTTTAAAAAATTAAGGGAAAATAACACCTCAAACATGTCACAGTCATTGAATCACTTTGGAACACCATAATTGGTGAAACCCACGTTGGGCCTATTTAAATGAGCCCTTAAAACCTGGGCCCTAGGTTAAAGCAATCAATGTTTAATGGTCATTGATTTTTCTGAACATTCTTCTTTTGGTAGAGCTTAAATTCACAAAGTAAAGTAAACCTGTTACCAGATTGTAATGTTTAATGTGACAAAAAGAACATGTTAAACCCATCACTGGAAAATAGTCTTATCTATTGACATATTTAATGTTAATTTAATGTTGGCGCGAATTAAATGGACATTAATTTTGCCCTAGCTTCATGTGTCATATATTTTCAAATACAACCCCCACTGGACCCATCTTGCAGTACAGTATAAGCCCTCGGGGCCTCATTTGTATGAAATAAGATGTGGGTGTTTCTTATAAATAGAGCAGGAGTTCAAAATATAGTTTGGTTTAGTCTATTAACTGTTGTACAGCTTAATTAAGGTAGGTCAAAGACTACTAAGCATTTCTCTTGATTTCTTTCTGGACAGAAAGACACATTATAAACAGATCTACTAACTGTTTGCAACACCAATCAATACGTTATCATGAATTTATTCCAAGATGCATTTTGTAAACCATCTTTATGTTGTAAATATAGTCAGTTTGGGAAATTAAGGAATTTTTAGTCTGAGGCAACCTTCTTGATGTAATAGAATAAATGCTAAGGAGAAAACAGCATCTGTCTCACTAATTCTTAGCTTTGCTTGTTCTATGATTGTGGATATCCTTTTTTTTGTTTCTTGGGACAAACTACATAATCTTAATCCCCTCCTTTTTCACTTAATAAGTTTGCCTCAGAAATAAGATAAATATAACATCATCAATTGAATTCTGCCTGTGCTAATGAAAACCGCCCCGAGTCTTCGGAATGGGGCGGTATATAAATGTAAAAATAAATAAATAAATAAAATAATCTTGTGGAAACTCAGAGCACCTAGTGATGGTTTCTAGGTATAATTCTGCTACTATAGAAAACTTGCCCACTATAATAGCAATATTGCAGCCTTTATATGCAGTGCATAGAGCTACTATTGCAGTACAAGGCACAACTCACAAAGTAGGAGGTAGAAAAGCATTCGAGCAGATCAGAGTTCATGCCAGTTTAGACCTGCCCTTCTGAAAGGCTGAGTGTCAAAGAATACTGATCTTCTTAAGTGCCCACATAGGCTCAAAATAGCAGATACTGTTAGTTTTCTGACCAGGAGGTAGGGTCACATTAGGTTTGCATTTGCGTTCCAAAATGCTCTTCAGTGTCTCTGTTTTTGCTTCCTAGCTTGTTGCAGACATGACTTAACCCAACCAGACAGCTGATTCCCTGCTCTCTTTATCCAGCACAGCCTTGAAGCAATGTCACTTCTTGGGTTTTGACACACTGTTCTCAAAAAAGCTCTTTGTCATGTGTTGCGAGTGTTTGTTTTTGTCTTGTGAAAAAAGTTCCCATATGTCTAGACTTGGCAGAGGTCAAGAGCAATTGACAGTGGTAGAGCCCGAGGTGAAGGCCACCTTTCTCTTCTTCTCTTGTGCCAGCCAAAAAGGTCACTTCTCTCTCTCACACACACACACACACACACACACACACACACACACACACACACACCTATCTCTACCAATGGGAGTGCTTCCCCCCACCCCTCCGCTTTGTGTGAAGGCATGTTTTCATTTGCATCCCACAAGCACCCAAATGGAACTTCTGACCACGATTCTTTTTAAGTGGTTGGGTGACCACATATCTGTTGTCCATTTTGCAAGCGCCCTCAGAAGTGCAGGTTCAGAGCCATCTGAGTTTTCTTTACAAAAGGTGGGGTGCTTCTCCCATGTCAATGCTACCAAAAATGCTGTCATTCTTGCCACTGTAAGCTAATTGCAGTTGACATGATGGCTCCAGAGAGCTCTAGGTGGGGGCTGCAGGGAAGATCTTTGACAGAAGCTGAATGGCTCTTTTGTCTCTGCCCCAGGTCAGGGATGCTGGAAGCTGGAGTGGACAGAATTATTTCTCAGGTGGTGGATCCAAAACTTAACCACATCTTCAGGCCACAGATAGAGAAGGCAATTCATGATTTCCTGGCTGCACAGAAGAAAGAGGACTCGGTGCCAGCTCCTCCTCCCCCAGAGCCTGAGAGTCAGAATCCTTCTCCACCCCAAGATGCCTCGTAAGGTCTGGTATTGCTGCACGTCTTTCTTTGCACACATTTGTAATCCTTTTGTGAGCCACTTGTGTAAATTAAATAGCCAAAAGACAGTACTTGATTGTCAGGTCAGTGCCAAAATTACTGCAAAAGTAAGAACAAGCTGTGACTTCGAAGTCTTATCATGTTTGTCATGGAAAGCAGTGCAGTATTGTACTTGGTCCTCTCTGTTGGTAATAGTACATTTTTTACCAGGCGAGGCAGCAATTTGGTCATTGAGTACTTAAGTACTCATTGAGTACTTAAGTACTCAAAGATGCCGGAAGGATTGCAGCTGAAATTATCCTTGAGTAAAGGCTTAGTTATTAAGATTCCATTAATCTTGAAAAAAACCAAAAAAAAAGTGGACCAGTCATTAAAAATGTGAAGAACGACAGATTTGTGTATAGAGTGCTGTTTCAGCTGAGCCTGAATTATCTTAACTAACCAATTTCAGTAACTTACACAACTGATAAAGAGTCAACAGCTATCTCAGGTAGCTCTCATCTTGTAGGATATTGGTGTGTTTTGCAGACTCCAGATAGAGCATCCCAATGTTGGTAAATACTAACCATTTCCATTAGGTGCTCCATATAACACAACTCGCCATTCTGAATCATTGTTATCATGATGTTAGAGATTTAGGAAACCTTTTAGAACCTAGAGAACTAGATCTACAGTCCCTATTTTCAGTAAAGGTCCGACTTGCTCAAAGACAGGAATAGGAAATTTGCCTTTTGGTTTTTGAGCTTCCCTTCTTCACCAGAATCATGAGTTGCTACCCTGTAGGCTGCATCATAGAGAAAGTCCGGCCTCTATTGCAGAGGGTTTTCTCTGTCTTCACACGTGATGTGCATATAAAGTTTAGGACATACCCCTCCCCTTACTTAGACATAGAACAAGAATAGATTCTCTTTTAAAGCTACGCCTCAAGGCATTGGAAAGCACAAGGTCTTGTTGCTTCTAGGATTCTTTTAAAGGTAAGTCAGATGGCAAAGAAACTCCACTTTTTAGTGTATAAAATAATTCTGTATTTTAGTCATCTGTCAAGAGAAAATACAGTTGCCAAATCCTGATACAACATTGAGGGCACACTCCTTAATCTTTGTTCTGTTATCGCAGCATATTAATTAGCACATCACTTTTACCATTGATTACCGAGTATTACCGAGTAACCAGGGTTATGCTGAATTTAGAGTCTTTTTGTTTGGCTATTAATTAAGTTGAAGTAGCAGCTGGCTTAATGACAGTATAGCAAAACTGATTCTTATCTTTTCCTTTTGCAGTGCATTTCTGGATTTAAGGTGGCTACAGTTTCAAAACCCAGGCTGACAATTTGGCAACGGGCTACATATCTGCAGGAATACAGATTGTCAGCTATTATCAACTGCGATTGAGGAACAGGGTTGGCAAAAGTCACAAGTGGTTTCTTTTTGGTATGGAGGGATCAGCTAGATGTGGAAGAGTATTGCTATTTGCTGAAGTAGCATCTGTTTTGCTATTTCTGTTTTTTGGGAATGGCATCTTTTTAAGGAGCCACAATAGGGGAAAGGGTTTCGGGTGTGATGTTAGTGGATTTGGTATTGGGAAATGTAGCAATAGGAAAGAGTACATTTTTCAGTATGCTTGGTTTCCTTAGAGGCCACTGTGTCAGAATTACCCAGAAGGCTAGGTAATTGAGCAGTGAGCATGCAAGTATAAAGCAGTTCAATTTACTAGAAAATGATTCTTGGGTCTAGATCATTATTGAATTTAAGTAATACCTCACTTGCAGTGCCTATCCAAGTCTCTTTCAACCACAAGAATTTTTCATAATTGGCTTTTTACCAGTGTCCAAAGCAAAGTCTGTGCCAGATTTCCGGAGATGATGTCTTTTATACTTTGATGCTCAGTTCCCTTACAGTCTGATCAGAGAAATTGGCATGGAACAAGAAATGGCTTCTTCTGGGGGCTTTGCAGTAGGAGACCGTTGTCTCGTTCATGACATTCTTCAGGTGCCTGTTCAAAGCTGCTTAGAGAGCCTCAAAAACTCTCTGATGGACATTTGTGCGCAAATATTTGGCAAGCAAATATCTGAACACTTTTAGTAATAAAATGTTAGGAAAAAAATCTCAGTTGTGGAAGTGTTTTTATATATATATATCTATTCCATCACAATGAACTGATGTTTTTGCTCAGTGGTATTTGTTGTCCATTTCTAAGAATTTGTTAGGAATTTGAGAGGCTTCGGAAATTGAATGTTCTGATCATATTGTGCCTCCATAAAGCAGTCTCTTAACACTAGTTAAATAAACTAGTTTAATGCAATACCAGGTCAATTCGTTAGGGACTATTTGCATTGTTCTTACTCTACAATAAGTATTTGTAATGTTTTATTTCACTTTCCATATTTTACATGTAAAAAATACTAATTCTATAATTGCTAACAATGTAGCTTAAACTTACATTCATTCTAAATTTGTTCTTCAAATTATAATAGAGGTACAGTAAATTTTTAGCCTTTTTCAAAAAAAAAATCCATTATGTCCAAATAATTTGTAGAATATTTTTTTTGCTTTGAACGTATTGAATTTATGAACTTCCAACTGAGGAGCAACAAGCTAACACATCTCCAAACAAGTAGAGATGATGTCACAGCCATGACTCTGGGACAGGTGAGTAGGCTGATCCCACAGAACCTCGCTGGAAAAGGAGAGTAAAAGCAATTACCCACTTGTGCTCCGGATGACTGCTCCTCACAAGGAGACCATGGGACAGCTATTTCCCATGCGTTTAAGCCCAAGGAGATGAAGAGAAGCCATAAAACTCTCGATGGCGGTGGAGTGTTTTTAAGGACACTGGATTTAACCTCTTTTGATCGCTTTTGGACATTAACTATTTAACTATCTTAAGACTAATAGGGAACTTCAAAATGACAAGTTAGCAAAATCATCTGGTGTGCTTAGCTTCATTGCAGAATTAAAGAAAAATTAACTATAAATCTAAGATTTAAAGAATTGAAATAAACAACAAAAAGCTAAATAAAAATTTAACTCAAAGTTATAAATGAATTAACGGACAAACAAATCTGGAATACAGGTGCTTTTGTTATAAGATTTTGGAAATAATTATATGTAAATAGATAACACCTTTGTGGGAACCAAATTGTTTAAAGTCACCACAGAAATTTGAGACTTTGTGATTTTGGAAATTGTACACTAGAGGGGACTAAAGATACCAGATAGAAAAGGAAAAAGTGGGAAAAACAAAAAGAGAAAAGTCTGCCTTTTCTTTTAGGCTTCTTTTTATGGTTTCTGTTTATTTAGTTTTTATTT
Organism: Oxyrhabdium leporinum; assembly: GCA_032468155.1. Classification (NCBI taxonomy): domain Eukaryota; kingdom Metazoa; phylum Chordata; class Lepidosauria; order Squamata; family Cyclocoridae; genus Oxyrhabdium; species Oxyrhabdium leporinum. Next base: position 21,875 of record JANHFL010004583.1, on the reverse strand, counting down.
CATTGCTAGGCCCTTAATCTTTTGGAAATTCTGCAGTGACTGATTCTAAAATTGTCATTTTTAGCTTCCTGAAAGCTGTCTGAAATGTGTTTTGGAAGATTTCTGTGAGTGCTATCCTGATACCTTTTTGTTGTGGGGTCCTTAGTGCTCTCTGAGCTTGGTTGTTTTCTTGCAGATGTTTCATTATCCAAACTAAGTAACGTCAGTGCTAGAAGGAAGTGGGATTTACTCTTATTTTTATATATTAGTGGTTTAGCCTATCAGTGTTGTTGGGAGTGGTCTTGGTGATTCCTTGATTGTATACTATTGTATACTATTGTATACTGTAAGCCTGTTTGCGTTGTTAAGTTCCTTGATTGAGGTATTGTTTAGAATAATAAAGAATCAATGGTCGTGTCTTCTGATATGTGTGTGTGTATCATATATATCAGAAGACAACACCAGACCATTTTTATAGGCACTTGAGGCAGAATATATAGCATTTCTTGCTCATAGTTAGTATTTATGTATCCCAAAAGGATAGTGCAGATGCTAACTAGAGCTTAAAAAGCTTTAAATATTTGTCTCTTAGTTTGAGATCAGCCACAATCCCAGAATAGCGGTCAGGGATGTGGTTATTATTATCTGGAGGATTCTTGTGGCTTTCAGGGATACTGCATTGCAAATAATGGATACTAGGTGGCATTAGTAAAATTGGGAATCAGTTGGGATTGCTTCAGAGAAGGCTTTATAGAGGGCCTCTGCTTTACAGAGAGTGCTGTAAAGCACTGTGAAGCGGTATATAAGTCTAAGTGCTATTGCTATTCAACTATGCCAGCTTCCCCACCAGATTTGACCATGGCAACCATAGATTATTGAGGGCCTAATGCACAGCAGAGATCTCTAGAATTTTTTTTAATATTGGGCTTGTGGTAAGATCATTTGAATATGGGGAAAATTAGGATCAGTCTCTTGTCATAATCAAATCACTTTTAGATGGCTTTGAAGTTCTCCACACCCATCTCCCATTTCAAGGAGTTAGTTTTTTCTACCCAAGTGGACTTGTTGAGAGGAAGTTTGAGATTTATTCTAAGACTGTAATAGAGTTTGGCTGAGATGTTAGTCACTAGTTGAAAAGAGGGATACCTAGACTTGGCCACTGCTTGAAAAAGCTGGTAGTACTGTAGCTTGGAAGGCTTTTCTATATATCCTCCTTAGGTGCTAATTATGCATGCTTCTAGACTGAGAGGCACTATTCACCATCACTTATGCCCTGGTCACCATCTATCTGGATTATTGGCAGTGTTTTCTACTAAGATTTATCTTGAAGGTCATTTGTAACTTGCAAGTGATCTTGCAAGCAGAGTACACAATTCTGGGGGTGCCTCAGTATTCCCATGTAGCCTCTATATTGTGAGCTGCATTGGGCTTCTGGGTGCCATTCAAGTTACTGGTGTATCACCTATAAAGCCCTTCATGGCACAAGGTTGGGTAATTTGCAAGAGTGCCTGTCTCCAATTATTTCTGCAATTCCATGAGATCTGACAGGGTGACCATTTTCCAAGGGTCTTTCATTAAACATTGTCCTCTGATGGGAATCCAGAAGTATGCCTTCTCTGCCACAGCACCTGCCCTACGGAACAGCATACCCTCTGAGATTCAGATGGTCCGGAACCTGTTGGCCTTTTGTAAAGTGTTGAAGACTAGTTCCCCTTCTGGACCGTGAGCTAGACTGTTGGTAGTTGGTGATGTAATTGTATACCGAGTCATCCTGAGCATGATGTGTTTTTTTAACTTTTTAAATTTACAGTTATTTTAAGGAACAGTTGTGTCAAGTGGGCAGTCATAGAAACTGAAGTAATAGTTAATAATGCTAATTTCTCAGGCAACCTTAGCCTATTGTATAAGTATTCTGATACTGCATCAAATAGCTCTCTTAATTATGATTTCTTTTTTTAAAAAAAAACCCTGTAACTTCTAGGAAAAGTTGGTCCTTGGGTAGATTTTGTATTAAGTCAGAAATAAGAGGCATAAATTCATGACATTTTCAGGTAAAATAAGTATCTTTAAATAATGCAAAATGCATAAATTTGCATAATTAATATGAATATCCTTAAAGCTATTCTCTCAAGTTTTCCAAGGTTGATGATAACCTGCACTACTATAACCCTGCAGTCTTATGCTGATCCTAGTGTCTTTCCCAAATTACTCTCTCCAATTGTATTGCTCAAGTTAAGACAGATAGGAGATGTAGTCCAGTTCATGGGAAGGTTGGGAAAAGATGTTTTAGAAAATAAAACATTGATTATCTAGATGGCGAGAGCCATGAATGATAACCTCCAAGATAATATAGTGATTTCCTAGAGGTCATGAATTTTAAACTTTCTTCAATTTAACATTTCAAAGATATTAAACAGCCAGGGACCCATGTCAATGCATGTATATTTGCAAAGATCAGTTCTCATGACAAACTTGAGTTTTAACTAAGCCGTGATAGGCAGTAGTACCTGGCTATATCTGTTGATATTTTTCTTAACACCTAGTAAATTCTTTGTCCTAGTTTAATTTGGGTGGCCAAGGATATTCTTAAAAACAAAATTTACATTGGAAATTGTCTCTTTCCTAGAGAAAAGACTGTGATGCTTGAACAGCAGAAGATATCCTTAAACTCACCAATTTGCCTCCTATTAAAGGTGTGGCATGGGAGGAGTTGAGTCATACTGACAATGGCCGCTGCTTCTTCAAATCACTGGTTTTGTAATAGTGTCGGCAACATTCTCTCAAAGTCCCAACTGGTTCAGAACGATTGCTTAGTCCTGCCATGAGCTAAGTAAGTTAATTTGAGGACGGTTTGAAACATTTCGGTTGGACTTCACTCTTGTTATAGTTTGGAAGGAAGCATCTGCTTCAAAGGAAATTGTAACAAGAGAAGCAGAGGTATCTATGGATTGCGATCAAAACAATCAAGAAGGCAGCCACAATGATACAATCAGCACTACCTGTTCTTTTATATGCATTGCCCAATAGCTCATGGGCAGCTACCCAGTGAAACCTTGATCGTGTCTGCTCGTCTCTGAGGAAAAGCCTAAATTTAAAATGACCAAGCAGAAACACTACAGTTTGTCCACTCAAATGATGTAGCTCATGAAGAAATGGATGGCTTTCCTTCCAAAAAGTGTCCAAGAAACGAGGATATTTCAGATGATGTGGCTCATGGGATCAAGCGGGCTTCTTCTTCCTAGAAGACTTCATAGGTTTTAATTGAATTGGTTCCTGTTTCTTGGAGCAGTCATTTAATACATTGAATGTGCTCACTTGGGAGAGTACGCCAGGGCCATTAATAGGCCTCAGGAAATTGCTGCATTTTTTCATCTGATACATTTATAATGTGAAAGAGCTTAAAAGATTTTCTGCCTTCTCAACTTTCTCCTGTCATGGTCATATATGCTGGCTTGCTTAGTCATGAGAAACCAGCTGTGATTTAATTTTTAATTTATAAATAAACCTTGGGCACAAACTGAAGATTGTATTTTTCAAAAGCAGCACAGTACCTTTGAGGGTTTAATATGTATAAAAATAGGAAACAGCAAGACATCTTTGATATTATAGCTGCAGATTTTGCTAGAAAGTTTTCAGCAAAATGGAAAATGTAGTTTTACTGTAATTGTATCTCTTCCCCACACTTCCATTCCCTTCAGAAACTTCTTCGGACTTTTGACTTTAATTTACCATATTTAAAAGTGGCCACTGTGAGTGAGGTTAATATATAATCTGTTCAAAATACTTTACGTACTTAAATGAACTCTGCTTGTATTCATTTTCAAGCCTTAACTATCCCTCTTTTTAAGGAAGGAATGGGGTGAAAAATGTTTTATACACCAGACTATTAGAATCCCTTTTCATTTAAATGATAAAGAAAGATCCAGCAATTATTCAATATTTTTTTAGCAATTTGGATATATGATGTTGACATCCCTCTTATGTCATATAGCACACTGACAAAAATAAATGAGCTCTACATTCAGGGATAAAGAAACTTGATTTGTATAAAGACAGAAAAACAGTCCAACTGTAAGACCTTGTGTCAATTATGCATGTTTGGAAGAAGAATGAGTTGACTTCTAGACTAAAATGAAAATAAGCAAATTTAAGTATCAGACGTGGAGTGGGCCCATGTAAACCTAGAATGTGAGAAATAACCTTTATAAATTGATACCTTGTTGTTTTTTTAATGTGAATATTGACAAGATAATGCTTCTAGATCACCCTTGTGGATGTAACTACGGACTGGAGTCAATTAAATTGCAGTTGGACAATTTGTAGTTCAGTGTCTTGTCGGAACCTAGTTATTGATACGTGTTTTATTTAGTGGCAAATATCTGTAGCTCGGGTACAGAATGAGGGTGAAGGTTCATTCTCCAAACTTGTGAATTGGTTTACGAACATTTCGTTACCAGGCTAGGTAACATCTTCAGCAGAGTTTAGGGGATGTCAGTGTTGTACTGTTTATAAGGGCTTTGTGTGATCAATAGGTCTTGTGATGGGTCAGGTGTGTCAAGTGAGGGTCTTGTGATGTGGAGGTTACATCAGGTGAGGGTCATTGGGAGATGAAGTGCTGGTTGAGGGGGCTTGCGTGGCTTGGTTAAGGGTCACTGCTATTCTGGTTGGCTGTGTGGTTGATTTAGTTTCTGAGGGGTTCACAGACTGGTTGTAGGTCAATGTGTCTGTTGATGGGTTTGCTTGTGGAGTGCCAGGCTTCTATGGACTCACGAGCGTGGCGTATGGTAGCATGGCTGATGATTTGTGTGTTTCTCCAATCGAACTGTTTGATGTCAGTGTAAGTAGAGAATCGTGGATTTGGGATCGTGGCATTTGACTGTCAGCCGGTGTTTGTGGATCCTTGTTTTTAATTGACGTGATGTTCGTCGCAAATAGAATTGGTTGCAATTGTTACAGTTGACAAGATACAGGAGGGATGAAAGAAACAATGTAATCTACAAAATCACCTGTAACAATTTGAGCATAGATTTTACATGAATACAGCAACTTACATTTTGTTAATGTACTGTATGTTTCAGCCAGTGATTCCATCATTAGAAATCAGTTGTGCAGCTAGAACATTAAAACAGCCAGTGTGCTTCCTAATGCATCCCTTAGTATTGTAACAGTATTTCTTCTGATTTATTTATAATAGCAATAGCACTTAGACTTACATACTGCTTCACAATGTTTTGCAGCCCTCTCTAAAGCAGTTTACAGAGTCAGTATATTAACCCCAACAATCTGGGTCCTCATTTTGCCGACCTCGGAAGGATGGAAGGCTGAGTCAACCTTGAGACAATCACAATCGAACTTCTGGCAGTGGAATTGCAGAGTTAGCCTGCAATACTTCATTCTAACCACTATGGCACCACAGCTAAAACAGATAGGAAAGGATTTCTATCTCCCAACTATTCAAAACATCGTAATGGGAGCTGTCATTGATGCATGTTTAAACTCTGAGCACATTGTTGAAATAAACAAAGGATAAACAAGGAACTGTGGGAGGAAGACTGGGGAATCCCATCTATATCCTTGGATTAATTCTTACCCTGTCCCTTGCCATGAACTTCCTAGGTGAGCCAAGCAAGACTTGTGCGTGCGTGTCTTAGGCTATGATTGGCAATTTGAATAAAGGGAGACTTGTATAGGAAGACTTGACCTTTGGTGATAAGGATTGTTGAAATTACTGTATGTATAAGAAGGACTTTGGCCACTGCAAGTGTGTGTGTGTGTGTGTGTGTCTGCTTTGATGAATCTATTTGAGCACTATGCCCAGTGGTAAAAGAGAGAAATGAGGGGGAAAGTGTCTGTTTCTCACCTGGACTATTGTTAGACCAGCTGTTTAAGGGAAAAGCTCCCTCTCCAGCTTTCATCGCAGTCTTCTGTTCCATCCAAATGGAATTTGAAAGAAGTGAGGCGTTTTCTTTCCTTCTTAATAAGTCTACTTCAAATACAATGAATAACTACTAGCATTCAAATGCTCTGGCAGTAGATTTTTAATTGAAGCAAATTCCAAAACTGGATGATCTTGAAAGGGCTTTGGAGAAGTTGTGACTTTTGCTGATCCTATTGAACTGCACCACTGATGAGGTGTTCCCAAACTGGTTTTCTTATATTATCTTTGGTTTTCTCTTTTTGTATTGAGTTCCTTATAAAGAAGAAAGTGTATTCTTTCCATAGATACTCTAAAATGATTGTTCTATATTTTATTCATTCAATTCAATAACTTAGACGAAGATAAATGACCAAAACAATAACACAGCCATGATACAGGCTTAACCCCAAACCCAGAGGCCCAGGCTTGGTAACAAAAAACAGGTCTTCAGAGTCTTATAGGAAGCCAGTAGGATCAGAGAAGTCTAAATCTCTGAAAGAATTATGTTTCAGAAGTGAGGGTCACAATAGAAAAGAGAACCAGGGAGAGATGGTCCCACAAGTAACCCAGGAGTGAAGGGCTTGACAGGTGACTACCAGCACCTTGAGTTGAGCTCAAAAGTATACTTCAGCTGGCAATCACGGCAGTTTGTGGAACAAAGGTCAATGTGCCACATGAGGAGTGCATGTAACTGCCCACCCACTGTATTTGGTACCAGCTGAAGCTTCTCAGTACTTTTCAAGGATGGCCCCATGTTTAGCACATCGTAGTAGTCCAGTTGGGAAGTGACCAAAGCATGAGTGACCATGATCATGGTCCAGGAACAAGCACAATTGGTGCACAATATTGGTGTAACTGTGCAAAGGCCCTTGTAGCCACAGCTACTACCATATCTGGTCTTGGAGCAGGAGATGTAAGTCCAGGATGACCCCCAAATTACACACCAGTTCTATCTGGAGTAACGCAAGCCCATCAACAACTAAAGATGGAAAGTCTTCCAGACCCACCTGCTCCTGCTAGGGTTGAGTTGAAGTCTGTTGTTCCCTGTCCGGACCCAGTAGCCAAAATGCTGCCCTCTGGATAAGTCTCTGGTGGAAATGGAGGCAGTTTTGCAAAACGTAGTTCTTGATGCAAAAATGTTGAAGTGCCAGCTCTCTCCTATTTAAGTCTCCTACACAGAATATAGAAATGGAGACAGGGAAATGCTTTGCTGTCTGCAGCTTGGACCAATTGCTTCTTAGTGTTTCAAAGTAAGATGGGTCCCTTATAGAAAAGAAGCAGGTTGTCATGCAACATGCTGCATTTAGTCCTGCTGGTAGTAACTCGTGAGCAAAAAGAAATCTGCATCTTTGTTATTTGAAGCAGTTCAACTACGAGCATGTGCTGACTCAGCTCAGTTGCCAGGTGCAATTCAAGCAGCCCACAGCGGGTTGTGATTTGGTCAAGGATGTCACAATGAGAGCCAGGAGAGTATGCTAATTAAATTTCTCCTGCTGGTTCTCCTGGCAAATATATATCTTCAAGACAGGACTCAGCTGGACTCCAAGCATGTGACCTACATTTTTGTGGCATTCTTGCTGAGCCAAGTTTCCCAAAGTTGCGAGTTCTGGCATGCACTTATATATATCTCTGAGTCTCCAGTTAATTCAAGATTTCAATTGTCTGCTATAATTGAATATTGATTACTGAATGTGGGAATTGCCTGGAAGGTTAGTCAAAGGAAATACGTTTCAAATATATCACATTAGTGATGAATGTAAGCTAAAATAAACCACATGTTCAGGTATTGGGAAAAGGGTTGAATTCAAGGTATTTTGGTATAGAATGAAATGAATATACAGTGTTGAATGAATGTACAATTAAGTAAAATGTCAATATAACGTCCTCATAGATATTAGGTTCTGAGTGTGGAATTAAGATTCATGTTAAAATTGTAATATACCGTAACTATAGTGTATAATATATTCAAAAAATTGGAAAAGAAATGCCTTTGCTTCAAATGATATCTATGAATTCAAGCTGAAGGAATAATATTCTAATATTAGTATAATGTTCTAATATTAGGGACAATGGTGGGCAAACAACAAGCAAGTGGTGGTAGTTATCACTGTTTTAAGATTTATGATCATAGTGGAGAGTTCTTAGGGTTTTTTTTGTTTGCTTTACAGTGGACCTGTAATAACTGACATAAAAAAATGAAGAAACCCCAAATTCCTCAAAAGGCACATTGAAAACCTCCCAATTTGACTACTTCATGAGAAGCTTTTCAAAGGACTACTAAATTTAGGATGTTTCCAGATGAGGGTTTCAACAATTATTTTCCCCTGTCTTGCTCACCATTTTTCCTGCCTATTTGTTTACCAGAAAAGAACTGAGGGAGAATAATATGGAATAGTTGAAAGATATATTTTGACTGGTAGCACCGAGACATTTATATGCAAAAGCTTCTTGATGTCCCCGTAGTAGCCATAAGGTGTAGCTATATGAATGGGATCAGTCATATACATCTAGAGCAGGGTTATCAAATTCACAGCCCACGGGCCGGATGCATCCCATGCTGGCCTCGCCCACGCCCGGTTTAGCGAAGGGGGAAAAAGTCCCGATACTTAACATGACACCGCCATGATGACACAAGCTTGACACCCCTGATCGAGAGGGAAGATAGACAGCTATTGAGTATGGTATTCAGTTAAATTGAATAGTCAACCTATTTTCCAAAGCATCAGAAGGCAAGACAAGAAACAATGGATGGAAACTAATCAAAGAGAGAAGCATCTTAGAACTAAGGAGAAACTTTTAACAATGAGAACAACCAGTAGGACAGCTTGCCTTCAGAAGCTGTGGGTTGTTCATCACTGGAGGTTTTTTTAGAAGAGACTGGACAGCTGCTTGTCTGAAATGGTATAGGGTCTCCTTGAACAGGGAGTTGGGCTCCAAGGTCCTTCTAAATCTGTTATTCTGAATTATCCAGAATTTTCAAACTTTGAGTTCATTTGATGCATTCCTTTATCTATGGAGTCCTAATATGAAAGAAACATTCTTCTTTAGGTGGTCTAAAAGTATAAAGTCTATAAAGCGTATGAAGTGGAATAAATGCACTAATTCCGCGTTTCTCTTCCTGTGTTTGTGGGCAGGGAGGTTAGTGTATCAGTTGGAGTCTCTAAAGTGGTTGGGTTGTTCGTTTTATCTAGGCTGATTGTGTATTTTGTGCTTTTCGCTGGTTTTAAATGTTGTTAGCCTCACAGAGTTATTTGAGATGAGTAACCGAATACATAGAATAAAATTAAATAAAAATAGAGAATGGAAACCCCTTCTGAAAAAAGTAGAGGATTGAACTACCCTCTTCCCATATCCCAATTACTTTTTTGCTAAAAACTAAGCTGGTTATGCTGCTGTAAAAGACAGTATAATTGTTGAGACTACTCCCCCAGCTTTTCCAACCCTTTAGTGGCAAATGCAGCCACTGTAAATGGAAGCTGCAAAGTCCAGGAGTCGTGTGTGTGTGTGTGTGTGTGTGTGTGTGTGTGTGTGTGTGTGTGAGAGAGAGAGAGAGAGAGAGAGAGAGAGAGAGAGAGAGAGAGAGAGAGAGAGAGAGATTTCTCTGCCCATCATCCACAAAGGTTAAATGTACAAAAATCAACTATTATCCCCCCACACACATCCTCCCACTTGCTGTGGGTTCTTTCATCAAGTAGTGAGCAGATAGAGTATCCCAGCCTCCTCCAAAATGCCATAGGCTTGGCGTGTTCAGTTTTTCTCAGCAGAAAGCAGTGAGGAAATCCTTAGTGGAAATCTTAACAGGAAGAGGAAATGAGAGGATGTGATGAATCAAAGCACAGAAGGAATAAAGGAAGGAACTCTTTATTTACTCCCACTATTGGCTTTCAAATAATTCACACAAGAAACTCATGCTCACAGGACACTGACTTCAAATTTCCACCACCCGCCTTATCTCAGGAAGATATGAGCTGTACGGGTAGGATCTGACAATAGATTGACTGCTGAGAATTACTAAAATGTCTAAATCTGACTCTTAAATCTTAAGCAAAGCAAATTCAAAGCTACACTATCAAATCTTTGTAGAAAACTAAATGGGACTTCTGTCATTACTAAAGTAGCTCTCCCACGAGTAGGTGCCTTTCACATACATGCTTAACCTATACTTTTTCAAAGGAACCGAGTGCCCATCATATACCCACTCACATTCCTATGAAGTAGATTATGTTCAGAACTGTGGCTACTCAATGGTCACCCTTCACAGCTGAATGGGAGTTTAATCCAGGACTCCCCTCCCTCTTCAGATTTAAATGGCCTATACTAGTTTCGTCTGCCACCTTTAGGTCCCCACAAGAAGTGGAGACACTTTCTATATAGTTACATTTAAAATACTTGGATATGAAATAGATCTTTTGCTTTTCCAGCAGGCCTTCAAGACTATGGTCGAAATAAGGGTGTTCATGCATTTTGCCATATTGCTCAGGAAATATATTAAAAGAACAGCAAAGAATTGCAGGAGACACTCCCACACAGTTGCCCAAGAAGAAGTGGGTTAGGGGGTTTGAGACATATAGCTTGCTTCCTCTTTGCCTACTCTTGCTTCAGTGGCTCCTAAGGTGGGAAATTTCAGCACCTGCCACCAACCCTGGCCTCTGAATCAATCACGGGAGACTTGCTAGATATGGAGAAACAACCTACTACTAGGACATTTGCTCCAAGGGCTGAATTTTGCTGAAAGGGTAAGCAGCTTTGGTCCTTGAATTTAAAAAAAAAGGTAAGCAGTTTTGGTCCTTGAATTAGTCATGAGGGATTCAAGGACCAGGGCTATAAAAGAATATATAATTTATAATTAATAAATAAAATACCAGTTTGGAGAGTCTGATACAGACAGAAGGCCAGAATGTCACGATTCTTTTCCCATGAAACACTGAACTGGGCTAGTTGTAGAGGAATACATTCTGGTGGGAACATTAAAAGGGGATCTTTCGTCTAATTCCCAGGGGATTGAAAATAATCCCAAAGAGCAAAGTGTTTGATCAAACTCTATGCTAAGTCAGTTGTAAGTTATAAGTCAGTTATAGGAGTACCAATTGCTTGGACGACATCCATCTGCGTATGTCTGTTGACAAAACAGAAAAGGGAGAATGAACATGCCTAAAAGATCTGGAATAGAGAGAAAGAACTAAAGCAGGAAAAATACATACTTTCTCTTCTGTTCTTCCCTCTCATAACAACACTTCAAACTAAGATTCTTTTCTCAATGCTGAGTTCAACTGTTGTCCACCCTGCCTTACCTCCGTGAAAGCTAAAATTATCACCATTGCTGGTGCCCATCATGCTTCCTTTGCTTCTGTTTCAAATCACTGATCACTTCACTTTCCATGGTAATAAAACCTAGCAAATTTTACACATCCTGAAGCTATACTTGGTACTGAAGCCCAAAGCAGTATCTTCTAGTTTGTCTCACTCATGAGTTGGGGACAAACAAAGGCAACATCATATAGACATGGCCAAAAAAAAAGTTTGTATTGTGGTTGGGTACAAGTGGGGAAGGGTCCTGCCTCTAACTCCGCAGACCCTTTGGAACTGCACTCAAAGTCAACTTCAATGACTGGACCTCATTTCCCTCTTTATATTTAATTGTGGTTCGAGCTTTGTCAGATAAAATGTGGAACTCCACTTGATTTTCCCTTTCGTACTCCAACCTGAGGCCAAATAAAGGTTTTTATCCAAAGCGGCAAAACTAATTAACAAATAAGCACCACAGATAAAAACAAAGTCAATTCCAGATGCAGAACATCTGTTATAGGTATGCCAATCAGCCTTCCAGAATGTCATCCACCAAGGTGCAAATTTTATGTGCACTTGGCCAACATGCAAAATCTAAGAATGTATTCCAAGAAGGACAAGGCAGCAAAAAAGGTTTCTGTATTACTTGTGGTCTTGTGTGAGAAGAATAAGTATTAATCTTGTAGGCATGCTATGTAGATATTGCTTAGGACCATGACCCATGTTCTTCCTCTTCTTCCTCTTCCTCGTCCGAAGGAGATAACAAGGTATGGACAAGTATTATTACATTCTTAAAGTTTTAAAGACTGTGTTTTTATGAAAGGGTTATTTTGCCATTTAAAATATTCCACTTGATTTCGTTGGCAAAATACTTTTTCCACTATTAAAAAGATTCCTTTTCATCAAGAACAGGAACATTTTATCAGAGCATGGCAAATAACTTCGGTTAAGTTTTATGATCTACTACATTCAAAAGAAGACAATTCCCGAACAGGTATGGGTTTTATTTTTGCACATTTTTACTGAAGGTTCTGAAATAAACATCTTAAGAATGGGCTGCAGTTAACTGAATTCTTCTGATGGTGACATCAAATTTGATCATGCAATTAAAAAAAGCTTTGAACCATGATGATCTTTTTGCACTTAACCATTTGACCTTCTACGTATGTTAGAAGGAAGGTTATTTTTATGCTTTTGATAGTGGAAATTGAATTAGACATAAATGAAAAAATTAACATTTTTCCTAAAGCTTGAAGAAGAGAATATGGTCTTGTTAGTGACTGGGAAATGAGGATTATTTTTTCTGGTGGAGAAATTGGCTAGTTTACATTCTTGGCAAAAGATCAATCCTTTATAGTAGATGATTTCTGTTTACGATTTTGAAATGCAAGATTTTTTCCCCCGAGCCAAATATAGCCATTTAATAGGCTTTAATGTCAGGGTTTGGCAGTGTGAAAATAAAAATTATTTTCTCTTTTGCAAATTCTGATGATCTTATTTCTATTAGTTGCCAAACTGGATAGAAACAGAGAGATGTCAAGAGCCAGACATTTACATGACAGAAACTGGGAAAATACTTGGTTAAGATTAATAAGGGAGCACATTCTTTAAAGAGGATGGTGATAGCAAGCCATATCTCAGTGTGACCTTGAAGTCCCCAACCTTTTCACCAGGTTCTTATGGAAAATGGGAGTTTCAGCACACAACATCCATTTTAATCTGTTTCTCAGACAACTGTGTTAACTCTCTAATAATTAAGTTTATGAATAAATTCTGCTTTTTTAAAAAAAATCTAAACATTTAAGTTTCCCCTTACCTTTGGTCCATGACCTCATAATTCCACATCTGGAACTGACCTGGAACAAACTTAAAACCTTTGGATGTACTAGAGCAGTTCAAGTATATTTTTTCCTGTGTTTGATATTTGTTACACTTTTATTGTTACCCAGGCATAAACCCAGATAATGAATCCAAATGGGTCTTTGCTGGGAAGCTAAACTATTTAAAACGAAAGATGCTATGTAATCTATATAATTTAAATGCCCAATTGTTATGGATGTATGGTACCCTGCTAGCAGAGCTTATATAAATAAAGGTAAAGGCTTCCCTTGTCCAATTGTGTCTGACTGTGCTCATCCCCATTTCTTAGCCAAGGGAGCCAGTTTTGTCCAAATATATTTCTATGGTCATGTGGCCAGCATGACTATTATTGCCAAAGCGCAAGAAGTGCTGTTACCTTCTCAACAAAGTGGTACCTATTTATCTATTCACATTTGCATGTTTTCAAACTACAGGTTGGCAGGAGTCGGGGCAAGTTAAGCAAGAGCTCATCCCGTTGCACAGCTCTTGAGTCTTGAACCCGGGTTGTCAGCTTTCCAGCTGACAAGCTCAGCATCTTTAAATACTACTTTACTTAATGGGGCATTTCATATTGTAATATAATAGTGATGATGCATTTCTAAGGAATTGATTGGCCTTCTATTAAATCAGATGCTAGAAGAGGCTTTGCTTGGACTTTTGAGTTGCAAGGTAATGGGATCCCTGTGGGTCGCAACAAAAGATATGTACTGTATCCCTTCTATGGATATAACAATGATTTTAAACATGACGCAGTTGACATCACAGCTGCTTTAAAAACTGGCACAACAAATGCGGCTTTAAAACTGCTTCTGGAAATGTTCGGAGTGAAAGTTACTTTATAAGTAGCAACACAACTATAGCAAGGGCACAATCATATTTGCCCCCAGGTTTCTTTCCCATAATGTTGAGGTAGCTATCGCCTATGGAATGTTTTTAGACCAACCTGGCTCTACAGGTCTCCCTTTTTCTTTTGGAACTGGTATGGTTAACATCTTAACTTGGCTCTCTCAAAGCTGATTGGCTGAGTAGATCAGGCCTGACAGTACAGGAAGATATTAGCCTCATGTGGTGAGGACTACTTGATCCACCTCACTATTGAGTTTCATCGGGAGGATTTCAAATATGTGACCCCAAACATTTGGCCTCATATCAGGACTCTGAGCTCTGGCACTGAGAATCTTTGCCTCCTGTCACAGCTGTAATCTGATCCATTTAATGGAACGTGTAAGAATTTTCAGCTGTCCCAACCCCATAAGAAATACTAAGATTAGGTCATGGGGTATCCTATATGTGTATAGGACAAAAGAGAAAATGTTGAGTCTATTTCCTTCACTTTGTATATCCAGCAGGCTTTTGTGTGCAGAAGACATCAAATACTCAATTTCTTGTAAAACTTTGTGAAAAGTTGCCAGTGATTATTCCTGGGACTCTTACTAGCTTCCTGGCTAGTAGAAACATCTCTATCCTCATCACTAAGATATATCAGGCAAATGTTTGCTCTGATTTGCAAAAGACATTCCCTGACAAATGTTGAGCATCTCAGAAACCATCAACAATAATTCCACTTCAGATCTAAATCAACACTACTACAGTGAGGCATGATGCTTATCAACAATTAATTCACCTATACGTCTCCCATCCTGAAAGACATGTTCACACAACATAAATTCATATAGTAGTTCTGGAAGTACATAGTCAGCCTTTTAGTGAGAAATCCCATCCATTTTCTCCAACAAATGCCTAGTTTGCTGTAAACCCTTGCATCAGGTGAATTAACCTTGTTTTGTGATGACACAAAACTTTGACCATTGTGCTGCACTGGTAAGACTACCACATCCAGTTCTAACCACCATGATACAAAAAAGATGTTGTGACTGTAGAAATAGTGCAGAGAAGAGCAACAAAGATGATTAGGTGACTGAAGTCTAAACTGTATGATGAACGGTTGCAGGAACTAATTAAAGAAAAAAGAAACTTAAGTTCAGGACATTTGCAGATTATTTTGTATTAGTTTTAGAAGATCCACTAGAGGGTGTAGAAGCATTAATTGGAAAATTAAAGGACTTTGGTATGTTATCAGGTTTTAAGATTAATAATCAGAAGACAAAAATGTTAACAAAAATAAAATATTATGATAAATATGAATTGTATGTTATTTTAAAATAATTATAAGACATATTATAAAATTAAAAATTTTATATGAAATTAAAACATATTAAGATAGGTGAAATTAAAACAGACACTATTGGGGAGAACCTCTGTTATAAAAATGAATGTTTTACCAAGAATGATGTTTATACACACACACACACACACACACACGGGAACAAAACCATGAATTAAATATCAAATGTTACAAAATGCAAAGAAAAGTGGAGGATTGGGCTTACTAGATCTGAAATTGTATTTTACTGCTTGGTGTTTGATCTGGATGAAAAAATAGATGAGATGGGAAACAATGATGGGAAACAAGACCTTTAGAGTTGGAAGATCATGGCCTGAGGTTTGGGTGGCATGGATATTTATCATCTTCATTTAATGACCTCATAATCCCTTGCGGGATGGAGTCTGGGCAACTGAATGGAGCTAACAGTGTTTTAATGGCCGGATGCCCTTCCTGTCACCAATGCAGAGTTTTGTTCAGTAGATATATTCTCAGTGTGCCCAGAGGGAGAAATATTTGCCTCTACCTAGGATCGAACTCAGAATCTCCTGATTGTGAGGCAAGAGCTCCACCTCTAGGCCACCGCACCACTCAGTGACATGGTACAAAAAAATTAATGTGGATTTCAAAAATCATTTTATTAGAAAGCCATATTGAAAATATGGAATAAATATAAACCCAGCATGGCATTGTAGCATGTTTGGTGGCAATTTTTAAAAAAATAAAGTTTTAGATTCAAATACATATTCTGATACAGAGGATTTTAAAGATTAATAATCAATTGAAACCAGAATGTGTCCTTTTATGATTAATGGACTGTTAGAAAAAAAGCCAGGGGATTATTTCAATGAATGATTACTGAATCAAGATTATTATACACACAGAGGTTAAAAGATTTGATACTGTAAATTTTGGAGGAATGGCTGGGGAAACTAACAGATCTTGGATAAACTTTGGCAATTAGAGAAAAGATACTAGGTATATTATCGGTGACCAGAAACTATTTTTAGGCTTTTTGAACAAAAAACTTTTAAAAATCATAAAAAGTGATTTGTGTCTTTAATGAGTACAAGAATAGCTAATAGAAAGAAGAGTAATATGTAACTTTAGAATCAGATGTTAAATTGAGGGAGGTATAATTGTACTTATAACTGCTGTAATGAATATCAGAAACCACTTTTTTTGTATCTACAGTATTTTCTATTTTTCTTAAACTATTTTCTCTTCTACACTTTTTGCCTTCTTTGATTTCCTGCTTTTTATTTTTCTTCCTACTTTATATTCATTTGGATTGGTTTTTATCATTTAAAAAACTGCATAAAAATCATATTTGAAAAAGGAATTCAGTCTATTAAAAAAAAGATTTGCATGAAATTTGTTTGTGATCAAGAGACCTATTTTCCTACTCCATCCAGGCTCATTGCCAACTCAAGGACCTTTTGTTTCCCTTGTTATGGATCCTGGTCTCTGAAATAGACTAGGTAACTACTAGGGGATGTCTTATTTTTTTTCATGTACGGGAGGCCCATTTCTTCTGCTTGCTTGCGATGGGGCAGGATGGAGTGATGTGGTGCTGCTGCAAGGCAGGGGTGGAGCTGCCCTATGTGCCCCACATCGGCTTACCTCAGGTCCCCTACAGCCAAGCTATCCATGCCCCAACACCTGCCTCACCTCACAGCCGTGGCACCAACACATTGCTTGGCCTCTTTCCGACATCCACTTGGGCTCCTGCACATGGCTGCTGCAGATGGCTGCCATGAGGCAAGTGTTGGGGTGTGGATGACCTGACTGTGGGGCTCCTGAGGTAAGCCAGTGCAGGGCATGTGGGGCAGTTCTACTCCCCAGCCTTGCCTCATGGTCGCGACACCATGAGCAACCAGATGAAATAGGCAGAAATAGCCGGCTGCACACGCTCTTAAATAGGGCTTATTTTGGGAGTAGAGCTTATATTAGGTGCACGTGTAAAAACATTTTTGGGCTAGGTCTTATTTTCAGGGAAACAAGATATTAAACGTAAATCAATGGGTTAGTGTTTTCACATTCTATAGAGGCAAATTACTCTTTCAAAATCATTTTTAAAAAACTTTATTATATTTTTAGAAATACTTTTATAATTACTGGAAAAAGCTTTATATCGGAACATTTGAAGGGATGAAACCTGCCAATATTTGAATTTCTTGACTCTTTTAAATTTTACAGTGTCATCAAGTTTTCATTTTAAAAAGAGAGAGATTTAAAGACATACGTCCTTCTGTATAATCAGCGCTAAATTTGCAATAAATAGGAGTGGGGCTTTTGCATTATATACTTGTGTCAAGATTAACCTTGCGTCAAAGAGAAGAAACTGTAATAAAGGGATTTCTTTACCCCCAACTCCATGCTAGAGTTAGGAGGGCAGGGGAAATATTGGATGGTGATTCATAGGCCCATCCCAATTCAAAATTATCTCTGTGGTCATTGATGGTCCTAAATGCAGCTTTTTGTATGAGGATGGCAAAACCGTGTATACATGAAGAAATAGAAATACATGTTCGTTTTCCCTTGTAATTATGCCTCACTGTCTCTTAGTTTTTCCTTTGGAATGATTCCATGTGATGATGTTTTCTCTCTTGTGAAGAAACAGCTAAACTCTTTCATCATCCTCATTCCATTTCTCACTGGACTCGTTCCCTCTTGATCCGCCTTCAGCCACTCTTCAAATCATCCAACTTTCCATTTCTCTCAATTATGAGCTGAAGGGAATGGTACTGGGCAGACCACTTCTGCCAAGGGATTTCTGATAAAAGATAGTTATTAAAACAGTCAGCAGCCAAGTTGACCTTTCCAATATATCTTACTTGTCTAGTTGAGGAATGCTGTTCCCTTTCATCAAGACTTCTCCCTTCAACACAGTTTAAGGGGGGAAAATAGGAGGGAAATACTTCTTTCAGTCTCCCCACTCAAAGCATAGAAATACTGGACAGAATGAGCCTTCTGCCAAGGGCTTTATCTAAATTAGGCAGCAATCTTTTCCAGCAATAATTCATCCTGCTAGTCCTTCAACAAGAGAAATATCAAAATAGTTAACTGGAAAATTCTGGCAGGGGAGTCTCAAACTTTCCTGTGCTACGAGCTCCTAAAATTTGAAATAGAATTTGCTTTTATCATCACTTTGGTATCACAAATTCATAAAACTACACACAACAGATTTTTGTGGAATAGGTACTTCAGCCAACATTTTATTTTGCTTAAAGGCAGTATTTATCCATTATAACGTTTCCATTGTAATGGTTTTTACTTAATCTCCTTCCCATCTTCATTTAATCCTAAAGCAATTTATTTATTAATATTTTCTTCACATAAGGGAAAAAAGCACATAATTCTAAATGACGTAAGTCTTCTTCCTATCCTTTATCCTCATCTTTGCTATCTATTTAGAGAAAATAATTGCCACCGCTCATGTAACTATTAACAACTGTAGCCCTGAACCCATAAGAATCCAGTTTTATGCTAGCATTTATCAAGAAGAAACATCTTTTGTCCCTTTAAAAAGCAGCAGAAGTTGTGCGCTCAAGAATCTTCTGTGTAAATAAAATCAATCTGTGAATAGACATAAGAACAAATTTAAGTCCAACTGAATGCAGAAAGAAATTCAGAAATGGCTTCTAGATCCAGATGATGTTTTGAACATTCAGTGGCTTTTCTCAGAACTGATGAGAAACAGGCAAACATATTATTTATATATAAATAGAACATCAGTATAAATAAACAGTCCCACAAGTTGGTGATATCATTTTAAAAAAATACGATGGAGTCAGTGCTAATTAAAGCATCCAGGGCAATCTCAAGGCAATAAAAATTGCTCTCCGAAGAATCCATGAGGGAGGCCAGCTAATTTTAAGATGCATCCCATAAAATACGGGTTTATAGAGAATAAAGCCTTGATAAATTCCTTAGTAGGAGGCTGACAAGAACTCTGGAATGTAGTTACCCTAAATATAATTGTTGTGGGATACATCTATGTGATCTCATAAGCTTCATAAAATAGTGTTTTGCTGGAAGGAAGGGTTAGATTCTTTTCGAACCAAAGAAACATCTTCCAAGTCATGATTATATCTAGTCTCTTATGTCATTTGAATTGTTATTGCCTGTCCTTAGCCTGGAAGACTTCCAGAGATGAAAAATTACATGAGCCAAAAGATGTCCTGATATAGGCTGCTCATTGACCCAGAATGGAAGGAACCATCTTGCCCAGCAATATTAGGTAACTGGCTTCGGGGGGATTTCACATGAACTTCCATGTGAGAAATGAATGATAGGCTTGGCTTAGCCCATCTTTCATCAGTTGAATTTATAGATCTCAAGCAACAATGCAGATAATCTTATATGTGTGATATGTATAAGAGATTTAGTGGGTTCAAGTGCAAGAACAGATCAGTGATGGACTATGTGTATCCAGACCTTTCCTGGGTTCTAGGCCTGCTTAAAATATGAATTTGCAAGTCTTTCTGGTATCTGAATACATCTTTACTGGTTCTTACTGAAATGAAGAACTCAATATTTTAGACACAAGCATCCCTATCATTGCTATAAGAATAATCCCATAAAAGACGAACTGGGTCATTAGTTGCATATATTATAATGGTGTGAAATATAATGTCTGAAATCTTTATATTATCCATCACTAAGTTTCAGGTTCCAAAATTTCACCCAAATGTGGATAACTACATAGCTTCCTATTAATGCAAAAACGGCATTGTAAATTCAGCAAAAATATTATACATATTAATTATTTCCTGAGCATTATATACCATTCACTTATTCACACTCTGCTTGCAATTGTTGTATTGAATATATTCTTCTAAGCACATGCAGACAGGTGCTAATTAAACCTCAGAGAAATTAAACATTATCTCTGAAAATGACTACACTAATACTATAATACTCTTACTACTAATGATGCAATTTTCTGACATTTGCTTCTAATGTCCACTGGAGGGCACTCACTTCTGGCTTTAGGACAGAGACGACTACTATAGCTACAGCTATCCAGAGAAAACTGGAAAGAGAACATCATCTTCCATTGAATTTACTTCTGGAATTAGGAATTAGGGACGAATAAGCACTCAGGTTCCAGAGCATGGTGGAGCTGGGGAATTTTACACTGTGAGTTTTAATGATCTTATGCAGGCAGATCTTTTAAATCAACATTTTGCAATCTGTAAACTTCTAGATTTTCTGAACCACAAATTCCAGCATCTGGTTCGTTCTTCTGATTGAACCTGCTGGTGTTTGGCTCATCTGGTATGCCCTAAGTTGCCCATCCCTACAGGATGATTAAGGGTAATATTTAATTGACTTTGAAATGTGGTCGGCCCAACCTATTCATGATTGGACGTCTTCATCATGAAACATTTTCATGCGATCTCAATAGCACCAACTGGATTCTAACATGGTTTATTGAGAGCTATCCCCATTCCTGGCTGGATACTGAGTCCACGTAAAGCCATGGCAAACATGGAAAGTTTAGGTCTGGACATACCAAAGAATACACTCACAATTTTACCTATTTGCTATCATGATCCAGCAAGTGTTCCCTTGAACATATGTAGATATTTTTATGATACCATAACACTTCCTACGGAAAGGTATATACAACAGCATGAATTGGTACCGTGCCCTAAGCAGAGTTCCCAGGCATCTATAATAATATACACTACCAACATCACATTTGCACGTGCTGAAGTGAAATAGTACACAGAGTTGCCTTCTGTACCACACCTGATATCTTGAATGTACGGAGGCACTTGACTGTAAGCTCCCCCACCTTCCTCAGTCAGTGATTACAGATCAATTGCTGCAAGACCAATTTGATGAATCATTTTGGAAGCCTGTGAAATTTTTAGCTGCAGCAGTGGCCATCAGAAGCTTTTGGGTCTGTCCTACAACTAAGTTTGGAGACTCGGTGTTCTATTTTATTGCAGTATGTTTTATCTTGGCTGCTATTATTAATCCCTGAATAGGAGTTTGCTTGCCACTGCAATCCTTACTAGAACTTGTGTGGTTTGATGCTTCCGTAGCATACTTGATTTCTAATATGTCTATTGGCTATAACACTCAGCTGCCTGCTACCTTCTCTGTCCTTTAACTCATTGTATTATTTCTGTTTTTATGTGTGTGTGTGTGTGTGTGTGTGTATGTGTGTATGTGTGTGTGTGTGTGTATGTATATATATATATATATATATATATATATAAAATATGGATCTTTGGTTATTCGGGTTTTCTCCCGCGTAGAATTGGAAGTTTCTTCGCGACGTTTCGACGAAATCACACTCGTCATCTTCAGGCTTGTGCGTTCAGTCTCGTTCTCTTCCGATCAATGTGAGCTAGCAGCTGTTTTCTTCCTTTTAACTGTCGGTAGCTAGCTGCCCCGCACTCCACGGTCCCTGGAGCTTGTCTGCCACCACCGCCACTTGCTTTGCTTCCCACTTGGCGCTGCATCCCCACGCGGCCTAGCTAGCTGCCCCCCCCCCATGGTCCCCTGGGAACTTCAGCCTCTGAAAATGTCTGCTGGTTGAATGGAGGTGGATTCCCAGGATTGAAAGTATTTATCAGTGCAGGGCAGGCTGAGGCAGCAGATTGCAGAAAGATAGAGCTGTGACTCTGTGAGCAACTCAATCTGCCTGCC
>JANHFL010004582.1:82945-103017 GCA_032468155.1 Oxyrhabdium leporinum | reverse complement strand
TATCTATCTATCTATCTATCTATCTATCTATCTATCTATCTATCTATCTATCTATCTATCTATCTATCTATCAATATGAGTATACATCCTCTACACTTTTCTAAGACAGAGTCATTTGGAGGAGAAAATAATAGATCACCTCCAGAGTGTCCAGCAAAAAAGTCTAATTGGTGCTGAGCAAATTCAACTATATTTCTATTTTTTTTAAATAAAAAGCTAGTTGAAGAAGTAAGGTCTTATTTTTCTACAGTACATGGCTTTCACTTGGATGGGATGCTTTGCTGCTAATTTTTAAACCCTACCAAGTAGGTTTGGTTGAGCTCCCAGAAAGAGTTTCTTCATCATCATTGGCTTCAATAGAATGTCCATCTACACAAGGTAAAGGTTGGTCTTTTCTAGACAGGTTTCAACTGAGTCATAGTTATAAATTGCTCACTGAGGCAAACAAAAATAGTGTTGTTGTTGTTTTTTTAAAGAAGAAAGCATAATACATTGCCAAAGAAACAGACTGTCACAAAAAGGCATTCATAACTCTATTCCTAGAAGCAGTAAAGGTTTCCGTTAGCATCTGTAATAGGTAGTCTGGCATTCATTTCTTTCCCATTTAAAAGAATGCAAAATGAAGGCCAGACATCATACCAATTAATCTGGTCCTTGAATTCTATGAATCTGAAGTCATTTTCAGAGTATATCTTCCTTTGTATCAGCAGAACCAATAGAACAACAGAAAACATGTATGGTTCATTATTGATTACACTGAAGAAATGGTGAGTCAAGAATTGAAAGCTGGGAAAGTGAATATTGCCCAACATGTTGCACAGAAAATGTAATGAGATTATTTAATTTATTGTCTCAACTCAGATCTGCACACTCTTCGTGAACTCAAATCTATTCTCATAATGAAGCAGGAAAGGAAGGAGAAAAAGAATCCCCAATTGACAAGCATATATGTATTTTGTGGGGAATTAGATGATAGATTTTGATATAGTGTTATTTCTTATTAAAGGTACATAAAAGTAATGCTTTAAATCCAAACAGTTGATCTTCTCTTATTGTCACAATCAGTCCATGAGGTAGGTTAGGCTTATAGGAAGTCACAACCAAGATTAACCAGTAAGCCTCATGCCTAGGATTAAGTAGGATAAGCTCACTGAAATTACTCTCCAGCTGTGAAGAAATAAGTTTGCCTTTGGATTGCGTTCAAAAATGGCTTTATTCTCAATTTGTGATAATCCTTCCATCTATTGAAATCCCACACCCAGAAGCCTGCTCTCCAAGTTGGAACTGAATGGGAAAATGTAGTAGGAAATGAGGACTCTTTCTGTGAATTGAAACTCTTTCTCTCTGTTTCAGCTTGTTCAGGGTGGCTGATAGAGAAACCCTTTATCCTTAGATGTTACATTACATTTGTGGAAGGCTAGGGAAATTTTTGTGGATTCAAAAACATCTATGATTATTCACTATTGTGTATACAGTACCTCATAGAGAGCAGCTGATATATCTCTTCACTTTTTGAAATATTGTTTTTTTCCAGATAAATGTTCTTTGTCTACTTACCCTTCTAATATCATAGTGAAGTCAACCCTCAATGACTTAATTTGGCATCTAGATGCTCTTGACAGTAATTTATTGGGTCTTTGATTTATAGAAGTAAAATTAGTATGAGATTATTTTTTTTAATTCCTAACATTTTTTCTGCAAGTACAGGATTTGCTTCTTTTCCAGATTAACCAAGTATTGATCCATTGGTTATAACAAGCATTGAATGACAAGCTTTTTTCTCAAGCCTGATGTTGTGGGCTGAAAATATTTTTTGCAGCCTATTATTTGGTTTGGATGAAAGAGTGGGCATTGTTCACAAATAGAAAGTTGCAAGATTTAAAATGTTACAACTTGCAATTTGGGTGGTATAGCTATCTAGCGGGCCTGGGGAACACAGAGCGGGATGGAGCCATTTAATTGGCTCATGTGATGTGCTGTTGCTGGGGTGGGGAGTGGGGGGGTTATTTTATTTTATTTTATTATTAATTTATTATATGATTATTCCCTATTATTAGTTGTATTGTTTTATATATGAGGTTTTTATATTCATGTAAGCCACCTTGAGTCACCATGTGCGAATAGGCGGCAATATAAATTTCCTATAAATAAATTTATGGTATGATAAAGTTAAGTTAAATGTAGATTTTAAAAATCATTATGTCAGGAGCAATTGTTATTGTTAGAGTAGGAATAGATATAAATTGATGTTCTTCCCAGAAAATATCTTAGTGACTTTCAATCCAAGAAGCATTTTATAGATTAAAAAAAAAAAAGATAACTGAAATGGTTAACTTATTGTGATGTATTAGAGTTTTCTCAGAGTTTGTAAAATGAAATTAAGGAAAGATTTGATAGCAGAAAGATATTCTTGTCAATGGTTTCCTTATGTACAGTACAGTTTAAAGTGGATAAAAGATGTTATGGTTTTGAATAAAATAAGATTGACTTTGAAATAGAATTATGCCCTAATGATGAACATGTTGTTGCTAAAATGTATAACATTTTGTTGAGATAGCAACTAGGAGAAGAACAAGTGAAAATGTGTGATAACATAAGCAAAAAAGGTATAATATATGGATGGACCAATGTGGTTGAAAGGACTGAAATTTACATTTTACGTTCTAGTCTGAAAGGGATTTTTTATAGAATGATGTATTGCTGATATTTGCCATCTATGTCATCTTTGCTGGAAATGTTAACAACTTAAAGGGATATATTAATATGCCTGGTGGATATGTAAAAAAAATCTATAAAATTGAATACATTTGTTTATTTTTGTATCCTGACTTTATTATTTTTACAAAAAACTCAAAGAGACAAACATATCCATCACACCTTCCTCCTCCTATTTTCCCCACAACAAGCATGTGAGATGAGTTGGGCTGAAAGATAGTGATCAGCTAGCTTTCATAGTTAAGGTGGAACTTGAACTCAGAGTCTCCTGTTTTCTAGACTGGTGCTTTAATCACTAGACCAAACTGACTCTATAAACTGACAATCATTAATTCACAATTTTAAAGTTTAAAAACAGTTGAAACCAGAAACCTGTGCTTTGGAACTAATGGATAAAGAACTATAAAAAAAAAGCATGAATTTTATTTTTACTATATATATGATACCTTCAGTGAAATTATTATATGCTCAAAAGTGAAGAAGTTCAATGATATACAACAGAGGAATAGTGGGGGAAGATTATGGAATATGCAGAGATGGCTAAATTAACTTCTTAATTAAAAGAGAGAGAAAGCAATATTTACATGTATGGCTGACTGGAAATCCTTTATAGACTTTTTGCATACAACTGCAGAAAAAAACAACCACCTTGGATAATAGTAAAGAGTGAGATTTTTTTTATATAATCAAAGAGTAAGAGATAGTTTTCTAATTGCACTTATATTTGCTGCAGAAGAAATCAGAAGCTTCTTCCTTCAATTTCTTTTTCTTCTTTCTTTCTGCACTTCTGTCTTTTTTCTCTTTTCTGCTTTATTAGTTTGTGTTAGTTTAATGTTCTTTCTAAAACTGGTAATAAAAAAGAGTTTTGAATATAACAATAAGAAAACCATCTTAGTGCTGATCAGAGAAATCTTATTTGCTTTGTTTCCTGAAAGCACAGCAACAATCTCTATTTAATATAAAATTATCAGACTTCATCAAAATGAAGGCATACTTGATACTACACACACTCAACTTCATTTTCAGTAATTTTCTTATAACAAAACCTTTACAGAAACAACTTGCTTGCTAAGGCAACTTTAGAGTAGAAAAAGAAGCCATATATGCACTGATCTGAACAGAATAGAATAACAGAGTTGGAAGGGACCTTGGAAATCTTCAACTCCCTGCTCAAGCAGGAGACCCTATACCATTCGAGACACATGGCTGCTCAACTTCTTGAAAACCTCTGGTGATGTAGTACTCATAACTTCTGAAGGCAATCCATTCCACTCCTGAATTATTCTTACTGTCAAGAAATTTCTCCTTGATTAGTTTACATCCATTGTTTCTTGACTTTCTTTCTGGTGCTTTAGAGAACAGGTTGACCCCCTCATCTTTGTGGAAGCCCCTCAAATATTGGAACACTACTCTCATGCCACCTGTAGTACTTCTTTTCATGTGCCTACTGCAAAATGCAGAAATCAAGGTGCGTGTGTGTATCCATCTGCATACTCCATGATTTAAATTCTAGTATTTTCACCTCTTTTTTTTTTTAAAGGAGTAGCAGCAACAGAGACCAGATTACAAAAGGTAGTTTACCAATATGCTACACTGGAGTACTCTATAAATATGGCATACTTAATTTAATCCTCCAAGGAAAGATTGAAGGCAAACAAGGTCCAGGCAGAAGAAGAACATTATGGCTTCAAGATCTAAGGGACTGGTTTGACAAAACTCAATAGCACTTTTTCGTGTGGTTGTTGATAAATATCGTATCACCAACATGATCGCCAATGTCCGATGATGGATATGGCACAAGAAGGAGTCCTCCATAATATATTGTTCCAATGTTGTGCAGATCTTGCAATGTTGTGCAGTCAGATACTGACTGAGGGGTTTTTAAAGTTTTTAAAGCAATTTATTTTATACTGTTTTTAAATAACTGTTGTAAACCGCCCCGAGTCTTCGGAATGGAGCGGTATATAAATTAAAAATTAAATTAAAAATAAATTAAATTAAATTATGTACTGCAATATATGCAAAATATTATTAGGTTTAAATTATATTGAATTCATTCAAATTTTCTTCTAAGAAAATATCTGTACGATGTTATGATAAATTCATTATATGAGATGACCCTGTCAGCAGTACTTGGTACATTTTTCCCATGTCAAAATGCTTTCTTTCCGCCCTCTCATTTCCTTTTATGAGTAGCTCACTTGATTTATTTATTTATTTTCAGCAATTTCCTTCAACAAAGTCTTTCTTTCTTCACATGCATGTTCTGGCAGTTATTTTTTTATACTTCTTTTGACAGAAATGATGTCACTTCATCCCAGAGAATGCACACTGGTCAAAGAAGAGGGTGAAAACTGTGGATTCTGCCTGCGCATTGAGAAATTCAAAACAGGGCATCTTATCCGAAATGTAGAAAAGGATAGTCCAGCCGAGAAAGCAGGACTAAAAGATGGAGATAGAGTTCTGAAGATTAATGGAATGTTTATAGATAAGGAAGATCATGGAAAGGTGGGAGATATTTTATTTTGGTGTGTTTTTTTTTCTAATGCAAAGCACATACTTTCACGCACCTCATCAACCAATTTGATCCTTGTATGCATTTATTCAAAATATTTTCTTCTTCCAAAGATGAATACTTCCAAATTCTTCTGCCAGCACCCAAACCATGCAAAGCAAAAAAAAAAAAAAAGCCTCTGCAAAGAAAGAAATTCTTTCCGTCTTTCAGAGAAAAGCAAAGAATAGTTGTTTTCATTCTCCATATGAGCAAAAGAATTCAGTTTCCCTTTCCTTCAACCTTTCTGCCCAGTCAGTAATGATAGGGGAACTTAAATGACAACCAACTTCTAAGCACTTTGAAGAGACATGGCTGGTTTAATGTCATGGAGTTTTCATCATTGCACAATAGAAAAGATGAGAATGAGGTGAAGTACTGAGAGCCACCATTTGAGAGCATTTACAGGGGCCTGTAATGGCTGATCTTAGCTAAACCAGCTAAGTTCAACTTTTGTATTTTCTACATCAGATATGAAAGCACTACTCAAGCTTCTGTCACATAAGTACAATTTTCAAGAGAATAAATCCTATTGGTAGTATTATAAAACATTTACTATTTTCAACAAATTCTCAGGATCATAAATTTCCCTCTCTATTTTAGCAATCAACTTTATGAAAATTCTTCTTTTTCATTATTCTTGTATCTGCCATAGGCTTCAGAGTCAGGTAGGTATGCAAGTAATGACAAGTTATATACACATCAAAAAAAGGTGGGATTTTGATTGCATAGTCACAACAGCCATTCTGACTTTTTAATCCTCTCTTAAAAAAAACAGCTGTATGACACAGCTCTGTGACTTAACTATCCTCCCTTGGATGTTTTTCCTAATTTGTGTTCTATGCCTTAACTATTTCTTTTAGTTACCTCTTAGTCTCTCATTGCATCAATTATAGGTGGCTGATTTAATTAGAAAAAGTGTAACTCCTGTATTATTCCTTGTTTTGGATGACCATTCTTATGAAAGTGCATTAAAAGAAGGAATTAGTCTTGAAGAGTTGGCTGAAAAGTTAGCAAACCAAGAACAAACAGAAGAACCCCAACTTGTGCAGTCTGAAGAATTGGGTTCAGCTCCACAACCCCGTCTCTGTTATCTGACTAAGGAAAAAAATAGCTATGGTTTCTCTTTGAAGTCTTCTGCGGGTAAGGACAATAAATAAAAATAGTATGTAAACCTCTTGTGTAGGAACCATTTTAGCTACATTCTATAACTGTGACATAATTTTGAATGTGTATTTAAAGCCCACATTTCTAAACCATCTATTAAAGGACATTATTAGGATGGTCAATTGTTATACTAATTAAAATAAATCCTTGAATGAATCTGAAGCACTCCTAAAATGATAGAAATAACAAGTCAAAGCATTTATAAATGCCAAATTTCTGGACATGTTAGACCATATTTGCATGTATTACTCACATATAGAAGAAAAATATTTGAATGCTTTTTCATTCAATGTCTGGGTGCTCTTCCACTGAAAAGAACTGTGGTTTTGAGAGATACAAGGCAAATTACTCTGGCATGGCCCTCTCAGTCATTCTGGCTACAAATCTGGAAACTGCACTCACAATTATATGGGACAGGTTGCAGAATTTTGTTCTACTTGACAATCCATGTCCTATTGAGTCACCTTTTCAGAGACACTTCCTAACTAAGTAAAGAAACAATTACCACAGGTGGGCAAAAGTAGTGGAAATGGGAGCAACTTTCAACTTTCTTTCCTGTCTTCCTCCCTCACTCCTCCTTTCTTCTCTCCCCATTCTTTGCTTCCTTCCTCCCTTCCCTTTCTAGCAGGCAAGTAAATGATAACTGCTGGGTGGGGAAGGAACAAGGGATTGCAAGACTTGCTGAGAAATTGTCAGAGAATGTTGAAAATGAAGATCAGGTGATATGCAACAGCAGCTAGCAATCACAACTTACCCAAATTTCATTGCCTCAGGAGAATGAGTTCCAGATTTTGGACACATCTTGTAAATTAGTCCATTTCAGGTATCTTGGTTGAAACATTGTTACCCTATGGTGCATCATTTCAATCAGTTAAAGATGATGACAAAAAAGTTTAACAGTTTTTTAATAAGAATTGCCCCCATTTTAAGTGTTAGAATTTCTCACAGTAATGATTCTTTTGTTGCTATGGTATCAATGTTTAAATCACAGGAAACAGGAAAATGCCTTTTTCTTCAAGACAGTTGGAAGTCAGCCATCACACGAGCAATGCAAACTCTAGAAATCTTGATTGGGTTTTGTCAGCTATATAAATAGGCTGCTTTAGATCATCTGTAGCCTATGTTGCCATGGCCTTTTCATAAGGGAACCCAGACTTTGTTATATTGTTAAACCTCTATAAGGAAGTCATTCTATGACAATGTGAACAAAAGAAGTGACCAGAATGCTGCATTATTTCATGATTCTTTACATCCACATTTGAAAATATAAATAAGATATCTCTTCAGGTAATTTTATCTTGCATGCTAGAAGTAGCTAGTGTATTGGTACTTAAAAGTAGGTGTAAAATAATAAATCAAGTTCTAATGAACACTGGAAAAACCAGTAGTACCATAGTTAATAAGTAATTTACTACTCCTAATCAGTCACTTACACCACTATAATGGCAGCCCTCACTGCAAGCATTTGACAAAGCATAAGCTATTAATGGGTTACAGCATAATACGTTTTTTTTCAATTTCTGAGGTACCGAATGGGCATAAATATTATATTGCCATATTTCTGCTGCCATATTAGTGTTGTTTGAACAAGACTGGATATACTGCTACCCGTGCTGTGTTTACCATGAGCGAAATGAACATATTAACAAGTAAAGAATTATTTCTGTTTCTCCCATTTGCTTCTCATTTCCAGGACAGAAAGGTTTATTCATTGTAGATTTGACCGCACTGGGTGCAGCTATAAAAGCTGGAGTGCAGCCAAATGATCGCCTTATAGAAATCAACGGGGAGAATGTGGAAAACAGTACACATGAAGAAGTAGTTGAGAAGGTACTTTAAGCCTTAACCTCATTTGTCAGCCAATTCTTGTATATAATTCAGATAAAGTTAGAAAAGTAATTTGATGGAATATAGATAATTATTGCCCCAGTTGCATCTTGCCACAGCATACGCAAGTAGATCGCCTTTGACAAAGACTGGCATGCACGGATGGAAAATAAAGTTGCACACAATAAATGGAAAAAATGTGTTTGAATTAACTCTTTTATATTAAGCAGGGTGAATTACATGGTCCCTAAAGCTAACCTCCTCCTAATAGTGTCCCATCCTTCCAAATTGGATCAAATCATATCTACCTATGTGCTTTGTATTTCCCATTATAAAAATTTATTTCCAAGTAGAATTACTCTGAGTACTAATAGTATTACTTGATATATTAGGTGATTAGTTCCAAAATAGCTAAAAAGCTGTGCACACCTGAAATATATAAATATGAGAATAAGCAAATACTGTAAACATCAATTTCAGAAATGTGGGTTTTATAATGATAGTATAGAACAATTCTAGCTTCACCAATGAAAATATCATCCAAAAAAAGGACAGTTATGCACTGGTTGTATATAGGCGAGATTGTTTCAATCTACACACAAGGCAAAAATAAAATTTCTATGTCTTATGTCCTCAGGTAAAAAAGTCTGGGAATCAGGTTGTGTTCCTACTGTCAGATAAAGAAACCGACCAGTATTACTACAGGCAGAATATGCAGCTGATAAGGGGAAAGGCCAATCTGAAATTATTACCTCACAAGCCCCGAAATCTTGAGCTCAAAAAAGGGAATAATGGTTATGGATTTTACCTGAGAATGGAGCAAAATGGCAAAGGTAAGAATTAGGCGACAGGGTAGTATAACTATGCAATATGGACTTTACTTCTTTAATAGATGTGTAGTAGATTCCCAAGCCATATAATAATTAATAGGAGAAATGGCATTTAAAGAACTCCACAATTACCTTCCAAGTTTAGTGAATTATCTCCACTGTAGTCTTGCATAACAGTTGTTGAAGGAAAACCTCCCACTCCAGTTTTATGGATCTGGTCTGGCCTCTGCTTTCTGATGTATATTCTTCTATTAGAATGTCCACAACAGAAGGCATATATCAAAATGAAAGGGCCGTGGTCAAGCTTATTATCTGCCTTAATACTACAGTTTGAAAACTAAAGTACAAAATTAAACATTGGCTATGGGCCTATGCTTTGCTATGATATTAGGCTTTTCTGATATATATATATATATATTTGGGCAGGTCACTTGATTAAGAACGTTGATTCAGACAGCCCTGCAGCTAAAGCAGGTCTCAGGGACAATGATATCTTGGTAGCTGTAAATGGAGAGCCAATTGAAGCACTGGACCATGAAGCTGTGGTAAAGAAAATCAGACAATCTGGTGAAAACACAACCTTACTAGTGGTGGATGAAGAGACTGATACCATGTATAAAATGGTAAGGTACACAGCTTGAGTGCAAGAATAAGTTAATTTGGAAATTATGTAATGAGCTGTGGCATGGTGGGAAGGGGTAAAGAGCTGTAGCTGTTGTAAGGTTGTCCTGATGTAAATGTGTATGCATACGTAACATTCTGAGAATATCAGCTTTAAATCTATATATATACTTGTTCTAGCCTTTCTGGTTACAAGACAACTTGAGCATTAAAAACCAAAAAAATAGTTCTGGTAGCTTTACAGAACTGGGTTTGCCTGCACTGTTTTCTCTTGCCATGACAAATGAAGTCATGGCACTTAGTCATACTTTTCCAGAAGTTAAATTCTGCTTCTCGTAATAAAAAGAATACCCACCCTGGAATACTTCCAGCTCAATCTCCAGGCTTTTTTACGACAGCAGTCATAGCTACCACACTACTTCTGCAAAGTCAGAACTAGTTAGGTCACAAGCCAGAATTCTGAAATATGGTTACTAATGAAAAGATGCACAATGTAGCTAGATAACTTCAAAAAAATGAAATTTCACTGCAGCAATTTTTGACATTGTAATCCTGCTTCCATTTTAAGGATGAGGAAAGGACAACATAGCCACCTTTAGGCTGTCCAGTTGTTAAAATAATATTTGCTTTCGGGGGAGGGGGGGCAGTATGTTGTCATGGCAAAATTATAGGCTCTTTGGGAAATCAAGCATTGTTTGACTCTTTTTTTATTAAAAAAAAATCAAAAAGAGCATGCATTAGTAAATTCCAAGTTCTTGCAAGCATCACATTAATAGGGTTGTTAAGGAGACAATTTCAATATTTAAATGGCATGGTAGCTATCTGCCTTGTAATCTGGATACTGATAGCAATGTTTGCACATTATACTTTGGATTCTGAAATGAATGGAAACTGAACAAATCAGGTTTTTTTTATATTATTTGACCCCCTAAGAGAAGTTATATTGAAGTGACCTTGATTTCTCCTATATTTAATTTTCTTGGGAACAATATGGATGTGATTTGCTATTGTCTTCTTTCAGGTATGTTCTTTTAACTTGCCATTGATTTCCAGGTGATCTTTCATCCAAATAATAATCAGGTCTGAACATACTTAACAGCCCTTAAGTTAGGTATTATTTCTTGCTATAATGGGGGAAATGCAAAAAAAAAAGGATTAAAAGAGCTGAAGACATACAGGACATGACATTTATAAGGATTATACTATTAAATTGCTATCTACTGGTTATTTTTTTCCTAGTTAATCTGATTTCCAGTCTCCATGAGTTTGAAAGAAAGAGTTTAGCACAAATGCCATACCACTTTGCTGAATGAGATTATATTGTTATCTTGATTTAAAACTTTTCTACACAATTCATATTTAAAATGCAGTTGTCCTTCTAAACCTTATTTCCACTCTGAATGTCATAATTACTTTTATGAGGACTTCTAAACAAATCATGTCATATTAGAGCCATATAACATGTAGAGCTTTAATACAATATAGAAGACTATATTTAATAAAGGGTTTGATGTAAAACAAAAATTAGATAAGCTAGCAACAATAGGAATTGAATAAACTGCTCTCAATTGTGTAACCCTACTTCGGCCATAAGGTCATCTTTCAATTTGCTATCAATCTTAGATTGAACAAATGACAGTTGATGGAGATTTATTTATGGTACTCTCCTCCTCTTGAAACTGTTGATCCCTTTCAAGACAATTGCCTTATTTTTTTATATTACCGGTAGACCTTGACTTATGACCAAAACTGAGCCCAAAATTTATGTAGTTTAGTGAGACATTTGTTAAGTGAAATTTTCATTTTATGACCTTTCTTGCCACAGTTGTTAAGTGACTCATTGCAGTTGTTCTGTCAGCAACACGGTTGTTAATGAATCTGGCTTTCCCATTGATTTTGCTTTTCAAAAAGTTGCACAAGGTGACTTTAAGACACAGCAACAGTCGTAAGTATCAACCAGTTGCCAAAACCTGAATTTTTATCACATGAACATGGGGATGCTACAAAGGTCATAAGTGTGAAAAATGGCCATGTCACTTTTTTCAGTGCCATTGTAACTTTTAAGAGTCACTAAATGAACTGCTGTAAGTTGAAGACTACCTATATTATGGTTGGTTGTATAGTCAGCCAGATATTTAGACTGAACTTAGCATTTTTGTCTACCTATTGAGTCCTTTCCAAGGACCTGGAGTAGGTAGATATTATTGTTTAATAGTGTTAAAGGTGTCATCACTGGTTAAAGATGCCTACATTTAAGATGGAAAATAACTACATAAGCAATGATAGGATCTTAAAGTGACAAAATTACCATATCAATCAAGTTTCAGAACTATTTTTGCTTTATTTTCTCTAAGTTTTGCTATTTTGACGGGATGTAGGAACAAAAGAGTAATTGAAGGTGTGATCTACTGATAGGCAGGAGAAATTATATAGTTTTAGATTGTCTCTGCTTATTTTGCAGATCTGACCTGCAAAAGTCTAGGCTACTCCTCAAGTTTCCAGCATCTCTTTCCTGACATTTGAATTTGTTTCAGTCCTATTCAGATTTTAATTCCTTTTTAGATGTATATTCCACCTTTCTTTTAGGAGCTAATGGCAGCATACACAGTACTCAATTTATTTTTCACAACCCTGTGAAGCTTGAATAGTGTTAGAGTGGCTGCCTCATTAGAATCCTGAGCTTCTTAGCACATCACCTCCCAAACTGTATTCCCTCCAGGAAAGGGGTCAGAAGTTACACAGTGGTGGTGGAATGGGGCAAAATAAGCAATGAGTAATGTTTAGGCCAGAAATAGGCGAGACAGATAATTTATTTTTAATCTTTATAATTTAAAGTTTTTAAAAAATGTTTTCTTTTGAAATATAGTCCATAAAGCATTTGGGCATGTACAATTCTCTTTCCTATTTAGCTTTTCTCCAACAATGGGAAAGTGCTTCAACTTGTCTATGCTATTATCCACCTCCTCCAGACCCACACAAAGTCCCTCAGCTGATTGTCAAAATATGCCAGCGGGAGTCACAGTGGAGTCATTGCTCAACTCCAAGAGTCTGTCACCAAACTATCCTTTCTTACAACTTAGTTGCCTCCAGTAATTTAAACCTCCTTCCTTCTGGATTGTGGAAAAACTGTAAAGAGCTAGGGGAAAGGAGACATCCATGGCATCTGCATCTCCACTCTTGTTCCACAACATGAATTGTGTATCATCATGCTCCAGCTCATATTCATGATGTTTCAATTCATGTTTCTTTGTTCTTGGTTAAGGCTAAAATATCTCCTTGTCTCTGCTACCATACAAGACTGGAGCCACATCCGAGTATTGCAAAGAAAGCCATGCATGCTGAGGAAGAAAATCATAAACCCAGACTCTGTAAACTCATAAAAAGTCCCACTGGATTCGGCTTTCGATTGAATGCCATTAACAATATACCTGGAGTGTTCATCAAAGAGGTATTACTCTAGAATCTTAGAATCTTTACATTGGCAAACAAAACAAGTCACCATTGATCAGGCAAAAAAGCACAGCCCTCTATCCTGTACTCAGCAGAATATACATAGAAGTGTATCTTTGTTCTGTCTTATCAAGATATGATAGCTGCTGAATAAAAGGAATTTGAAACTGACACGGTAAAATATGTTCCAGAACCAGACTAATTTATTGATGCTCTTTCTGGAAACATATTTTTGGGATTTAATATTAGAGCAACGTAATACACCTTTATTCTCACATTTTAATTCCATCTAAGTGTTTTTCAGTCCTTCTCTGCTAACTTTTTAAAGCAATCTTAAAATTTGATTTAATTAATGTTGATTGAATTAGCATTTTATGCACTTTAAAGAAATTGTCATCTTGTAAATAAACATAATTTTAAAAATAGTACCAGATAATTAGATTCAGACTAAGATATTTTTTTTTAAGTGTTAGTCTACAGTAAATATATTTGTAGGGTTTTGGTTTTTTCCCTAAAGTCCAAGTAATAAAATTTCACATCAATTTTATTTCCCACATATTTTATTTCCCACATTGATAGAAGTGTACAAATAGATAGTCAGTACAACAAATTAACTGTCTCAATTATTTGCAGAAAAAGAAACAGTAACAGGAGTTGATATAAATTCTGAAGTTATGGTCAGTGTAGCTTAAGAGGTGACTTTGGGTTTTCATTTTTCATCCAAGTAAATTGTCTTCGTAATCTCTTGGCATATATTATAATGAATGATGGGGAAAATAATATAGAGCCATTACTTACAGAGACAATAAGTGTTTGCCTGCTTGTAGAAATTCGAGTTATGTTTTTGAAACACTTTGCTACTTTAAAAGCAATCATTTAAAAAAATGTTGATTTGTATAATGATAAACTTATCTTGTCATTACTATTTCACTAAAGAGCAGAAAATATAAAATATAGCTGCAGTCAGACGTGGTGTGTCCCTCTTTACCTGGAGCAAGGAATAGTGCTTGTGTGTAGTTCATTTTTTTAGAAATTGCAATCCCCCCTCTCCATAATGGTGCTTTTTCATGTTGGGGAAGAGGACATTATTGGACAAAATAGTTATCTTAAGTTTCTGCAACCATTGAGACCTTAATTCAAATGTGAGCGTTAAGTGCTCATTTGTAGCACTCGCTCCCAAAGGAGTCAATAACAGGTTCTTCTGTCCCTCTGTTCTCAGATGTCCAGCCTGCCTCGTCCAAACATAGATCACACCTTGTGGAATTTGTGAGGCGTTAAGATAATAGTCCTCTCCAGTCAGAGGTGATAAATCCAGAAACTGTGGCTGGATCAAGAATGCAGCCACTTCTGACTTTCACCCTTGACTAGGATTGTCACCTCTCTTATGGCAGCAGAAATGTAGACCACAATCCAATGCCCAGAGGCTCAAAATATGTCAAATGGAAGTCAGGGCATTGCAACTGACAACATACCATTTTTGCACAAAACAAGTAGGCTCCAAATGTAACACCACACCTGCCATCTTGCAGGCACACTCTCCATGCACGTACCCCTCCCCAAATAGTCATGCCTTTATCCAAAAGAGCAGCACCTGGCTACAACCAGCCCTCAGACCCTTGAATAAAAAAAGTAAATTTATATTTGTATGTATGCTACTTACCATGGACTGCCTGCTGCTCTCAATCAAGCAGAACAGCAGCTTCTACTACAGTAATTTCAGACAATTTAATTGCAGGTAAAAAAGGATGGACCTGCCAATACAGCAGGGCTGCAAGATGATGACATTGTGATAGAAGTGAATGGTACCAATGTAGAGAATGAAAAGTATGAAGATGTAGTGGCAAGAATCCAAGACAGTGGTAACAGTCTGACACTATTGGTGTGTGAAGAAAAGGCTTATCAGAACATCTACTCCCAGAATAAGGCTGTTACAGCCTCAATGGCTGACCCATTAAATGGTGACCGTGGTGAGCCTCCTGCTTATGCAGAGATACAAGCAACAGAGCCAAAAAATGCACTGGCAGAACCACGAGAAAGGGTGAGTTTCCTTGAATTAACTTCAGAAAAATCTCACAGGTATCTGTGGCATCTGGTTATCAAACCAATATGATACACTGCAAATGACTGAATGATCTAACCCAGGGCTGTCAAACTCCTGGCCTGTGGGTCAGATGCGTCACGCACTGGCCACACCCATGCCTGGTTTAGCAAAGGGGGAAAAATTCCCAATACATCATGTGATGCCCCCGTGACCTGAGTTTGACACCCCCAATCTAACCTAAAGAATTGGCATAAAGAGCTAGGCTGAGCCTTTGCTCAAGCTATACTTAAATCACAGAATAACTAAACATTTGTAATTAGCCAGTTAGATCAGGGGTGTCAAGCTCACGGCATCTCATTGTCATCACATGACATAGCACTTTTTTCCCCTTCGCTAAATCGGAGGTAGGCGTGGCCAGTGTGTGACACATGCGGCGAGTTTGACACCCTTGAGTTAGATGATTCGGTTTTTAAAAGCTTTTTATTGTAAAATTTTGAGCATTCATAATCAGACCATCAATTCAAACTTCTAACAATTCATCTCACAGCTCAAATCTATAAATCTATAAAGTTTATGATATACTGTAACTGATTCTCCTTAACGGTGCTATAAATCTATTTGCAGTCTTTCTAACAGCGTTATTTTTTTTCTTTCACTAGGCCAGCTCATCCTCTTCTGAAGATGATACTACACTGTGAAGATAGCAGAGTCCAGGTCTTTTTCCATACTGTACCTGAAA
Organism: Oxyrhabdium leporinum; assembly: GCA_032468155.1. Lineage (NCBI taxonomy): Eukaryota > Metazoa > Chordata > Lepidosauria > Squamata > Cyclocoridae > Oxyrhabdium > Oxyrhabdium leporinum. Next base: position 87,076 of record JANHFL010004582.1, on the reverse strand, counting down.
GGGGCTGCTATTCTGAAGCAAATGTGCCAATATTGCCAAAAAAATCTTGTCTGTAATCCTATAATACTTACTTAAAACCAAGTCACACTGAGAATTACTTCCAAATGAATGCACTGAAAATAATATAGCTAAGCTGTTCTCTAGGGTACAGTCCACCATACCACACTGGATGCAAAAACATCACAGGATTAATTTCAGCCAAAGATGGGATTAGAGTACAGTACTAAGTCAGTACATGATAATGAGTTCTTGTCCTTCATTCCTCAGTGTGCAGATGTTTAAAATGGGAGTAGAGATGTGATTTGGATATTTAAATAGATGGTCTGAAACAAGTTTTTTCCCCACGTTAATTTGAACGTGAGTAAAATCTCTGCAACCGGAGTTTTTTTATCAAACTACGGTCATGCTAAGTGAAATCACAATGAGAATTCAATTGTATGGAAGAAGACTTAATGTATCAATTAAAACTAAAATATATTGCATTTATTCTGTGATTTTTTGTCAACTACATCCAATTTTAATTAAGTTAAATTAACTTTAGGTATTTTGGCTGAGCATTAGGTTCTGCAAAGAAACCAAAGAATACTATGGTAATTATTTATTAGGATATCTAGTTTCTGATGGATACCAAATTTAAAAATAAATTGTTTCATTTTATCACATTTAAAATGTTGTGAGTAAGAATAGGAGAAAAAAGGAGTACTGTATTGGGTATGTTCTCCACCTTGAGTTATACAAATAATAAAGATGATAAATAAATAACAATCAGTTTGCCTTTCACATACAGCTTCTGACTTACCAGCTAACATGTCAAAGCACATTATACCAATTGCACTCACTTGTTCCACCCATGAGCAGACTGTTCCAACTTATGTAATGCAAGGGATGCCAATCCTGCCCCTCAGTATCACAAGACTGGGGCAATGAATTTTAGTAGCAAATGATCAAACTTCATAGCAGCACAATTTCCCTCCTCATCCCCAGGTCCCTCCACTTCAAATTCAAAGTTAAAATTAGAAGTTCTTTCCTTCCAGTGATATTGCCCTATTATGCATTTCCTGTTGTAGGAACTGAACAATCCTATAAAAGAAGCCAAGAACCAACCAATGCTGTATAGGCTTTTGTTGTGAATTTGCAAGCAAACGCTTGAGTGTAACATTTACAGTTGTCTTTTTTGTGAAAGAATAATGAAGACAACAGGCTCTTTCGATGTAAATATTTTTTTAAAAAAATCAAGATTTTTCCTATGGTTAAGATATCATACGTATGTACACATCTTGGTTGGTGTTTGTTATTCTTTCAGCATACCTCATTCCTTTTTCTCATCTGCTTAAAGGATAGAGTTCCCAATTCCACAAAGCTTCTTTGAGCTTTGTAATGCCAACAATATAGATTGGTGTTTCTCAAACTTTTTTTCCTCATTTTGAAAAAATTATGGGAGAACCCTAAAATCACTTTTTTTTATATATTTTTGTATTTATTGTATATTGGTGTTTTCCAGTCAGTTGACTCCTGACAACTGCCAGAACAAGTCTCTTAAATTTACTTGGTGAGATATTGGAAGTGGTTTGACAGTGCTTGCTTTCTAAGTTGTGAGAGAATGACTGGCCCAAGGTCACTCCACTGGCTTTCATGCCTAAAGCAGGACTAGACTTCAATAATCTCTCAATTTCTGGCCTGGTGCCTTAACCTCTACAACTAAATTGGCTGTCAATATTTACCATATTAAATATGACATTTTGCTGCTGCTGCTGCTGCTTCTAACAATTGTTTGGTGGAATTTTAATATTGTATTACTTTTCAACAGCGGCTGGCAAGTAGTTTTGATTTTGTGGACACGAGAGGAACTGGTGGGATACCCTGAGTATTTAGGATCACAATTTAAGAAACATTGATCTAGATGTTGAAGCCAGTATCAAGTCCTGTCAATATTTCCTTACCAACAAACCAAAAGATACTACTGATAATTTGAAGTTAGGCTGATAAGATTCTCTTCAGTGCCCCATATATTATTAAGATATTTAACTACCCTACATTCTTCATTTTACATACTGAACTTCCATCTTTGCACAGGATTTTTCAACAGTATTGAAGTTACTTGGGATTTACTTGGATCATACAGTTCTTGGTTTCTAAGTAACATGCCAAGAGCCTATCAAAAAGTGGTGTTAAGTTTTCCATTGTATTACATTAAGAGTTATAATTGAAAAATAACATTTGGAGGAGTTCTGAGAGCCCCATTAACAGTTTTGGAGATGACCACTTTTAATGCTTGGACTTGATATTGTGAATTCAGATTTAATGGAATGAAAGGGAGAAAGTGATTAGCAGTACTAGACAACGCCTGCATTTTTGAATTCCAGGGAGAATTCCCCCCCCCCTTCAGTCAGAAATTAATAATTCATCAAACTTTGTTCCATTTCAAAGAAGAAACTGTACAAACCTATAAACTGTAAGAAAATTATTGGGAATTATTACAAATATTTTTTATTTAGTCTTTTAGAATCATTATCTTCAAGGTAAAGACAATGAAGCAAACATTTTGCCAACTCTATCAAATAAAAACTGCAGATGGCTTCATCATATCCAGCCTTTTGAGAGGTCTCTAATATTCCCTTTTATTTTTTATTTTTCTCTTTTTTATGGAGCCGGAGGCTGTCCTTGTGAGACTGCTTGTCACTCCTTGTCTATAGTGAAGCATCTGATTTGAACCAAAGAAATGAGTGTCCATCATTGAAGAGCCATCTTAAAATGGTGATATGCCAAATTCATAATTGCAAATAACTGCAGGCTATAGAATTAAAATAAATTCAGAGTGTCATATGTTTCTCAGGAGCCTGCTTATGTGCCAGATAGAGAAACAGGATGCTGGAGAGAGCACTGACAAGAAATATAACATCAAACCATCGGTGGTAGAAGTTAAACTGTAATTCTCCTAAAACTTCGGTAATGATAGTACGATACTCTAGAGGCATACTCATTCGAATCAGAAGCACAGAAGACACAAAATACATTCCCTGCAGAGAAGATAAAGGAAACATTAGACTTCCCATTTTCCCCCGCTGCTGACATAGCTGAGAGAGCAAAGTTGCTACTCAAATGGGTTAAAATACTCACCATAATCTGTGCCAGCAACAGAACAATAACATTAGAAGACTTGCTGCTTGAGATAGCATAAAAAAACTAAGGAAGATAAGCACAGAAAGTCAGCTCGCAGACTGAAATAATGATATGACAAACATGATTTAATAAATGTTTTAGAGCTAAATTAAAAAGTCACATTAATAGTGATGAAAGATCTTCATGCTTCATGTAATTACCATCATTAGAACTGCTTGTTAGAAACAATGTAAGGTGTGGTAAAACCCTTATTTTTCCATTATACATATTTCAGCATTCTTCACATTCCACTCCACATTCACCCAGAATCATCTATATAATAATAATAATAATAACAACAATAATTTGTTCTACATGCAAGCAGCCCTGATGATCTTCGGACATGCATTTAAGTGAACAATTAGGTTAACCCAAGGAACTGTAGAATTTAGATGAAAAATGCTGTCATGATTACAGAAATAGCAATCTATATTTTTGCAAATCCAACACAAATAGCGTAGCCCAGAAATAAATGGGACTGTTTAAGTAATAATTATAACATTTCATGTAACTCAACTATAAATAGTGGCACTTGAGCAGTGTGCAACTAAACATATTGCTGATGTGGCAAGATTAGCCAATGATAATTCCTTGAGATGTTTTCTAGTGTGCATAAAAAACAGCAGCATTTTGCTAAGATCACGATTATCATTATACAACAGAACTATTATGTATATAAAAAGCACCTTTATACCAGCCATGTACTGTTAAAATTTATCTAAATGAAAAATGGTAATGTCAAGCAAATTTCTTTCACTTCTTAATAAAGTCAATATCCATATTTTATTATGACTTATTAAACAATCATATTTAGAATCATATAGAGAAACCTTGTTCCCCACCTCTGGCCTCTGGTATACACATATGGTATACACATATACATGTGTATATGTATATGTGGGGTTCCACAGGGGTCGGTCTTGTCTCCTCTCCTGTTCAACATCTATATGAAGCCGCTGGGTGAGATCATCC
>JANHFL010004582.1:51150-76638 GCA_032468155.1 Oxyrhabdium leporinum | reverse complement strand
AGAGAGAGAGAGAGAGAGAGAGAGAGAGAGAGAGAGAGATATTGATTTTGAAACTACTTTGAATCTTTTTTGAGGGAGATTTACCTGAGAAAATAAGACATATAGGTATATGGACAATTCACTGCACCAAAGCCAGAGAGCAAGGCCATGAGGGTCACCCCAATCACTCCCACCCTACTGATGAGTTGTTCTATGGATAGAATTCCTGATTAAAAAAAAATACCACAGGGTTAATTTCATCATTACATTTACTAAAAACAATAGAAAAGCAGAATCTCACTACTGTATTATATCTACACCATTTTGTTTTAATTATTTAGACATTCCTTCCTAAGAACTCTCAAGTGTGCTTGCAATGGGGCAAAAACATATGTGTATTTAACAGACTACTTTGCCAAAAAAAAGAAATAATTAGAAAAAATGAACCATAGCTTTTAATATAACTGTCATAATCTTGGAATTATTCTGAATGAAGTGAAAAGCTTCTTCAACTGAAAACGAGTACTCACAAACAGTGTCTAATTTTCCCTAGTCAACAATGTTTCCTTTTTTTTAATGCCAAACTGAAATACATAGTAAACTGAATGGAAGCAGATAAAGAACCAGGTTGTTGTAGCTTCTAATCTGATTATCAGTGAAACAGACATAATGCCTTATAAACCGCACTTGAAAACTGGCAAAGACAGCAATATAGTTCAGTTCACTGTAGCACATCTCACTGAGTCTGAGTAAAGCTTATTGATAACTTTGTTACCTCAAATGGCAATTGGTATATATGTAAGTGAAACTAACTCCACAAGGTCTGTGCTTAATCCCTTTTCAGATTCCATGTGACATCTTTAGATAGCTGTATACAGTTAACTACATTAACAGTGTAAAACTGTAATGTGAAAAAAGCTCTGATAGCCTTTCAGACTATTCTTATTTAAATTTGCATTCCAGAATTAAATAACCCCAGAATTAGTTGACTATAAGGGGGGAAAATGCTATTTTGACAAGAAAGTAGAATAATATGTTATTATGGGGAGCATAATTACCATTATGCTGTTTTATGTCCTCCTTAATTCTAAATAATAAATAAATTAGGCTATATGAATATGAGTCATTGAAACTATTCTTCAATCCATTCCTTTTTCCATGGACTTGCTAAATATATTCAGTAGATAATTGAAGAAAAAGAAATATATTTATAAACATATTTAGATATAGGATCCCTGCTTTGATAAGAGTTCAAATATTCAGAATAAATAAAGTCAAAGAATTCAAAATCAGAGTCCTTAAATCTGGGAAGACAAATCTAATTTTGTTCTCAATCATTTGTTCAGAAGTAGTTCATAAGATCGACCATAGAATTCATCATCCAAGCAAGGGAACAGTGACCTCCACAGGTCACTTGGAGCAAAGATATTATTTATATAGATTCAATGCCACCGTCTGTTTCAAAACAGATTTACTTGAGATAAAAGCTTCATTCTCAAGCAAAGAATGCAGAGTCATATCTTGTGGACAAAAAGTGAAATTTGCGAGTAGTATGAATCTACAGTTTGGGTGTAACAGTGTAGCAAACAATATCTAGTTACATTAAGTAACCTTGAATTGTAATTCTTTGTGAGTATGGTCCCAGTATTGACAATATTTTAATCTCAACCTTGCTTGTTCTGCGCTACTAAAACACTGGTTTTAAAACTTAATTCTGCTTCGGGAGCTCACTATGAATTTTGGTTTCTGCTTATGTTATTTATTTGATTACATACCAATTTAACTGAAAAATCCTCTGAGCCCTTAAAAATGGTGAAACAAGAAAAGCCAGAATACCATAAATTGTAAATTGAGTACTTATATCTTGTAATGAAGCCAATCTATAATTTTAAACTGAAGTCTTTGATAAGCTTAACAATGTAATTGTCTATTTAAAAATAACTCTTTTTACAAACTAGAGCTCCCTTCATCACTTGCAAGCAAATGTTAGATATAGTGGGAATTCCAGTGTTTTTGTTCTGATCCCTATTAATATATGAAATATTGGGCATGAAGTTGTTCCAAATCATTAATTCCATTATTGCATTATGATTATTTGCACTCCCAACTTGCGCATTACTAATATACGTGGATGTCTTGTTATCCAGAGTAGCAGCAGGAGGAAGATGGTGAAAGTCAACTGCAGATGTTGGGAGGACAGGGGCAGCAGTGGTAGGCAATGATGGTGTACAGAGTGGCCAAAAATGCAAAGATGTGGGGAAATAGGCACGTGTGGTGTCACTAAGTGATGTGATCATATGATATATCACCTAACAACAGCTTTGCTTAGTGATGGAAATTCCACTCCCAATTATGATAATTAAGCAAAGACTACCAGTACAAACAAAACAAACCACAAACACGTTCATGTTCTCAAAACATTGCAAGAGGAGTTTTGCCTTTAAGTCAGAAGCACTGAAGCACTTCCAGGTTGAAAGAATTAGCCTGTATCATCACCATTGCCCTGAGAATGCCCAGTTGGGGGCTCCTTTCATATCCCCAGCAGGAGCTGGAATGAAGGATGAGAGCTTAACCCTACCTCATGGCAGCTCTCGGGTCTCGAACACAGGCTTGCTAACCTCCTGCCCAGCATTCCAACCACTCGAGCCACTGTGCACATTGCAAGAAGAGCTTATCCAACACCCTAGCCCAATGGTTGGAAGAGAGCCAGTTTTTCAAAGCCTTATGGAAAACTAACAGTGTCAGGACCATCATATATTCTGTTCCAAAAGACAGTCACAACAACAGAGAAGGCACCTGAAATTCCCATCTATAGCTAAACAGATTTTTAAAAAAACATTCAGATGTGCACTTATAAGTTAATGAAATAATACAACTCACCATGTTTTGGACTAAGGATAGGAAATGGATCTCCCAGTTTCCAGAAGAAATACATAAATATTAGCCAGACAACACAGGCAAAAAGAAGTCTATGTCTGTGTACTGAAAGTGTTATAAAGAAAATTAAGGTTTTATATTAATTACATTGAAAAATATTATTTAAACATTATAGTGCCACTATAATTTTTATTTTCAAGATTCATGATACTTACACAATCGAATGTTGCTCACAACAAAGTAACCAATATAAAAGGGCACCATGAACACCAGAACAAGCAAAATCACACAAAGATTTAGTTTCCAATGGAAATACCTAGAGCTGGAAGTAATAGAAATAATGATCACTAATCATTGTCACAAAATAATTCTAGCCTTTTTTTTCTATTTTTTTCTACATAAAATAATTTGAAAGCTTTACACTTACAATCAAATATAGTTTTAGAACTATGCACAGCAATAAACTACATACAAAGTTATACATTACATGTTCTTGTCAAAATTCTGTAAATTATTGATATAGTTATATGGTATTTGATCTTTTTTCTACCAGTCAACTTTAAAAAAAAAATCAAAGTTATATAATTTTCCATTAGTGTAATTTCAGGAGAAGGCACATGTTTGGATATATGTTATTTGTCTAAAAGCATGCATTTTAAGCTTCAAAGTCCAAAAAGCATGTAAAGATTTTCATCAATGTACTTCAGAGGGCAAGTGTTCATTAACAAGTGAAGATACTTTAGTAAATAATACATAAATTATTGAGAAAATACATAAATTATTGAGAAAAACTGGAATTATACAAATAGAATTATATGCATTTGGGGATCATACATTTCCACATTTGCTGATGCTGCTTGAAAAGCTTAGTAATTTTAGATCAGAGAACCAATAACTTATATCGTATCATTTGTGCCAATTTCTTTAATGTGTCTTTGCCATTAGGAATATTGCCAGTACTTAACAGCAAACATTTTTTGAAAAGAAACAAATTAAAAAACAGCCTAGCCATCTTTTTTTTTTACTTTTTTTAACACTCAGCTACACATTAATATTGTATATACTCACTTATTTTTAAACATACTAAAACATTAAACAGTAATGAAGCCAAAAATAAACAAGCAAATCTATCAATTAAGACCTTACTGCTATGTTATGCAGCGGAATGTTAGTGTCATCTTACCTGCTGCTTAGGATGCCTAGAATCTCAAAAATGATAAGTTCAAACATGGTGCATGAAAAAGCAAAGGTTACAGAGAAGACAACCTGTACAACATACTGCCGAACCTGTAACAAAGCAAACATAAATGTTTTTGAATGTAATAAAAGATCAGACTATCCTGATGACAGGATGATATTATCTAAGCACATATTTGTGAGATAAAATCTGTACTAATAATATATTTATATTCCCAACCTGAATGTTTTTATAATCATAAAGAGAAAAAGATTTTTTAAATAAAGGTATTAATCTAAGATTTATTTTCTTAGCATTAATTCCTCTGGATGACTGTTTTCATATAGCACAATGACAAACTTTTAAAAAATCTTTAAAATATCTATATTTTTTTTTAACAATTCTTAAATGCCTTTAGTTCTATCAAATGTCTATTTCAGTGCAAGTGCACAGTTTGTGCATTCTTACAAGGCATATTATAATGTGTAATTTTTTTTACATATTCTACATTAGTAGTTTTACTTTTAAATCACAAGGAAGTTTTAATTACAAATCAGTGTTCTGATTAATTCCTAATATTCTAGTTGCTGTAAGCCCTGTGCTGGCACTAAAGACCTGGCTGTTCCCCTAGGCACTTTGGCCGGGAAGTTAAGTAAGCTCTTCCAGCTAATGTTGTTTTTGTGGTAAAATGGAATTTATTTTTCCAACCATAAAAATTCCAACTTACAATAAAACCCATTGTTTTTACTACTGGTTTTAACTGTTTAACTGTTGTTATAACTATTGGCTTTTGACATGTATGTTGCCCAGATAACTGCTATTAATTTATAATTTAAATTTCTCACCTCATAGTCTTTGAAGAGCTGGCGCATGAAGAACAACCATCCAAATCCAAAAAACAGCACCTGCAGAAGTAAACAGAAAGAATATTATCAATAATTGTAAACTCAGTGCTTGGGATAAGTACATATCCATCATCTGACGAAAATTAAAAATAAAAATAAAATATAAAAATATTTTTTTAAAAAAAGTAAATAAACTCAAAGGACAAACTCAGTGGACCACTAGGGTTTTTTCTGCCATCAGTTTTGTATGTTTCTATCTATGTTTCTAATAGTAATGGCTAGAATGCTATTTCCAAAATGTGGACATCTCAACTCATATTAGGTAGCATATGAAAAATGCTGTTGTTATGCAGGTAAGATAACCTGATAAACTGAAACATGTGTGTGTGTTTAATTGTTGGCTAAATGAATTATTTGCTTTAACCATGAACATTTTAAAACAATCATTGTACCAAAACAATATTGTAGCTACATTTTCCTATTTAAAAGCTTATTCTGAAGCCGAGGAAAGTTTTGTGGAGACTGCATAAATATATCTCTGCATCATGAAAAATATTTAACAAACAAAATAAAAAGGACAAAATTTCACACAAGGATCATATCTCATTATTATTTACGTAGTATTTATAAAAAATAAACTTGCACAAAGCCATCTTGGTTCTTGAAACTATTTCAAATTCTAGTATGGATGTCCCGGAGCATATTAAATTTAATCAATTAATAAAAAATACACCATGCGAACAGAGATATTAGTGTAAGTATATAGGTATAATTTAAAATTGGCTTTTTAGTGACTGTTCAGTTATGATGAACATTCCTGGGGGTACTTACAAACCCCTTCTAAAATTCTCATGGCTGTGCCCCATGTAATTTTATATTTTTATTTATTAAAGAAATGAGATCCCAGGATGCAAGTGTTTCCAAAAAACACCGGGGATATCTTGCATATTTTCTAAAAGGGGGAATTAATCACTCTTTGCTTTTGTTTCTTCATTCCAGCAGACCTTGAAAGGCATTTAAATCTAACTCAAATCTATCCCAAAATTTTACAAAATTGGTATTTGAGATTTTTTTTCCTTTATCTATTTTGTTCTGAAAAATTCAAAACCTTTGAGTTTCATGATCTTAACATTACTGAAGAAAGATATCAATGTAAAGTTTAATATTGGCTTCTTTGGAGAGAGATAAACTCTCCAGTTTCACAAGCTTACACTGCATCATAGTGTATCTCTCAAGATCCCAACCTGTTCCTACTAAAACTTTGTATGTAATTCATAAAGATCTCTAAGAATTGTGGCTACTAAATTCTAATTGTTAATATTTCAACAGCTCTTATTAAATGTATTAGGACTGTGCATAATTTATTAGACTACATTTATTAATTTAACTGAAATTTATATTAAATGATATATGCTTAAGAGTTCTTGAAAAGCAGCCCTTCAAATCCAGAACTGAACAAACTGCTCACCTTTGGTACAGAATATCTGAACTGAATATATGCTATTATAATATTCTGCTACATCTTTGTCTTAAACCAGGGGTCCCCAACTCCCAGTCTGTGGAAGGGTACCTGGCCACGCAAACAAGCAAAGCCTCATCTGCTGGATACAGGCAGCACACAAAACCGTACCCCTCCAGTCCATGAAAAAACCTCTCTCCATGGAACTGGTCCAAGGTGCCCAAAAGATTGGGGGGCATTCTCTTAAACCATTCCTACAAATAGCATTTAAAACATATTTTGCTGCCCCTGCATTTGTTATGCAATTTTTTACAATAAACCAGGTATTGTTATGTACCGTATACAAGTTTTAGGCTGCACCAAGATTTTTATCTATGTATGTAATTTAGAGAATGTTGCTTATGAATACCTATCTGAAGAGCTTATAGAAAGACAATGCTTTTGATTATTCTGTAAACTTTCAAAAATCCTGCTTCAACAGACGTCTTGGATCACTTCCTTCACCAAAAGTGAAAGCTCAGTCACTTTCATTTTTTATGGGCAGCAGATAAATTACAAGCATATCAAGTATCTGTTCCAAAGATCACTGTTCTTAAAACAAACTAGATTAAATAGGATGGTTTGCTACATAACTTGCTTCTGTAATACATTAAACCGTGCCAATAGGCATGTACGACCGGGCTCAAATTATCCTTCTTTGGGCACCAACATTCTAATTGTCTAGAAAAGATGGAAATCCAGAGAACAGGATGACCAGCACCTAAGTGGATGACAGTAGCGATGAGTGCACTGTTGGAAGCCCTGAAAAAGACTTGGCTAGGGATAGATCATAGTGGAGAAGATTTATACAGTTGCTAGGAATCGAAACAATTTGAGGGCACATAATCACTCTTGTGAAGCCACGCTTTTCAGTTAATAGTGGCTTAAGATGTGCAACCAACCCCTCAAAATTGACCCAAGGGTGCTTTCCTTCCAAGAGGCAACTGGACTTTCTGGTTTTTCTTCGCTTCTCGTCCAAGAAGCTTCTTCAGCTCCGACTGCATGGTGGGGAATGGGAGGATTGCGGACAGCTGGTCATCGGCATCCTTTTAGAGAATCGTTGAGGCCACCTGGAGGTTTATCTGTGTGGTATGCACCTTTGAGACAACCATGACCCGGACGAGTGAAAATCTCCACAGACATCGCTCAAAATTGAGTAAACCATGGCTCACTTAATCACGGTTCACCACGTCACACTAACACAGCCAATTAAGAGCAATCAGGCCTCCGCGCATTTTCCGAGGCCCAATTCGCAGATGCAACCCCAGTACATGGTCAGCAGAAATTAATTTCGGGCAGATTACTAATTCACCTGAACTCTCTGACGCGCGATAACTTCTCCAAAAGAAAATAAATTTCTAGAGGAAGAACCGAATTTCCCCACGCCCCGCGATTAAGCCCCTGATTTAACAGGGGCAGTGCTCGGCTAAGGGGAGGGAAGCAACCAAATTCGCCGTTCCCCGTCGCCCCCGCCCGCTCGTCCCTTGCAAGGCCAGGCTTTCCCCTATATCCGGAAGGAGGACTGCCCCTCCTGCCCGGCTTCTCCCGCCTTTCGCTGCTGCGCGCCTCAGCCTAGCCTGACGCGGGACGGAGAAGCCCGGTACCTGGGAGACGACCATAATGCTGGAATCGATCAAGAAACTCATGGTGCACAGCCCGCCCGAGGGAGGGGGTGGGATGCCTCTCACCCCCTCAGCTGAGCTCGCGCCTTTCCTGCAGAAGGGAGGCGCAGCCCCGCCCCCATTCGCTTCCTCGGTCCTGAGGCGAGAGCGTGCATGGATTGCAGAGATAGGAAACTGGAAGAGCAGCCCGAGCCTTTTTTTCTGAGAAAGCGAGCCCTTCTTTTGCGCGCTGTCGGTCTTCTCCCCTCCTCAATTTATTCCTCCCGGGGAGATTCAGGGAATTGGTGAGGCACAATTGGAAGGGGAATTCAGAGATGCTTTTTTTTTCCAAGAGGCAACTGGGCTTTCTGGTTTGTTTTTAAAGATGTTTTGCTTCTCATTCAAGAAGCTTCTTCGGCTGAATGGTGGGGAATGAATGTATATTCCTTGCAGACAGCTGGTCATTTGCATTCAATATAATTCAATATAACTCCTTCCATTCCTCATCATCCAGAGCTGAAGAAGCTTCTTGGATGAGAAGCGAAACGTCTTCAAAGAAAAACGAAGCCCAGTTGCCTCTTGGAAAACAGCACCTTTGAGACAACCGTGACCCGCATGACTGAGAATCTCTATAGACACGTAGGGTGGGAAATGATACCTCCACATATATTTTTTAATCTACCCGGTATAAAAATTAATAAAACCAGGAATGAGCAGCCCCTCTTTTAACTCCACTAAGTATTTTTTTTCTCATAAGAGAGTGAAGGGATACGGCAGAAAGCGAGTTAGAATTGGGTTAGATTGAAGCACTTGGTTCGTTTTATAGTGGTCAGTTTCATGGAACACCAAGAGTCGAGCTCTACGAGGTCTCTTCAGGGCGGTAGCTTTCACTTTCCTTTATACTGAAGTCCAAAACCTCAAGAGACAAAAAAGGACGCAGAGAGCACATCATCAATTAGCACCGAAGCGGAAGGGAGCCAAATTTAACCGCTTGAAAAGGGAATTCACGCGGTTCAGCTACACTTCCGGTATCTGGATTATCCAATAGAATGGTGGGCGGGCCAATTTACCTGTCGAATTAGGGCAGGTGGGGAAGTATGGCCCTTGGAATTCTGGGAGTTGAAGTCCTCAAATCATAAAGGGGCCGTAGTTCCCCAACCTGTGAATTAGAGGAAAGGAAGCAAGAGAATTGCCTTGTTTTCATTGGCTGAAGCGCGGGAATGACGGAAAGGCCTGGCTTGAGGAGGTTCTGATAGCATTTTTAGCGGGAGATTCCGAATTGAGCATCCTGTAAGAAAGGGCGCCCCGACGATGAGGTCAGTTTTACTAAATTAGAGTCTGTTAAACAGCTAACAAAGGAGCAGGCCCGAAATGTAAGTCTGTTGGCAGCTGATGAATTATGGCACCTCGATGGAGATATTTTTTTTTCTTTTGGACAGGAAGAATAAATGGCTGATCATAACACAGGATCATAACTTATTTATCCTCCACTATGATATAAGTATACTGTTAGATGTTAGATGTTATCATTGCCGACAAGTTGACACAAATATAACATCAGAAGTGGCAATATATCCAAGCCAGTGGGGTAGATTTTTCAGTTTCCTAGGAGATTTCACTAATCTCAAAGTGGCTATCTTTAAGGAAATCAGATTTCATCACTAAATATTTGAAGTGGAATTCACTAGAAAATGTAATGCCATGTCTCACAAATTAGACAAGGACTTCAAATTATCAATGTAAGAATATGTCACTTCTAGCTCTTGTCTCTCATCTCTTAACCTCCTCTCTGGTTTGTCTGTCAAAAGTTTGCTCTGCACTTACTCCAAATTTAATCCCTAATAGTTTATGTGATAATAAATGATCAATCTGTGGTGCCCACAGACATCTGTGGGGTTTTATAATCAAGTCCTTTGTCCACTGATCTTTAAATAAAGATTGCATACACATGACAACCACTGGAAGAAAGTTTCTTCCTAAGGACTTGTTTTATAATGATGCAGTCCAGAAGAGATGCTTAAATTTATGTCAGCCTTGACTGGCCACTTGTTACGAGTACATACCAGCCACAGATGATTTGAATAAATGCAATACTTCTATGCTAATAGTATAGATGAATTGCCCAGCATGTGAGTGGATCTGATGTAGTATCTATAAAAAGTAGTTGAAAATTAAAAATGAATAACTGAGCTAAATATGAAGATGTCTTAATATAAAGGTTTGGGGAATGTAAGCTCCAGAATTATTAGTCAGCCTCTCAATATATCTGATGATTGACTTTACAAGGATGTGCTAAAACTTTGCCAGATACTTTTGTTTCATTTTGTAGCTGGTTTTGTTTCCAGGGGTGTCAAACTGGCGGCCCATAGGCCAGATGCGTCACACGCAAGCCAGCCCACACCAGCTCTGCAAAGGGGAAAATGTCACGGTATATCATGTGACGGCAACATGATGTCGTGAGTTTGACACCCGTCGCACAGACTCTTATCAATAAAAACATCACTTTAAAATCCAACCTGAAAAGTATTTTACCTTTTCCTGTTGTTTATATAGAAATAAAGGTTATTAATACACTGCTTAGCAAAATAAATATTCATGCCCATGGACAAAGGACTTCAGATTTATAGCATTCCAGTAGAAAAATAATCATATCAATGTAGAAAACGAACATATTGTTATATTATTTACATCTACCGGTATATAGAAACTATGGTGTGTATGCACTTTAAACATAAATGAAAAATGTATTATATCCTGAGTAGTATCTATAAGGAAAGGGGAGAAAGCAAAACAACTGGAAAGCCATACAAATCATATTTCTGAATAATTTTCTAATTAGGAGTCATTAAGTGAAAAGGCTGTAATCCAGGGATCACAGTTGGACATGCTACTAAACAAAATGTATACTGCCTAGCTAGCTATTAGGATCGTGTTGTTTTAAATGGGCTATGCCAAGGGTCTGCAACCTTAAACACACAGAGAGCCATTTGGACCCGTTACCCACAGAAAAGAAAATACAGGGAACCACAAAACCTGGGTGGGAGTGGCCAACTCAACGTCACTCCCACCCAGTCACATGACACACACCCCAGCCACGCCTACCCTGGTTTCATGTCTCTCGGTGTTTTCTATGGGACATGGGTCTCTCTCCCTCCCTCCCTCCTTCCCTCTCTCTCTCCCCCTCCCTCTCATTTCTGTTTTTTTCTCTTTTTCCTCTCCCCCTCTCTTTTTTCTTTCTTTTCTTTCTTTCTCTTCCTTTCTCTCCCCCTTCTCTCTCTAAATTGTTTCTCTTTTTCCTCTCTCCCATTCTCTCCCTCCATCATTTTCTCATTTCTCTCTCTCTCTCTCTCCTTTTCTCTCTCTCATCTCTTTCTTGCACACATATACACATGCGCACAAGCGAACTTCCCTCCTGGGCCAGGATCACGGCAGGGACGGCGACTCCTCCTCCCGCTGCCACCATCTCACTACACTAAGGTGAGTAGCCAACTGCGCAGCGCAGAAGAGCCGTGCAGCGCAGGAGAGCCGCGCAGCGCAGGAGCTCTTCTCTCCCTGCATCCAGCGACGGCAGCTGCTCCTCCTCCCCATTCCCCTCCTTCCTGAGCCGACACGAAGGGGACCGTGGCTGGTGCTGAGCTGCCTGCGAAGGATGCAGAATCGCAAAAAGCAGCCGGTCACGGACAGTGCAGAGAAAATGCTAGGGGCGTTTTAGCCACGTGGCTGTGAGGAGAGGCTCACACCTTCTTGGGGCGGGGAGCAGATTGTGCGACCGGGTCGGCAGAGAGCCGCAGCAGAGAGGTCAAAGAACTGCAAGCGGCTCTCAGGCCGCAGGTTGTTGACACTCAGGCTATGCTTTACACTGATAAAACACAGTTGAAAAATGAACTGATAGAAACACAAAATTTATAATTCAAGCAAGAAGGTACAGAGATACTGTACTAAATATAATAATGATGTATCTGAACAAAATAACCATGATCTTAAATCTCGAAACATTTTTGAATTTAGTATACGTGTGTGAACCCGCAGACTCCTTTGACTTGTAAATAAATACCATTTTACCAATGAAAATGAAAGTAACTGATTTTTTGTGACTTTTTGTTTGTACTATTGTTCTTGATTATAGTATAAATCTAGTTATACTGTATTCTCATCTTAGATATAAAAACCAGCTGAGTTGTGCCAGTGGCTCATTCTCAGCCCACAATGACTTTTATGCCACAATAATTATAAATTATTAATATTGTTTTCCAGCACTCCTAGGCCTACATTCACATTGATCTATTAAACGTATTTATTAAACATACCTTTTTTCTGTATTATTACTGTTAAACATTGCTTTGTCTAGCCTTTGTGCAGTAGAGTTGCTTAAGAGACTAACATTTTGATTTCTGTCACTTTTTATCATACAGCTCACATTAAAATCCGTCAAGAGTGTGAAAAGTAACTTTGCAAACAGGAAAACTAACTTTTGCAGTTAAAAGCTAAGGACTATTTTGAAATGCAAAACTGCACGTTTAATAAATAAATAAAGAATGCAAGATAATGCAAATCTTACATAGCTTTTACAAAATTATTATACAATGATAAGATTCAGTACTGAAAATGTTGGCACAAGTAAGTGTAGTGCATTGAAATTTGATTTATGAGCCCAATCTAATAGGATTACTTCACCAATGACTTTTTAAATAGCAAGCTAACACTTATCAGTTTTGCTGCCTCTTTTGCAGAGCTTGAAGAAGTAAGACCTGATATTAGGCAAAAAGGCTTAAAATTCAGATTTGAGACCAGAAAGAATCACACACTGCATAGCGAGCAAACAAGTTTTATTCGCTCCCCAAAGAAAGATATAAAGATACACATGAGAGATCTTACATTCCTTTTATCTGTTGAGAGCCCCAGTTCCAGCAATTAAACACCAACTATGTACTCTAATTCTGGGGTTAGCTGTAGCAGAATGGTTCCTTCAGGTGGAAACATAGCACATTTGACCAAGTCTGCCTATGGTTTGCCTAAACTTACTCATTTCTGACAAGATTTATCATAGCTCAAATAGCCAAAGACAACTCTAATAAACCTTATTAAATTCTGATGTGAAAAAAATTACTACTACTTAAAATTGGCACATTTAAATTAAGAGAAATACCTGGTATCTGTGGCTCAGACATACTGTCAGCATTATGTAACAAAGTGGATTACATGCTAATTAGCCTGTTCAAGGACTTTGATGTTGGCCAAACTATGAGTTCTTGTCCTCCTAGAGATTACAATGGTCTTCTGATGAACATTCTGTATATCTGTGGTGCCTGAATAATAGTATGTCATAAACGTTTTGTGGGAATAAATGAAATATAATTAAGACATGTAAGCATTATGGCTATAAATAAGTTAATTTAAGAATTATTTGAGTTCAAATTCACTTCACTAATTGGAAACAGTACAAAATCTAATTTCATACACTCATAAATCTTTCAGAAAACTGATTCTGTTCTTCACCAAAACATGAATGGCTTAATTGCATTGGTCCTTTTCCACTGGAGGAAAGAGAAATCTCCAGTTCTCTTTCCTGTCTGTAATCATAGTGGGGAAAAACCTCTACAACCTAAAGATATCATTCTCTAAACATTGTTTACTTCACAAAATGTTGTACTTTGTTCGGTTGAAGTCAACTCCAGGAATGATTTCATTGTATAGTACAGTATACAAATGGTAAATTATCCATAGTCATTTCCTATATTTGAACTAATATAATTTGGCAACCATCATATTTTATTTATATTCCTCATATGGCATCAATGGCCTTTGTTACACATATGATATTTCCATTTTATTTCTGTGACCACAGAAAATCACTGATCTACGACAGTGTAATTTGCAGCTCTGAACTAATGAAATGAATTGTTGCTGCAAGGAAAAGACCATGAAAGTAGGATAGCAGGGTTTTCTCTAGAACTGTAGGGTGAGTCAATTCCAATGGCAGAAATGTCTACTCCTGTCTGCCAAGTCCTTTAATTCTTACTTCCAAACTGAAATCAAAGCCCTGGGATGCCTTGCTGTTATTCCCCATCTCCCCAGTAATTCAAGGGGTAGCTTTGCTATTCTCTCACGCAGAGGCGCTTTCGCAGCACAATAAGAATGCCAAGGTTAAGAAGAAGATAGACAAGGGACTGACTGAAGCACCATTTTTGCATTCCTCCATTGAGAACCTGAAAGGAACATTGGTCAGTCCACAAGGTTTCTTAGCACTTGGTGTCAACCGTCAATAGTTAGGACATTTATGGGGACACAAATATTTTCAGTGTTGAGTGAAAATGTGTCTGTGTAATGTTGGCACATATGTGTAATAATGGCACATGTGAAGGGCAAGCAAGCATTCCTCACTTTCAGCGACATCTTTTTACATTTAATAGAGTACATAAGAATACATAAGAGCCACTGGAATTCTCAGATCAAATAGGAGCTAATCATCTTTCACTAAGTGCTATAAACAGTGCTGGGAAAGTGACTGCTAGTGTGCCTGTGTTCATTTGCTACTGCAAGTTGTCTGGTTCTACAATGCCATATACATTATGACTCAGAACAGGGATACCTGAAAAAAAAAATCACCTCCTCCTAAATGAGCCTACCCGTAATCTACAATTTCAGCAGAAGTCCTGCTGGATGTTCCCCACCAGGAGAGGTTACACTGTGGATACAAACAGTAGGGATTTTTCTTTATAGGCTTCTTAGGTGTCAGATTCTCTTCTAGAGGAAATCAATTTAGACCTCTCGCTACTGAGTTTCAGTTATGCAGTAAAAATTATTTTGACTTATTTTATCCCTTTAAATCATTTTATTTTACTGATTTGTTAGCGCTGCTTTGAGGTAAGTTGAACCCTAAATATTGATAATGAAAAAATAAAGAGCTGTACTACAGCCTTCTTTGTTTATATTCCAACGTATCCTTTTAAAATTCATTGAAGGGTTTGCACATACAATTAAGATCTCTCCCCAGCAAGCAAAGATAGCTTAGAAAAAGCTGCTTTAGTGACTTCAAGTGTTAATAATATGCAGAGATTTAAATATCAGATTTATATATTTGCTTATAATTACATTATACATCATAGTGACTAGAATATGAATTAGATATATAAAGTTGCTGTGATTACTTTCTCGTATATTAATTTTTTTTCTCAAAATCTTCATTTTGCAAAAAGCAAATTAAAAACACTAAAATAATATAAAAAGTGATTGAGAGGAAATAACCTAAACATATTAAAAACAAAGACAATATTTTCAATAATTAATTTTTAAACTCATACTTTAATTTTTTAACTTACTTATTGAACTACACACTTCCAGCGAAGAAATTGTGAACTGAAGACATTTTTCAAAGGTGACATTTGCCACTAAGAAGGAACTGATGAATAGATTGGCTTCTTTGACCCTCTCAGAAGGAAAAAAAAATGGATGTGAGATTGCCCAGGTTGTACTCCATATGGTTGCTCCTCACCAGGAGACTGCAAAGCAATGGTCTCTGGAGGGTTGTAGAACAAGGAAATTCTTGCTCCAGCCACAGCCAAAGCCTTCAAAGGACACTAAATTCAAACTTCTTTTGTTAACCACCTTCGGAAATTGCTTATAAACAGCTTTAAAGTAGTTAGACATCTTCAAATGTCAAGGCTGGAAACACATGAGTGTCTTCAATCCTTAATATTAAAAAAATGACGCTGTATCTTTAAAAGCCTTAAGAATTCAAAACTGAATGGCAAAAAGCAGGACTAAATACTGACTATAGAAAGTCTTAAACCGATTAAGAAAAACTTGGGAAATTTGATTTTAAATATTGACTGACATTAATTACAAAGAATAAATACATTTTTGTGGACAAGAAAAATTATTTTCAATATTTGAAACAACAAGTAACTTACAATGGCATTCAGGAATAGCAAAAAGACTTTGAATTAACATTGTCAGCTACGTAATATTTTTATGAACACCCTGTTGCCAGATGTTGTTACATCATAAAACATTACAGAAAAATATTTTGAAAAAAATATTTTAGGTGTTTGAGGAGAACAGAATGGGCAAGAATGTATCGCTGGATGTGCAAGAAAGCTGGATGAGCCTCTAAAAATTAGGAAGGAAATAAAAATACCAATTGAAGACAATAATTGGAATAATTTCTTCCTGATGGATTTACCAAAAGAGGCTTGTTAAAGTTCTGAAGAGGATAGTGATCTTTTGAATGCATTAAAAAGCAAGATTGTTTTGTGTAAAAAACTATGATCATAATGATGATTGGGATAAATAGTTTTATATTTGCTAACTAAGGGAAGGTAAAGAGATAGTGAAATTGTTGATACTTGTTGAGATAAATTACTTCTTTGGTTTTCTTTCTTCTTTCTTTTTTTGTTTTATTTTTATTATTGTACTTAAAACTTTTCATAAAAACATTACCTTAAAAAAACTTATTATACAGTGGTGAAGAGCTGCAAATTGTCAGTATTCAAGTTGTTTTCTCATTTTTCGATAAAAAATGTGTCCATGTCATGGATGGAACTAGTCATTTCTCTTTTGATTTCCTCCTAAATGTTTTTTCTCCTATTTTAATCTTTTTGTAATTTTTTAAAAACCTGTTCAAAAGTTTATAAATTCGTTGCCAAATAAATAAGCTTGGTCATCTAAAGAAAATTCAAATGTAATTTGCTGTGTTTCTTACCTGTTCCCTCACTTCCAGGTGGATGTATTATATATTATATCAGATTATCTTTTGTTGTTATTGTTGTTTAACATTCTGATGTCCCCAAACCCTTTGTGAGGCTTCCAAGTTTCAAAATTCCAGAGATAATAGATTTATTATTAATAAAAGAACATTAGAATATTCTACTAGAAAATTTTAATAGAATAGTACTATAATTTTTTTTAAAAATTGAATCATCATTACATATACTTAAACTTCTTTGCTTCATTTAAGAGATTCCCCTTCCTTGCTTCCAGGGTTGAAATGATAAAGGATGATATCTATATATGAATAGAATGCATTGTAATTTGGTGAGGTTTAAAGTCCTGATCCCAGATCATGGGAATGATTATGGAGAAAAATCCCTGGCTTCAACTGACCTCTGAATTAGGTGCATATGCCTTTAATCTGCTGAAAAATTCTATGGATCCTTTCTGGGTGTGTTGGCAGTTTATGCAAAAGGGATTTTCTGAAATGGATTAAACCTCCCTTCACATTGTTTCCGGACTGGAGAGAATTTGCTGAGCCACTAAGGGCTGAAAAAACAGAGCCAATGAAAGTGCATACCTGCACATTTCTGTTGGTATTAGTCTCCACTGCCTTAAAAAGATTTGATTTGCTACACATATGCAAGTTATATTTTCACCAAACCAATAAGAGAGAGGGATTTATTTTTTTTAGATCTCAAGATAAAAATTGACATTTTCAAGAAATCATTTTCTCTTTCTCTCTGCACAGGCACATACCTATATCAGTATCTCAGAGGATTGTGCAAAATCTTCAAAGAGGTTGCTGAACAAAGCATCCGTTTTGGGACTGTTAAGGCAGCCGGATTCTTTGCATAGTAGCTTTCTTACAAAATGTGTTTTACTAAATCAAAAACTACTTTGTATTACGCTGCACATTGTGAATCATTTCTCTGGAAAGTTTTTCTCAGTCCTAGTAATCTGCTGTTAAATAAACAGATGGCTTTGGCTGCTAGACATATGTGTTGCTTTTTCTGAGGAGTTTCCCAGAGCTTTTGTTTTTACCATTATTCTAAGACATATTGCTATCAGAAGAGAAAGCAAGAGAGCACAGCTATCAGATGGCTGCTGAATCTTATTTCAGTATTGGAGATGGGATCTTGAAGGACATAATAATATTCTCTGTCACCTCACTGCTACTTCCTGTTCTTCCAAGTAGCAGGAAGGCTGCCAAGGAGACTGCTTTACTCTACCAAATAATAGGGTCATCCCAAGCTACTGCTGAAAACACAATAGTAAATAGTAAATCTCAGTTTGCTTCAACAAAAACAGTTAAAGGGGTCTATCCAAATAAACCCAACCAGCTTCATTCTGCATTGGTCCTGCATCAGTCCAAACCACTAGAATAATGTCCTGAAGGCTATGCAAAATAGACCATGCAATCAGCACAGTAGGAAATATATTACTAGGACTTCAGCTTTAACACATAGCTCTCAAGCAAAAAGCAGAATAAGGTATCATTTGGAATACAATTATAACTCAAGTCTATATTCTCAGGAGTTGGTTGTTGTTTTTTTACTTTCCATTTGCTAAAAATGATTTAGCCAAGGATAATTTAGCCTTCAGCTACATATAATAAGCAAATGGCATTTTCATTATATACTGGACCATTAAAATCCACATTTTATCCTGGAGCTCATAATATATTACAGCTACAGGGAAGAAAATAAGATACAGCACACTTCAATACATACTGTAAAATGCCAGTATTTTCTTCCATTTCTAATGTGATCATTAATGATCTAATAGGAATCTATCTTTCTCCAAAAACTGGAACAGCTCAAAGTGGGCAAGATGTTACACCAGTACAACCTCTTCCCATGTAGTTGAAGATACCTATTTAACCAAGCATTTACTACTTACTACACTGTACATTTTAGAAGAAGGTCAAATGAAATAATTTATATTTTTCACATTTGGTTTGTGTTATGTTTTTCATCTGTCCCTGTCCCGTGATGAGATACAATCAAAAAAATAAATCAGCAGATCTCCAAAAAATGATTTTGTTCATGCCAACAGTTGGTCGACACAATCACAAATATTGTTTCTGTAGCTAAGTTAGGTTGTCTGTGAACTATGCTGATTTATAGAAGTAAACCTCATTTGTCTCCATAAGCAAACATTTTTGTTACATTCACTGGGAGATGAATTAAAACCCTTTTTGAAAGGTAACTGATTTAAGTTCCACAACAAGGAAGGAGGAGAAAGCCCCAAGCTATCAATTTATCTCTAGATATGACCATCAAAGAAATAACACCTCCCAAATGCTAGGAGAAAAGGAGAGCATAAAAACAGTTTCAATCACAGTTATTACATTTGTTTTCCTCATTGCTTTCAGTGGTTGGGGTTTTTTTTGCCTTGTACCTTAATATTGTTATAGTGCATTTTATTTTTATAGTCATGAAATCATTTCAAGTGAAGAATTCATTTCATTGTGCATTACATGACTAACATGATATCTAGTACCAGTATCATGAAAAACAATAATAATAAAACAGTTAACTTTCATAGTACTTTTTTCCTAGCTAAAACATTGATAAAATATTAAGAAACAATATTAAAATGACTACTTTAGCATCTTGTTTCAGACATCTGAGGTGTGTATATATGTAAGTGTAGGGGGTGGACTCTTAGGCTCACTACTCATACAGTCAGATCATCAGACCGAGCCCGGCTGCTGCCTTTGCTTAACCTGCTAAGGGGTCTTGTGTCAGTTGTCACATCAGCAGATGATAGTGGCAAGTTCTGCTGTGGTGGTTCTATCTCGTTCTCCATGGGCTTTTCTTCTACTTGTTTCTCTGTTTTCTCCGTTAACAGTTCTAACCTTTGTGGTTCAGCTTCCTCAGCTTCCTTCTCTTCTGATTCCTCCCCTGCTTCTCCTTTCTCCTTGTCCAGTTGGTCTATGTGTGTGTAGGAATGCAGTTGCTCATTAAATGTCCTGGAGAAGTCTTTCAGGTGTTCCATGCTAATCTTCTCTTCCATATCATGCAATGAACTTTCTACTTCTACTTCTGTCAAAGGAAAGTAATGGAATTCTTGCTTCCCTTCCTCCTCTAGCAATTTATACCCTTTGACTTTTTGGATAGATGAAACAGCAATAGAATGAAGGTGAGTCTCTGGCATTTCCACAGGTGGCTGTTCCACTGGTTTTTTGAAAGCATTCAAGATTTTCTTGAGACCCAAGTGGCTGATCTCTACAAGATTGAGGAAGAGAGATACTGATGCCACAGCCAACATGAACATGATAAAAACAGTCTTCTCAGTAGGCCTGGATGTAAAACAGTCTACAATGTTGGGGCAAGGCCATCTGCCACAGCGGTAAAGGGGATAGATTCGGAAACCATACAAAAAGTATTGACCCATTATAAACCCAACCTCAAAGAGGGTCTTAAAAAAGATGTGACAGATATAAGTTCTCAGAATGGTTCCCTCAAGATGGAACTTTTTGATCCCTCTGTGGCTTGTGTCCTTCATAGAAACAGAGTTGCCGTCATCTTGGTCAAGAGGTGAGTTTTCTTCCTCTGCTTTTCTTTGCTGAGCTCTTTCAGCTTCTTTCCTCTCTTTCCTTTTCTGTTGCACCTTTACATAGTGGGCAGCATGGCCCAAATATACCAGCGAAGGAGTGGAGACAAAGATGATTTGGAGGACCCACAGACGGATATGAGAGATAGGGAAGGCCTCATCATAACACACATTCTCACAACCTGGTTGCTGAGTGTTGCAAACAAAGTCTGACTGTTCATCACCCCATACAAATTCTGCTGCAGTTCCTAAGATCAGGATTCGGAAAATGAAGAGTACCGTGAGCCACACTCTCCCAATGACAGTGGAGTGTTCATTCACCTCTTCTAAGATGTTCCCTAAAAAACTCCAGTCACCCATTGCTGGCTGTTTAAAAGAAAGACAATGATTACATTGTATTATACTTTAATAGTTTAAATATATATTCTCTACATGTCTTATTAATTGCTTGTTATTTTTAACATGCTTCACATTTTCACGATCCATATTCCAATGAAATCAAAAGCATATTTCATTCTGAACTGCACATTTTAATCCAAAGAGGCAAGCAAACAGCATAGCAAAAGGTGCAAAACCATAGTCTCGTCTCTTTTTAATTTTTAAAAGTACTCTGAAACTACTCTGAAATTAGAAGCCATTTCATGCTACAAGTTGCTACTGCCTTCTCCAAAAATCTCACAATCCAGATATTTTTGGAAGGCAGTTCTTGGAACACTGCATGCTGTCTGAATAATTCTGGTTCCTATATATGGGAAGGATGCTAAGTTGGGAAAGACTAAAATGCAAATGATTCTAGCCTTCACTTTTCCTGAAGGGAATCTTTTTGCTGGTTACTTCTGCAGTGTGCTGGATTTTATTGAAAGCATTTGGGTGGCAATGCCAGCGAGGTATATTATAAAAGAAAAATTATTTTCCTACCCATAAATTGAAATCTGACATCTGGTCTTAGAAGCTTCTATTTGATTATCAACGAGGTGATCAATATCTCCAGAAAAGCTTAGATCATCTAAAAGATCTAATCTTTTAGATAATGTTAGATAATACATTGTTAATTGTTAGATAGGTATTGTTATCAATTGTAACAGTGTCTATAATTACAATGTTCATAAAAACAGATGCCTCATGGACATTTAGCTCTTTATCAAACTCTGTGGTTTGGAGTCATACATTGTGCTAAGCCATGGTTTCTTCATTGTGATTGAGTTTATGCATTACTAAATCATAAACTTAGTACAAATTTAGAATGCCACATAATACATTAAACCAAAACCAAATAAACTACCATATGGTTTAGCACTCTCTATGAAACCAACCATTGTCTTTAAAAAAATCACAGCTATATATAAAATCACAGCTGGCTGGGCTGGGAATTGTATAGGATAGAAATCTGTTGAGTAAATATATATAAATAAATAAAGTTGGCTTGTTACAATGTGTAAACGTTTGAGATGTACAAGCTCTTTCCATATTAAATATACAAATCCAATGGGAAATATGTAAGCTATCATTGTACTATACTAGAGATCTGAAGAGTCTGGAAATGCTTATGTTCTGTTCAACCGTACAAGTGCTCTGCTTTTCTAAGCATTATCAATAAGACATTTCACATATTATTCTATATGTAACATGTATAAATTGGATTATTCCTTAACAATTATTCATTTCTGAGGATATTCATCCACAGTGCAATTCAGTTACAAGTTCAGAATAATTTAAATTAATGTAAACCAAATATAATTACTTTCTGACAAATTTAAAATAACATCAGTAGCACACACTTTTCATTAATATAATCCAGGGCAATAGCCACACACTACCAATTATACCCCTGTAGTTTATGCCTGCAGGTGAACACATCATACAGTTCCTTTTAACATATTTAGAAATATTTTATTATAGTTTTTTTCAGTAATAGGATCACGATAGTCATAAATACTTTAACCTTTTCCTGAACAATTCCTGCAACAATGATAGGATGCAATGGTTATGGTAAATTTCTGGTTCTTGCATTCTTTTCAATAACTACAAACTCTTGGCCAAGTTTGAAGTGTTTTAGTTGAAAAAAACATATTCTGAGAAGACATTAATCTAATATTAATCTATATTTAAAGAAGCATCCAAGCAACTTGTCCTTTAGTTAAAACAATCCACACTTCATCCTAAGAACCAAATTGCACACTTCCTATAAAAAGCGAACAGCAGTTAGACATAAATGTGCAAGAAAATTCTTATCTCCAAGCCCCCTATC
This sequence comes from Oxyrhabdium leporinum, assembly GCA_032468155.1. NCBI lineage: Eukaryota > Metazoa > Chordata > Lepidosauria > Squamata > Cyclocoridae > Oxyrhabdium > Oxyrhabdium leporinum. The sequence goes on along the minus strand of JANHFL010004582.1, from coordinate 54,143 downwards.
AAACAGGACACCTTTTCATATTCAAGCTGAATGTATGTTTCCGCAAGTACAGAAGTTCAGAAAGAAGAAAGCAGGATTTTATAGATGGTTTCACTAACATGTTTCTACATGTCAGATGCATGCTTGCAAACAGCCTAATATCACCATGCATTCAGGTGTTTCTTTAGAACACCAAGACTTTATTTTATTTTATTTTTTAAAAAAGGAGGAATCTAACTGTTGGCCTCTAGATGCTGACATCCTCAGACTCCAGGAGCTGGGGGTTTTTTCCAACCACCTAGGAAGAAAACAATATTGTTATGAATTTATGAAGCAGCAAACTTGCCACAGTGGAAGGATCCGCTGAAGATACGTGCTCCCGTTGTTGCTGGGTACTCTGCAGCAAAAAAAAGAAAAAAAGTTTTAACTTTTCCCTCCTCTAAAAGTCCCCAACTTTGTCACATGACTGAGCAAAAGTGACTGGATCAGCACTGACAGGTAGGCTTTACTTGCCCCGTAGTATATAAGCTCTAAGCCAGACATCTTTACAAAATGAATGACATTCAGTGACAGGAAAAACAATAGAGAGAAAAGACAAATAAAAAGAGGCCCATACAGTAATTTTTTAAAAAAGGAAAAAGATTCTGCATGTTGAATAGAACTAAAATGAATCGGAAACAGGCTCTGGGCACCAGACACTGATAATATAGTGCAAGCAAACGTGCTATTTTCAGAGGCCAATGTTATCCTATAGAGGAATGGTCTCCCCAGGGAGCCTGTGCCCATATGAAAAATTAATGGAGCCATAAAAAAAGAAATTTTGTGTGCTATAAAAACATTTAATTTGAACAAAGTGTTACAATTATTGTAACACTACATTTTGTTCAATGTAAGCAGAAATTGCCAGGGAACACAGTTTGAATACTGGGGCTATAGAGGATATTCCGCTGGCATGTTATTATACTTATAATCATAATCAGAGCAACTTAATTCTGCCTAAAAACATATTTAACAATTGTATCAACCTATAGAAAAAGGTGATAATGAGGAACTTACTGGCCTTTAAATGTTGCTGAATTGAAATTCCCATCAGCCTCATTCAGTATGGACAATTGTGAGATGGTTGGGACTTGTAGTTCACAGATACCTTCCTCTACATTTAGACAAAGTTTGACGAAATTTTCTTTCAGAAATCTCTATGGAGATTCTCAATCATCCAGGTCATAGTTGTCCCAAAGGTGTTTTTTCAAGAAGCAACTGGATTTCCTTGATTTTCTTTGAAGACGTTTCACTTCTCATCCAAAAAGTCAAGAAGCTGAAGAAGCTTCTTGGATGAGAAGCAAAATGACTTCAAAGAAAACAAGAAAGTCCAGTTGCCTCTTGAAAAAGCATCTTTGGGATTTCTTTTATAATCTTTAGAACAACTTCAGATGATATTTGAGTGTATATTTCTTTACATTTAGCAGTATGATGCATAGTGGAAATTTCTCGGGATACTTACATAACTTCAATTATGTTCAAAATTAATAGATTATAGGGTATTTTTACATTTAAATTGCAAATTCCTACACTCAGTGAGCACACATGATTTGAAAGCAGTACAAGAATATGGACAAGAGCATCATTCCATTATAAGAACAAAGTGAAGAGGTGTTGACAAAAAACATAGAACAAACAATAGAACTACTAGTATAAGGTATAGGAAATTAGAGATTTTGAGAAGAAGAGATGAAAGAATAATATCAAAGCCATTAGATTGCTAGGCATAAGTACCTTATAGCACAAGGGGGTTGGGGGACCCACAAAGGATAAATGCTACCTTTTGCTCTTTTTCATTTTCCTTTATCTCCGTCATTGCTCTTTCCATCTGCAGTCTTAGTTTGGCCACTCTCTATGGCAGTGCCAAATATGATTGCAAATCCATTCAGGAAGTAAATGAAATCTCTATTCTTCGGTCAATGGCAACATTCATTGCTTTCAATTTGACAGGTCCTTTCCTTAAGCCAGAATGATGTTTTCTGGAAAGAGAACATTTTTGCTTGATAATTCCCCTTGCCTTCTTCATATTTCACATCCAAGAATAATTACAAATTTCTTTCTAAAAGTCGTTTACCCTGTTAAAATTAGCATGGAGCCTACATTTTCTATCAAGTGTGGATGCAATTAGAATTACTGAGTGCAGGGATAAGCCACTTGATGTGTTCCAGATAAGAGAATGCAATGGCTCAGCAGTTAAAGACTGAGTGTCAGTTGGAAAGCTGACAACCTGGGTTTGAATCCTAACTCTGTGTGAACTCCCATTACTTGCCTCAGCTCCTGTCCCCCTAGCAGTTTGAAAGCATGCAAATTTGAGCAGATAAATAGGTACCATTTCAGTGGGAAAGTAATAGCATTCTGTGTGCCTCAGAGTATATTCATGCTGATCACATGACCATGGAAGTATCTTTGGACAACCTTGGCCCCCTTGACTAAGAAACAGAGATGAGCATTGTCCCCTAGAATCAGACACAACTGGACAGGGAATATCTTTTCCCTTACCTTTATACTCGAGATGTTTTGGATTGTGTCTTATTAGCAGCTAGACTGACTCAAGCCCATGGAAGTTGAAGTTCAAAACATCTGGGCCACACCAGACTGCTCATCTCCATGCTAATAGAAAGGCATGTACAGCCAGCCTCGTTATTAGGCTATTAAATTGATTTCCTTGGGCAACAGGCTAAGGTCAGTGCTAGCAGGTCTATCACACACATAAACAAGTGATATTCTTTCTCTTGAGCCACTCTTTCAACAACAGGCTTGATTATCATTGTTATAGAAAGACTGGGTGACTTTTTTATGTTATTCTTTTTCTCCCAACATGTTACAGAGTAGTACTGGGAAATAATTTTGACCAAATGGTTAAGTTATCTAAGGAGCCACCTCTTCACTATTACCTCTACCCAACCTATCAGGTCCAGCAGAGCCTCTCTCTCTCTCTCTCTCTCTCTCTCTCTCTCTCTCTCTCTCTCTCTCTC
>JANHFL010004582.1:28648-39645 GCA_032468155.1 Oxyrhabdium leporinum | reverse complement strand
AGTTAGTTAGTTAGTTAGTTAGTTAGTTAGTTAGTTAGTTAGTTAGTTAGTTAGTTAGTTAGTTAGTTAGTTAGTTTATATGATGCTCCTCTTGCTGTTACATGACGCAGGCAGTTTACAATCTGATAAAACAATATTATAAAAACAGTAAGACAATAAGTACAACGTCAAATTAATTAGGTCAGCTGCAGGAAATCTAGGAAATCCTCGCAGTCTTCGGGACTCATCAGCCCAGTGCAATCTTGCATTAGCACAACCTTTCATGTACACAGGTTTCTATTTATATTCATTCCGTGATTCACTTATCTCAATAAGTACTAGTCTTCTAAATTTCTGTAGACAAAATGTCATTCTCCTAATTTCCACCAGATACTTGTTGCTCAGGAAAATATTAATGTGGAAAGTAACACTTGCAAAGTATTTGTCCCATAGAAAAAATATTTCAGGAATGTTTTGCCTTCCATGTTCCTTCCAAACAGCTGAAGGGAACCAAGAATTCTGTCACCCCTACAAATTATCTGCTCTGTCTTTTACATACCTCCCGAAACCAGCTCTACCTTCAGTCCACCAGCTATCATATATCTAGCTGGACCCATGCAATCTGAGATGTCATCTATATCAGGGAGAATGATTAATAACCAAGTTTATTTAGAGCTATCCTTTTTGACAGCCCCAGTGCATTTTTGGAATGGCAGGCAATGTACAAAGCCCTTTGATCACTGGAAAACATCTCTCAGAATGCATTGCCCCCTATATTAATCCAGTCCTCTTTCCAAATTAACTTTGTGCTCCCCCTCCTTACACATCTGTTCTGTGTGTATGGATGGACGGGTAGGAAGAGAGAGGGGGAAAAAGCAGACAGACAGAGAGATGGCTCACATTTGATCTGAAGCTAGAGATAATCTCTGCAAGATTTTTGTTACAAGATTAATTGTTGCAAATTTATTCCGATGTTGCAATTTAAAGTGTGTATTAATGGACTGAAATAGAAATAAGTGAAAATCTTTGAGGACCAGAATTGGGATGATTGAGAACAGACAAAATAATGTAGAAAAATCCTCTTGACTTTTATTCTAAGAAAATGCTTTTACAAAAGGTGTACTAAATATTTAATATGCACTTAATATGCATATTTGGAATAGGGGTAGTGCATCCATCCTTGCTCTGCTTGACATCTCAGCAGCTTTCAGTATCATTGACCTTGGTATCCTTTTCGATTAGCTCAGAGGATTGGGGTGGGAGCATGGTGTTGTCCTGATTCACCTCCTTTCTTCAGGGTCAATTCCAGTTGATGATTTGGGTCCTGCCCCTAGGCCCCTAGGCCTCTACTATGTGAGATGCTATAGGGTCTAGTGCTTTCTCCTATCCTTTTCAACATCTACATGAGATCACTGAGTGAGCTCATCCATTGCCATGGGGGCGAGGTATACTGATGATACCAAATTATATAGCAATAGCACTTAGACTTATATACAGCTTCACAGTGCTTTACAGCCCTCTCTAAGCAGTTTACAAAGTCAGCATATTGCCCCCAACAATCATTTTACCAACCTTGGAAGGATGGAAGGCTGAGTCAAACCTGAGCCTGTGAGACTTGAACTGCCAAACTGCTGGCAGCCAGCAGTCAGCAGAATTAGCCTGCAGTACTGCATTCTAACCACTGTGCCACTGCGGGTCTTATATACATAGGGGGATATACTAATCATAGTGTCTGAAGGTTCTGAGGATCTGGATGGGAAACAACAGGCTTCAGCTGAACTCTAGAAAGACTGAGTGGCTTTGGATTTTGGGACTCATTGGTATCAGGACTATGCCTTCTCTGCTGCTGAATAGGACTGCAATCTCAGAGTTCTCCTAGATTCATGATTCCTGCTTGATAACCAAGGGGTCGTGGTAGCTAGGAGGACCTTTGCACAGCTTCATCTTGCATGCTGGTTGTACCCATTCCTGGATCAGCAGTCCCTAATCCAGTCATTCCTAGTCACCTCTAGATTGAACTATTGCAATGTGCTATGCATGGGGCTGCCCTTGAAGCTTCAGCTTGTACAGATTGCAGCAGTGTGAGCAATTATGTGTGCTCCTAGAATAGCATATGTTACATCTCTGCTCTGTGTATTGCATCAGTTGCAAGTTTGCTTCTGAGTCCAACTCAAAATGTTGGTTTTAACCTTTAAAGCCCTTCATGGCATAAGTTTGGGATATCTGAGGGACCGCCTTTCCCCTGTTACATCAGACTGTCCCATTAGATCATGCAAACAAGAGATGCTGTGGGTAACATTGGCTAGGGATCTACAGTGGAACTCAGGAATCAGAATAACAGAGTTGGAAAGGACCTTGGAGGTCTTCTAGTCCAACCCTCTGCTCTAGCAGGAGACCTTAAACAAGCATTCTAAACAAGTGGCTATCCAGTCTCTTTATAAAAGCCTCCAGTAATGGAGCACCCACAACTTCTGAAGGCAAGCCATTTCACTGGTTAATTGTTCTCACTGTCAGAAAATTTCTCCTTAGTTCTAGGTTGCTTCTCTCCTTGATTAGTCCATTGTTTCTTGTTTTGCCTTCTGGTGCTTTGGACAATAGGGTGACCCCCTTCTTCTTTGTGGCAGCCTCTCAAATATTGGAACACTGCTAAAATGTCACCCCCCCAGTCCTTCTTTTCACTAGATGAGATGTACCCAATTCTTGCAACCATTCTTTATGTTTTAGCCTCCAGCTCCGTAATCATCTTTGTTGCCCTTTTCTGCATACCTTTTCTGCTATAATACCCACCTTATGGAAAATTCTAAATTTTCCTCTAAATTAGATCAGTTCCACCCCTTTTGTTATTCCAAATGGCCCTCAAGACCTGATTGTGTTATCATGTCTGTGGTTTCCACGGAACCAAAGATGTATTTAGATGGCTCCATTGTTGAGGTGCCATTTTTATCCTTCCTTTGCCTATGGTTATATTTTTTGTTTCTTATATTTATATATATGGGTTTTTATATTTTTATCAGTTATTTTTTCATTTGGTGTTTTATCTGATTGCTGTGCATTGTTCAGATCCACTTTTGGTGAGATGGATGGCTATATAAATTTGATAAATAAATAAAATATATTCTCTTACTAACTACAGCTAAGTTAATGGGAAATCATTTAATAAAATAATGTTTAATAAATTGTTATAGTTTGTTAAAAAAATATCTTAAAAGTACCAGACGGAAGGCATTAGAATTACATTTATGGCTACCTGATGTGTTCTAGGTATTTAAGGTAATAATGTAATGTAGAGAACCTGGGATACACAAGAAGATAAATTCTGTTTTAGTTTCACTTCCTGATGACATTACTTCTACAGGTTATATTTCATTAATTTATATACCTTTGGGGGATCCTGAATAAGGTTCAGTTGCTCTAGAGAAGGCAATACCTCTGGAGAGCCACGTGGCCATCATAATGCTTTATTCTAAGGACTTCTTAGAGCAGGGGTGTCAAACTCAAGGCCTGTGGGCTGCATCCGGACCATCGGGTGCTTATATTTCGCCCACGGGGCTGCCCTGGAAACAGCGAAGAACTGGCCTGCAGTGCCTCTGCTCCGTTTTCACTGGCAGAGCGCTCAGGCCACCACAGGCGCCCCAACATGAGTGACGTCGAGCTGGCCATGCCCACCTCCCCTCAAGGTAAAACACAACCCTGATGTGGCCCTCAATGAAATCAAGTTTGACACCCCTGTCTTAGAGTGAGACAATAGGTGGGTGGCTATTGTAAATGGCAGGATGGTGAAACAGACATTGCTAATGAGTAGCTATTCTTCTCAATCTCTTATATTATCCGAATCTGAAGGCATAAAAATGTTCCTTTTCTGATGCCACTACATATATAAAATATATGGATAAAAAAGAGATATAGTAGAACAGTTTGAAATAAGTTGGCCACATACAAACACACACACATTTCTCAATGTTCACGAGTTCCAGTGTTAATTCCACTGCTAAAACTGTTGCATTCTCAGCAAGCCTGGTCAGAAGACTTCACTGGAGATGGTATTTTATCAGAATTTAGAAGGAGTAAACCAACAAGTGATAAGCAAGTGTTAAAAGTTAATAAGAAGGTGCTGTTGAAGAGGATTATGTCCTGCCAGGCATACATTCTACAGCCTTGTACAAACAATGTCCTTAGTATTGTTCTCTCTTTTTCAAGTTCCCAGGCTTCCATAGCATTATTACCATGGAAAAATTATGGCAGAATTAATGTCTGATTAATGAAGATGTCTTTAGCATTTCTGTACATAAACTACATTGTATGCAAGTTCTGCATGCTGTAGAACCTGTCTGTGGTCCATGTCATTTCCTGTAGGACAGGAAAGAGTTACAGCCTGTCAGTAGTCAATGCTGAATTAAAATGATCAGTGGTTTTATTAAGTACAAAGTAATTTTTCTATTTATTCTTAAATTCCTATCATTCATGTCAAATGCAAGCTTCAAACGCACCACTGTCGACAATTAGAATTCAAATAAGATCAGTGGGTTTTATGGATCATGTATTTTGAAATCCATGAATTTTTGGCATTTGACAACATACTATGGTGAAACTGTTCATACTGTAGAAAATTGACCTAAAAACTCAACTGATATACTTTTTCATTACCAATATATCCTGTCTCCATATGAGCTTTGGCACTTAATACATGTAATGGTTGTGATTTTTAGATTAGAAGCATACTCTAAAATATTTCTGTGGAAAATTTTATGCATGTGACAAATTACATTTTCTGATTTTCCTATCAAAGTTGTGGTTATGCACAGTTATGAATTGTTATGCAAATTTCTATATAAGATAACTTAAATTAAGAAAACTTATATTCTTATCAAGAAATAGGCTGTGGTCTACTTTGATAAATGCATTATTGAAGTCCAAGTATACTTTGTCTGCAGCATTTAGCTGGTCTACTAATTTAGTCACTTGGTCAAAAAAAATGCAATAAGATTTGTTTGGCATGATCTGTGTCTGACAAACCCATGTTGGCTTCTAGTAATAGCTTTGCTTGCTTCTAGATGTTTGCAGGTCTACTGCTTATCTTTTCCAGGTATTGATGTCAGGCTGATTGGTCTGTAGTTTTGGATCCATTTTTTTCCTTTTTTGAAAATGGGAATAACATCAGATCCATTTTTCCCTTTTTGAAGATGGGAATCACATCATAGACTCCTTTTCAGCCCTCTCGTAATTCCCTGGTGCTCTAGGGTCTTTGAAAGATATTGTTCAGTGGTTCTGAGATAATGTTTATCAGCTGTTTCAGAACTCTGGGGGTAATCCATCTAGTCCTGGTGATTTATATTTGTCTAGGGTGGACAAGTGTTGTATTACCATTTTCCTGTCTATTTTGACTTGTATTCCTAGTCTGTCTTTATGGTTCTGTTTTTGGTAGGCTGGGGTATTTTTTCCTTTTGCATGAAGACAGATGCAAAAAAATGAATTATGCAATTCTGCTTGCTCCCTACTGGCCATCACTTTCCTGCCATTAGTGGACTGGCCATTTCCATGTCTTCTGTTTCTTTTACACATTGAACTTTTATTATTATTATTTTGCATTTGTTTCAAGTTCTAATTCATTATTAGCCTTAGCTTTCCTGTTTTCATCTTCGCAGAGTCAGGCTATCTGCTGGTATTCTGCCTTAGTTATATGCCCCTCTTTCCATTTTTTTATACTTGTTCTTTTTGTCTTTCAGTTTATCAAAGTTATTTATGCAACCATGCTGTTTTCTTTTTGGATCTGTTATTTTTGTTTTTCGGTGGTATTGTGCTGGACTGGGCTTTTATAATTTCATTTTTCAGAGGTTCCCAAGCTTCTTGACTTGTTTTCCCGTTTATGATTTTCATCCATCGAATCCTTTTCAAGCTCTCTCTGAGTTTGTTGAAATCAGCTCTTTCTTAAAACTAGTATCTTAAACTAAGATACTAGTTTGATTTTGCTCTATTGCTTGTGTCTACATTATATTGAATTCAATACGACATGGTCAATCTGCCCCAAAGTTCCTGCAACTTCAACCCCATCTAACATTTCATTTATGTTCATAAGAATTAAAAAATCTAGAGTAGAGAATAGAATTGATGATTTAAATTGTTCCATACAAATCTGTAATATTAGGACTCTAAATCCAAAAGATGAATTAGCAATGAAGTATATTTTGCATGTAGACATCAGGATTCAAGGGAAAGTAACAGTTCCTTTCTCAGCATCTAGCAAAGGCAGTTTAGTAGTCTGAGAGCCCAACTTTATGGCATTTAGGTATGTGTTGACATCCCTTACAATTGTTAAAAAAAAAATCTTTAATCAAGGAATTACATCTGAGGAATTCATAACCATTTCTCCCTGAATAGGTGGTCTTCACATGTTCGTAACATAAACTCCAAACCATACATATAGCCAGCCCACTATTAGATCTCTGTGTTGAAAATGACTGAGATTGTAGTCCAGAACATCAAAAGGCTGCCAGATAGGGGATTGCTTATAAAAGGCAGTCTAATATGGCATTAGGTTAGGCTCTACCATTGTAATTAAAGCTATCTGAAAACATTCTAACAACTAAATAGCTACTATTACAAAAATATATTTGGACCATCAGCTCACTTTTCTACATGTCTCCTAACTCTCAACTTTTGCCTACTTAACTCAGAAAAAAAATGACATATGCCAGCTTTTATTGAGAAACTTTAAGCAGCAGAACGAAGTACTGCAGAATCTTCACAGAATTAATTATAAAAAAGTAGATTTATAAACAGACATACTGAACATAATGTTGTAGATTTAAACTAGTTTTAAAATGTTATTTCCAACTTGTAAGAGTTGTTTCTACATATATAAGTATTCCCTTCCAATAGAATTAAATCCATGCTAAAAATCATATGGAAAGACAAACCAAACATAGACTTTAAGAAGTATGGTAGTGGATCCAACAGAACAGTACAGCTGAGTTCACATATTAAATTAAGCAGTAGTGCATTAATATTGCATTAAGCATTATAGTGGTTTCTTTGAGTTGGACATAGCACACAATTGACTTGCCCTTTTGTCATGTATATGGTAAAAAATATACATAAAATCAAGATAGTAGGCTTTTGAAATGTGTGTCACTTTAAGAAACTAATGTGGCAAATAATAATTATTCAAGGTACAGTGCAATACATATTTTATTATAGGGAGCACACTTCGCTAATTTTGTGGTCCCATGTGCATTGGAATATAGCTCCAGTCGACCTCAGCATGGCCAAATAAGATGAGAGTAGGGTTGAATTGGTTATATTAGTTGTACTGGTGACAGTTGTACTGCTGTAAAGAAAGCTTGAATAGCCTAAACTGCTAGAACAGCTTCTGCTCCTTAAATCCCACCATTCAGAAAAGTTCATGTTTGTCTTTGCTTTCAGTCAGTATGGGGAACAGATTTTTTTTTTCAAATGGAAGAGCAGTATTTTATCAAGCTATGTAAATGAGTGCTATTTTTGCCAGGTTTCCATGTGTCTGTTGAAAATCAAATGACTTGAATTGCCCTACTTGACCTCTAAAAGTCTTGTGGAAATATTTTTGAAATGGAAAACTTCATTAAATATTTTATGCCTGCATTCCTTGTCCTTGTTTTTAGCACTAGAAAATTTTGTAGCAACAATGATATGCATCAGAATGGTGGCACATGGGAGTCAAATATCTACTGTATATCAGAGCTGGGGGGGGGGGAGAAAGGGACTATTCTCATGATAGTCTCAGCCAATGCCTCTCATGATTGTTTAGCAGGTCTGTTGATAACCAATACAGTAATTCATGATGAAATGGTTGAACAATGCTCCTAAATCAAACATGATTTACTCTGGATCTAAGCTTTGGTATGTGATTAGGCAGAATTTTTTTTAATGCTACTTAAATTGTGCTATTTAAAAGAACGTAAATGTGCTTCCTTTCATCAACTTTACATGCTTATGGGTATTATAAACATAAATTTAAATCTTCTCAAGAAGCAAACTGGATCTTTTCCCAGTTGATGGATGGCCATAACAGTAAAAAGAAAGCAGGATCAGACATAATGGTAAGTGCCCACAGATATCAGTGACAGGACTAGCTCTAACCTAAAGTCAAATAGGCACAGGCCTGAGTGCCAAATTTTAGTCAGCACCAAAATTGAAAAGACTCCCAACAAACACAATTAAAAAGAATGCAAAGCAGTGCATTCTGTGAACCACTATGCCTACTCGAGAGTTAAATATAATTTCACAGAATTGTTGCCACAGGACAACAATGGGAGCTGATGTAATTAAAGTTACCCACTGTGTACATAGACTAAAAATGTCTGAAAAAAAAGTAAAAAAGTACGAGCTTTAAAATCATAACTGTTAAATCTAAAAACTCAAAGGGGAAAAAAACAGAAGAGGGTGCCTTTTTAACATTCCTAATAAAATTGGAAGGGGGCTCCAACACATGAATTTGCCTAGGATACCAAAATGTTTCTAGAGCCAGCCCAGGTCACTTCTTATATGGATATGAAGCAGAATCTGGTAATGCCCTATGAACTGCTGCAACCATAGATCAACACCAAAAAGAGCCATCATAACTAAAGTTCTCAAGAATAATCATGAAAATAGCTGCAGCTCTTGGCAACATTGTTCAAACCCATTCTGATTGCTACCAAGGTGTAATTTAGGCTGCTTCAAGTGCCCAAGGCCATTGGAGAGCACCGTTCAGCTGTTCTACTTTTTTTCTTCTTTAACAGATGTTCTCTGAAAAGAAACATAATGAAAGAAGAGGTGGCAAAAAGGAAGTTATAAATCAAAGGTCATATCAGCTAGATACCCCTCCTCAGATTCCATCAATAATATCCTGTGGTCCTTCAGTAAGAATCAATTAAAAATATCTCTAACTCTGTAACGGCTCAAGATGCTGCCACATCATATCTTTCAGTGTATGAGCTTTTATTGGGATTCTGCTCAAATAAGCCAGCCAAAGGATGGGAATGTGCAGCAGCTGACTGATAGTTCCTGCTGCATTGTCTCAAAGATCGATATGATCACTAGTCAAATGAAAAATAAACAGACAAAAGAGAGGTTTTAGACAGATCTGAACTACCACTTGACTCAGCGTCTAGGCAGGATATTGATCAGAAGGACCATTCTTTATTGTTCTGCTATTGTTTAGCATTCACCCTGTCCTATCGTGGGAACCTAGCAGATTGAGTCTATGTTAAATATCCTATTATCCACAAGGCAAATGTAAAAGCCCTCTCCTCCATGTGGTATAGGAGATAGGCAGTGCTTACAGTAAGTTGTTTTCCTGGAATTTCGTGCCATATATCCTGCGAATATAGCCCAGGCCTTTTTACCAGTTCAGTCTTTCACTGGGTAAGAAAAAGTGGGAAAATAAAGTAATTTAAAAGAAAAGAAAAACACAGTTCATTAAATGTATACTTGTAAATATATGTATGTATATATCTGAGTATACACACACAAGCATAAACATATAAATACATATCAAATCAAATCAATTCTTTATTACAGTATTAGATCAGCATATATAAATGTATACACATACATACATACATACTGATCCACACATGTACACATAGATAACCTACAATAAAATAAAATAATACTCAGGGACATCAGTCTAGGCATTTCTACAACAAAACATTGTACAATATGTAGGTCGTTCATTTTTCAAAAAGTAATTAAAGCAGGCAAGATTATGTATTGATTAGAACTTGGCAAAATGCTAGAACTATCTTCCCCAACTGTCAGCTTCTAGAGATGTAGGGTTATAAGTTCCATTGTGCCCAGTCAGCAGGATTATACAAAATAGGTTGGAACTGCTAAGACATCTAGCCCAGCATATCTTGCAAACAGCATGGTAGATATTAAAAATTATGCCTATCAATTCCAAGGCAATATTATGAGCCTTTCCCCTATGTATAATTACAAACAAAAGACAAATATTACTTTTAAATAACTAGGAAAGAAAATTAAAGGAGTCACAAAATAAATTATTAGAGTTTTATCCTGCTTTTATTGTTTTATTAAAGAACTCAAGCTGGAGAAGATGCCTAATGCTCTTTCATCCTCCTGTTTTCCCAACAACTCTGTGAGGTATGTTGGACTGAGAGAGGGACTAGCTCAAAATCACCCAGCAGCTTTTCATGCCTTAGGTGAAACTAGAATTCACAATCTCCTGGTTTCTAGCCCGGGGCCTTAACCACTAGATCAAGCTGTCTCTTTCATGCAAGTTATTCTTGCATAAAGAGGGAGTATTGCCATTGAGACTTACTCCATTGTAAATAGATACACTATAGTCAACAAACCTGCTGTGATACTTATTATTTGCATTATTTGCAATGGCAGTTACCATAGTACCGGTATTTGGGGAATGTAGTATTCCCCAGACATGGAAATAAACATTATACTCCCCATACCCAAATCATCACACAACTGTAAAACAAAAATATTAGAGGTTAACTCAAAGAATATATCAGAAAAAATATTCTAGAAAATTGGCTTGACTAATATAGCATATTAGTCTGCAAACTGAAGATGATAGAGCTGCTAGCTCTGTTCAGCTAAAATCTTTGATTGAAATTTTAACACTTGAGGAGTGGGAAATAGCTGTTTAAAATTCTAACTTTCATAGTGATATTGATGAACAGCAATCCCTTCAGAAATACAGCCCGACTGTCTACAGCCAGCAGTCATGTAAAATGTCCACTCACACAGAAGCAGTCTAGTGTGTGTAATGTCTCTCCATTCTAGAGAATCACATTGTACCCAGAAGACATGCCAAACTACTTAAGCCAGTGCTTCTCTATCCATAAGTAGATTTCATTTGTCTATGTTTGTCCAACTAGTGCCATGATTGGAGAGAATGCATGATTGGCAGAAAGGTACTCATTGAGTTTCCTCAGTTGTCAATGGGAATAAACCTGGAGAAAAAAGAAAGAAAGAAAGAAAGAAAGAAAGAAAGAAAGAAAGAAAGAAAGAAAGAAAGAAAGAAA